>JASMMZ010000006.1:22541393-22569765 GCA_038502455.1 Anisogramma anomala | reverse complement strand
ATCCACAAACGATGTCCTTGCCAGTTTTTACGGCCAGAGGTGTTCCAATGGCACCGGCACCACCCCTTCAAGGCGGTCGACGCAGCGAGTAGATACTCTTCCGCAACCCGACCCTCAGCCCGTCGTCGACTTTTCCCGGGAGCCCGGCAGCGGCGCACAAGAAGAGAGGGGGAAAAAAGTGCGCGTACCGGCCAGCTCAAGCGCACACCCAGCCACGATCAAGCTCGTGTAACCCCCCACGTCCGCCTCCGTCTCCCAGAGCCCAGCGCGAGGAGCGCGGCCACGCCAAAGGCCGCCGCGATGAAGATGTGCAGCCGGCACGTTCGGATAGTACCCGAGCGGCGTCGCTTGAACAGGGAACGCCGGGGACACCTCCTTGTACAGATTGCCTGCCATCGTTTCTTGTTGGTCTCGGGAGGACTGGCGGACGGGATGAAGCCTTCGGAGGACGTTAGATGAAAAATGATATTGTAAAAGAAAGCTTGCCTGGTTTGGACTGTCGAATCGATTTGTGAAATTGGTGAAATTGGTGAAGCATGGGCGCGCACGTCGATGGACCGTGAGCGGCACTTGTAAGAGAAGCAAATAGGACGGAAGAATGTTTCGCACTGCTGTTGAATGCTAGAGAAAGAAAACAGAACAAAATGGCTGACAAGGCACAACCGACACGGATACAGACTATCACCCTCCCACCAACAACTACAAGCCGGCCAACGTGCTACTGTGCGGCCACGGGACATGCACAGACCAATCAATGGTTCGTGCGCCATCGCCATTTGAAATAGCCTCCAACCTTAATGCCAATCACGTAGTTGGTCTTAATCCTACGACACATATTTCACTTTATTCATTGCATCGCCCAGTCTTCACAGCTCCCATGATATTTCTGACTGAATTCCGCTACCATACTCGCGACTTTCACGAGAGGCCACACGGCAACACCTCCTGCATTTCTCTTTCCTCCCTACAAACATCTCGGCCTTCGTTGCAGCATTCCACCTGCACACAACGGTTCCCTAGTGCCCATATGCCGTATCGCATCCGACGGTTTCCTGAAGTCGGAATTGATTGCCGTTGCTTGTTCATGGATTGGTCGTACCAAGCATTGTTTGAACTTGAAAATACAGCGAACAAAAATCTTTATTCGCCGCCTTCATCTTGTCAAGGTCTTCTTTGGCGAACAAGTCTGGACGAAACTTGTAAATGCATTGCTTTGCCTTCGGAAGAAAGGCAGCCCCCATTTCAAATGTTGTAGGGATGATGTTGGTTGCATCCACCCGCACGAGGCGCATCGCGGCAGGGCCACCCGACATGTTCGTCAGGACAAGGGAACCGCCGCTTTCGTCGCAATCCATGGGACTAACCTCCACAGTTTTACAACATGTATCATCAATCCCTTGCTTTACTTTGCCTCCAACGATTTGCTTTTCGGCCACGGACATGGTGATAGTGAGGTCGATGCCGGGCTGAAAAGCAGGGCCATAGTACGCGTCGCATTCAACAAAACCGTGTGAGTTGCAAACGACAGGTTTGATTATGGCAAGGAATGTTAGGACTGAAACAAGAGACCGCATGTTAGAATATAGCTGCGAGGTAGATATGATGAAGCGGTACAGTGATTGTAGTGAATAAGATGAGGGGTTGTATAGTGACTACTAAAACAGTAGAGGAGATATCTCTACTTTATAGATCTCTTATATGCATAACTGACTTAAATAGACCTACTTAACCATACTACGTACTAGAAGAGTACGTAACCTTATTTGCATCAGATAGCCTGTTATGTGGGCCTGATTATTCACCAAGGTATCAAATACACTAATACCTTTCATCAGCCACCCTTGGCTTGAAGGGGGCTGAAACGGGGGGTCAATGCCCCTGTCTGCTGCCTCCTGTCACATCATACACGGCCCTTGTAATCCGCCCTACTAATGTGGATCTGTGACGTTTCCTAGCGCAAGGTCCGAATCACTGATATTGTAGTGATAGATCTTGAAGCTGGTGGAACATTGTATATTCAAAAGTAAATATCTCACAGACTAAAGCTGGGGTCTACTGGTTACATGTATGAGGATCGCAGCTGTGCTGAGCACTGCAGCTGGCTCCGGCGCATCCCAGATCACCCAGCCGGAAGCCGGCTTGGGACCACGGGAGCATGTACACGACGTGGAGTAGAGTACTGATATTCTACGTACTACGAGACGAGTGCTCTCCCAAATCTCTTTCTTCCTCTTGCATCTTTTCTACAATGAGAACGGCTGTTGACAGCCACCTTGATTCCCGCAACCCCCCCTTATCAAAATTTCCACTCCTCCACTTCATTTACGCGCATGCAACCGCTACT
Source organism: Anisogramma anomala (assembly GCA_038502455.1). Lineage (NCBI taxonomy): Eukaryota > Fungi > Ascomycota > Sordariomycetes > Diaporthales > Gnomoniaceae > Anisogramma > Anisogramma anomala. The sequence goes on along the minus strand of JASMMZ010000006.1, from coordinate 22,567,421 downwards.
TCACTTTTTCTGCAATTGTCGAAATGGCATCTGAAAGCCATACGTAATGGCATTTTGAGGCCATACATAATAACATCTTAAATTCATACGCAATAGCATCTTAAAGCTATGCACAATCACGTTTGAAGGCTATACGTAATACTATTTTAAAAGGTAGAAATGAAAATTTTATTTGATACGGCTGGCGTACGCCAAGTGTGGATATTATCATATATCTCTATAGTTAGTAAGCGGCCACGCTGCAAGGTGCATTCTTGCAGAGTGCATGATAGCGTGCCACTGCCCAGAAGGGGCATTGGCAGAGTGCATGGTAGAGTGCCACTGCCCGGGTGAGAGCTTATAAGCTCTCACCTGAGGCGTGCACTCTCCGGATGCCTCTTCTCCCTTCTAACTATCTATCTTCAATATACACTACAACTCTTCTACTTATATCTTTACGTTGACGTACCCGGTACAATAGACCTTACCGACACCAAGGTTAGGGTTACGTGTCAATGGCATATTATTGGTATAAATTCGTTGTAAATAAAAAAATGAAAAATGTAATAAAAGGGGTTAACAGAAATATAGGTAGCCTTGTAAACCATTTATTATGTTGGAACAGTAGTAATTGCAGTACTGTTAGTCAACTGTATTGTCAAATAAGTTTACTGTATTGACTGCAAGTTAAGTGTGTTTTTTTGTGGGTTAACTGTATTAACTGTAAAGTCAAGTACAATATGTACCTACTTGACAAGGGCACGGGCTAAGCAATTGGCCATACAAATTAGTGTGCAAACCGGCTAGCGGTCTGCCAAACCTAGAATAATACACCCACTACTTGACTACGTAATACTATTGTTACTTTAACCGATTTGAATTGACAACGTTGTAATATCTAAAGGCTTATAATTGGCAAAGCTTATTAATACTAATTAGTGTTTATTAGGTTAAGTATGGATTGGCTAGGTAAAAGAAGATGTTATGGTCCAACCTACAATGGTAAGCCAAGTAGGTGCCAAATGGTTTTAATAATTAAGGTACTATGGGAGGTTAGAGAAGTATGCAGCGATTCTCAACGCAGAACCTATGTGTATGGTACGTCACGTACCCTCCCATGTGACAACTATGAACTGCGCCTAGACCGTATCAGGGCCGGGTACTGTATTATACGATCCATTACATGCCCTCCCACGTAACGTTTGTGAACTGTACCCAGAACGCGTTCGGGCTGGATATTATACATGCATTCTTTGTTACGTGTATAGCTATATAATATATAGATTTGATAGTTCATAGCTGAAGTTTTTCATATGCCCTTTTTACATAGTAAAGAACGAGTTGTAATAAAATTAGGTACGGATTGTGTTTGGATTGAATTCTAACTAGATATAAGTTGTATAACGTTATAAATTAATCGTACGTATACTTTCATTTAATCGTTTATATTTATAAGCCACCTTAACGTAACTTATGTTATGGTTTGACCTACAATAGTAAGCTAAGTTGGTGCTAAATGGGGTTTACTATTGAAGTATAGCGGAGAACTAGAAGAGGCTATTGTGGCCTATCGTACATAACTTATGGGTATAGTTAGTGCTCAGCCCCTCACATACCCTTATATATGCCGTATATAGACCATGCTCAAATCGCGCCTAGGCTGAACTTGGACTAGATATTACATATTTCATTACGTATATAGTTACATAACCTATAAGCTTAATAGCTAATGGCCTAAGTTTATAATATGTCCCCCTTTTTCTCGAATATTATAAGGGCTGCGGCGTTTCGTTGGTTAAACGTAAGATGCGGACCTTGCTCGCCTAATACGCAGGTCGAGTGCAAGCCGGATGCGGGTTAGTAACGTGACTTTTGACGCACCGTATAACGTATCAGCCGGTTTAACCCTAGGCTGCTAATACTGTATAACGCGCCCCCTTAACAAGCTGTATAACGTATCGGTTAGCTTAATCTCCAAACGCTGAAATTGTACATTGCGTCCCTTAACATGTCATATAATATATTGTTTTTATTGCTAGTATCATATAACGTACCCTTTAACGTACCATATAATATATTTTTTTGTCGCTAATACCGTATAACATGCCCCTTTACCATACTATATAATACGCAACTTTCGTCAAATCCAGCCCCTTAACATTTATAAATAGAAACTTTAACGTAGTTTTTAAAACTTTTCTATTTTTCCCTTTGCTTCATTAATTTCCTTTCGATATTTTCTACCTTACCGTAACTTTTATAATAACCTTATTACTACCTCTTATATTTAAACCGTTAATTATCTATTAATATTTTGTAATTTTTTTCAAAAAAAATCGTTTTTATACCTAATATTCATAATAAACCTAACTTAAGTTATATTATTATAGGTACTTTGAGTATAAACGATTAGCTACCGCGTAAAGTATATTAGATCATTATATACAAATACCTCATCGTTAATTATATCATATAATTTCCTCGCATTATAAGCGACGTGTTTCTTTTCAGCAATAACGAAGATAAAAGCGAATTCTTCTTTTTATAGGCGAAAGATGTATGTATATCATATATTAATCGATTACGTAAATCCGGCGTTAATTTTTATTTATATCGGAGTTGATTATAAGTAAGGTTATCTTATGTATTGAAAGGTTCATAATAAGGTAAACTTAACCAATTAATCTTATTAAAACTCTAATTACGAATTAACCTTTTCAAATTATATATTTAGAAAACAAGTTCATTTACAGTTTCGTTTAGTTTACAAGTTTTATTACAATAATTGGTTATAATTATTAAAAACGAAGGTTATATTTTATCCCTCATTTGTAAACGGTAAAAAAACGTTTTGAGTTACCGGTCCATTTTCGCTTTTATATTTTTCGAATTCATTAATTAGTTTACTCAGCTTCAAAATAGTACGCGAATTTAATAAATTCTTATCGTTTTGGTATTATAAGCTATTACCCTTTTTATTGTACGTTTTGGTCGCCACTTTTTCCCAGGTTCGCCTTTTTTAAAAACTCTCCTGTTACCTCTTACGGTTTTATATATCTATCGTAATAAAACTCTTTTAATTAATCGTACGTTAATACGCAATATTTATATACTAGTTTCTGTTATGACTTAAGAACATCGGAGGGTCAGAAAATAGGCCAGTATGGGGCTAAGCCACTAAGAACCTGATGTCCAACATATCAGGTGAGGATATCTCTTATATCAGCAACCTTAGGGTTAGGGTTACGCACTAAGGATCATTGAGATCATGTTTCGATCCAACATGATCCAGCACTAAAGGCGTATGAAGGATTAAGGATATAAGGACACGGTCAGCACCACATAGATAGTATTTCCTTCATAGCTCTTGAGTTGTCAATCTAAGTATTCAGTCTCAGTATATTCTGAATAGCCTCACAGCTTTTGATCATTACTTGCACGGTTGCGATATTATTCACTCAGCACCTCTGCTACCTTCTTGATAACATAAACCCTCTGACACCTTCTATATACTCATGGGTATTTAGTGTGATCATTACAGTTTCTTTCAATACTTATCATATAACTTTCCATAAATTTGTTATAAATAGCTAAAATAATATAATTATATAAGTTATATCTTTTATAGCTAATATAGGTTACAGCCTATAAAACGTAGTAAACGATATCCAAAACTTAACCGTATGAGCCACTTTTTCACTTATATTTTATTCATTAACCTCAGTTAAAAATGAGCCAATTAGGCTAACACAAAAACGGGCAGAAAATCGTACCCGGGCCGACCGCATCGCTCGGGTATAAACTAATATGTTATAGTTCTTGGTAACCCGTTTAAAGGGCCATTCTCCCTGACCCACCCCTTGTTAAATACTATCGTTTGCCTTCCCCAACGTTCGTTCCACCTAACATCACTCGCTTTTCTCGGCGTTACCCCGCGTCCGTTTCGTCATTTATTAGCCCCTTATTCGTCGGCGTTTATTAACTGTTAACCTACTCCGCTCCATATTATTCGCCCCTACTAGCCTCTTTCAATATTTCAAGCTAATCATAATAGGGTAGTTAACGTCAATAACTTTAGTACTTATTAAATCTAAATAAAGATAATAACGAAGAATGAGTAAAACTTGAATAAGCCGTGGTAAAAGTCGTTTTACGGTCGGATATTAATTCGAGAAAGTCGGATAATATATATTCGGATTTATTTGTTGAATTATATTATAATAGTAATAAAATTCCCTTTTTTTCATAAATATTATTATTGGTAGGTCTTTATCATTGCAACGTAGTTGATTCGTATCACTGTGGTCGAAGTAACTTGTCATGACCCAGACAGCGGTTAGGTCAGGAAAACAGGCCAGCAAGGAAACTACGCCACTGAGACGCCTGAAGTCTAACACATCAGGCGGGGAACATCTCTTATGTCAGCAGACCCAGGGTTAGGGTTAATGCCAAGGATATGTTGGATATGTTGGATATGAGGTTATCCAAGCTATCCAAGGACATGCCAAGGATATGTTGGATATGTTGGATATGAGGTTATCCAAGCTATCCAAGGACATGCCAAGGATATGTTGGATATGTTGGATATGTTGGATATGAGGTTATCCAAGCTATCCAAGGACATGCCAAGAATATGTCGGATATGTTGGATCGGAGGTTATCCAAGCTATCCACATTATACAGTACTGAAGACGTATGAAGGATTGAGGATATAAGGACACGGTCAGCACCACACAGATAGTATTTCCTTCATAGCTCTTCAGTTGTCAATCTAAGTATTCAGTCTACCCTGAATAGCCTCACGGCTTCTGATCATCACTCGCACGAACACAGTCTTGATATTGCACCTTTTGTTACCTCTGCTACCTTACTGCTAACATAAACCCTCTGACACCTTCTATATACTCACGGGTATTTAGTGTGATCATTACATGTATGTTTACTTAATATCTCGGATATTAAGTATAAACTGGCCCTTTATACCAGCAGTCAAACTAACTGTAATAATGATAATTAAACGCTAGTTAATTTTCTAAATTTTAGGCGATTAAGTAAAAACCCAGTCTTTACCTTTATTACCGTGTTTTTAAATAATTAGCTATAACTTTTCGTACAGCTGATCCGTAATCTTATCTTTGACTTTGAAAACTATTCTGGACTTAAAAATAATAACATCTTAACCTTTAAATTACTTCAACGGCACAAATTGTACAACCCCCTATAATAAAAAGCCGTTAATTTTCACTTGATTGTTTTCCTTAAAAGACTTACCTAGTATATTAATAATACCTTCGGCACGTAGCTTTAAAACAAGTTTTCCGTTAGACTTCTCTTTTTAAAACACTCACGCTGTTGTATATGCCCTGCCGTACCTATAATCCACATTTCTGTCCTTCTCTTTAGTATATATCCTCCTTTTAAATAGTTGTCTACATCGCCAACATTCCATTAGCTTGTTAATAATCAGCTCGGAAGGGTTCTATTAACTGATTCGCTTGGTTCAGGGGTCATCAACATTAGAATCTTTATCAAACTTATGGTACTCAAAGGGTTTTTGGTACGGTTTAACCTATATAACTCGGAAAGTTATAGAGCTGTTAGTAGTTTTAACCACTACATTTAAATTAATAATACTTAAGATTTTATACGGCCTATCCTATTTGCATGACTTGTGATACATAAAAACTTTATTTTAAAAGGGGAGCAAAAGCACGTTTATTATTAAAGGTTTATTTCTATTACTAAGGATATTATTAATCTGGCGGCATATAGATTCCCTTTTATTTTTTAAGGATTTGTTATATACCAGGGCATGTTTTTAAGTACTTAATAAGGGTGGCGACTAAGCTATTATACGTATGTAAGACTCAAATACGAGTAAAGTTAATATAAGCCCGTTAGGGCTAATAATATTATTGAGACCTTTTACTATTATTTAAAGGCATACCTTTTAACTTGTAAAGTTTTTAATTTTTAGTATAAAGACATTATAGGCCTTTCGTAAAAGGGTATATATCTTTTCTAATTTGCTAATACCTTAGTAAATTTTCATGAGGACCTATTTATACTAAATCCCCATTAACTTTATATTAACTTAAAACTTTATCGTAGCAAAGTTGATACTGGTATCGTAAACTAATACGTTTGGTGGACCAAAGTATATGTTAATCTATAAAATTCGCAATACCTCTTATATTTCTTTTTCCGTAATGGTTTTAAAGATCTAAACATTATAAAAAGACATATCGAAGTTTATAACGTGTAATATTAACTTTCCATCTAGCTAAAACATGTTTATGGAAACTTCCGAATTGAAATTTTAGTCTTTTTTAGCATAAACTTAAAAATTAAGGGGGTTTAAGAGTGTGTATATTTAATAGTAATGGCAAAGATGTTTAACTATTTTTTGTATTTGTAAATCCATATTTTCGTAGCTAATTACCTTTAAAACCTTATATAACTTGTTAATTATCAGGTAGTTAAACTTACGATATAATTAACGAAATTCAGTCTTCGTCAAATTTAATACTACTACTTTTAGCTTTGAAAAATAAAATTAAAGTTACCCTTATCTAAGGCTAAGTGAAAATCTTTTTCTGGCTTTAACTTGTATTAGTTCGTTAATTTCAACTTTAATGTTAACGTCGAAGTTTTTTAAATTTTGAAGCAAAGAAAAAAATAAGTAAAGTATTTTAGGATATAGAAAATTATAAAGTTAACAACAATTTTTACCATCGTCAATCCCAGTAAAAATAGCTTTTTTACAAGGCTAAAGCCAACCATAGCCTTACCAATATCCGCGTAATTAAGTTTCGTAATAGTATAAGTATCTTTTCGTAACACAATATATTATAAATAACCTTTTATTAAGTAACGTGTTGCCCCTATATCCAGAATAATCTCCTAAAAGACTCGCTTTACGTAACGTTTTCGAATAGTAAAAAAGTATATAGGGCCAGGGTTTTCATCATCGTAGTGGCGGTAAGGGTCTTTACCTATAAGGAGATATAAAAAAGCGTGGTCGGTTAGTTATTACGTTGCCTCTGTGCTAATACCGATGCTAGTATTTTCGTGCTAACTGATAGCATTTGACTTATTTTCTTCCTCTTTATCTTTACCACTTTTGAATTATATAACTTGGGCGATATGATTCCAATTCAAGTAAAGGGGAACCAAGTGTAATATATTACCTGCTTTACTTCACTCTAGGAGGCAATATAACGTATTAACTAGCAACTTTATGTGCCGCAGATCCAACATTGCTTGAAGTTTAATATAAACTTGCTTAGATTATTTAAAAACCTTAAAAAAAAGGAATACACTTTTCCATAAATAGCGGTCCGAAAATTTAGTTAATCGTACTAGCCAAACCTTCTATACCATCGATTAATATAATACGAATTAAAAGTGTTTTCTTTTTCGTTACTAAATTTCGAAACTTAGGAGTATATACTAGTTGAACCGGAGACTCAAGTAGTTTGTAGTGATCACACTTAATACCCGTGAGTATATAGAAGGTGTTAGAAGGTTTATGTTATCAAGAAGGTAGCAAAGGTGTCGAGTGAACACTATCGCAACCGTGCAAGTAATGATCAAAAGCTGTAAGGCTATTCAGAATATATTGAGACTGAATACTTAGATTGACAACTGAAGAGATATGAAGGAAATACTATTTATATGATGCTGACCGTGTTCTTATATTCTTTATCCTTTATACCGTCTTCAGTACTGTCCTAGGTTGAATCATACTGGATCGCTATGATTCTCTATTCTCTGGATCATCTTGGATCGCTATGATCCTTAATGATCCATCACGTGACTTTGCTTAGTCATCGTGGTTGACATAGGAGATATTCATCGCCTGATGTATTAGACTTCAAGCTTCTCAGTGACGTAGTTGCATACTAACCCGTTTCTTAACCCAACCGCTGTCTGGGTTATGACATGGATCTGCCTAGATCTTATTAGCGCTAGCGTAACTGTTGCTTCTAATTTAAAGTTAAGTTTGATAAATCAGATTTTAGGTATTGTAGATGCCTGTATTTGCGGTCGACATAATTGACTACTGCAAGGTCTTTTTTATCTACGTTAAAGAAGTTGCCGACTTAAAATTATATATCAAATGAGTTTAATATACGAGTTATTACGGTGGTAAGCGAAAAAAATAACTGGCTAAAAAAGCCTTTGTAGGTGGCATTTAGGCGTTATAAGGTGTATTCAAACTCGCTAATACCCGTAACTGTTTCCTGTACCTACTTATGAAGTATAGCTTCGCTAACGTAGATTTTCCCTATTGCCTTCTAACACAACATTAACTTGTCAAGTATCTGATTAAACATATCTATTGGTATTTTTTCCCCTTCTTTCTTTACTATTATTATAATCCACCTCGTAGTGACTCAGTTTGTATAATATAGCGTAAGGTGAACATCGTATTCAAAGTGACACTTTATACTATCATAGATTTCGCGAAACGTGATTACTTAAATCAAAAGGTTGGATAATAGTCTTTGATGTACCCTATAAAGATTTCGGGAAATAGTGAGTAAAAACCAGAAAGAGAAACTTCCATTTACTTATAAATATTTAAAAAAGTTATTATCTTAGTATCTAGGAGGTTGTAAAGCTTTCCGTTATACTTTTTTATATTATTTAAAATATTGACGAAGTCCGTTATAAGCTTATAGTTAATATTAACCATTTTGACAAGTTTTGGAGGAAAGTTGCGATAATCGTTCCAGCCATAAATGGTGTTTCTTAGCGGTTTAAGTTTTAAAGCCTCCGAGGTACAATGTTAGGGGTAATTACTAGTTGCTTAGCTCGAGAGATAAAGTCCTATAATAGGACCTATAGTAAGTAGGCTTTCGCGCGTAGGTAAATCTAAAAGGGGAAGGTTTTTAAGGGATTTTCCGATTAAATTGCTGATAAGCGGTATGTACTTAAATATTTTAGAAAGGTTGATGATCCTGTTTAATTAACTGGTAGAAAACGCTAATATTAATACCTTTAGTCGCGTTGGCGGCCGCCGCTTTACGTGCTTTATCGACGCTAAGGGCGTAATTCATGTTATTATATAAAGGTACCAAACTGCCGAACAAGTTAACAGGTTCCTTATCGCCAACATATAAAGAGGTTTAACTTAGCTAAGGGTAAGTTAGGGGTCCCCTAGATTGCTTATAAGGGTGGTAATGTTCCTTGATACCCTTTTCTTTAAATTGTTACTTTTAAGGGCGTTTATATTACTGGACTAAGTCGAAAAGTTCTTGTGTCAGTTTTATAGTACCCTATGGTAGCACATAAACTCCTTACTGGTTATGCTTTACTTCAACTCTTAACTTAACCCCCTTTTAATCCAAAATTCATATGTCAACAGTATAATCGCCAAAAAGGTTACAGAAGTTGTTAAAAGCGTGGTTAGAGTCTTTAGTATTATTATTCTCAACGATATAGTAGCCGAAGAAATTGGTAAGGTGTTTTTCCATTCATTCTTTATCAATATCGAACGCCTAAAGGTCTTCGTTGTAGAACTTTGTAAAAGCAGTTCCAAGAGCTTTGATTGTTTCCTTCTTTTTGGAGTCGGTGATGATATTAAAGTGAGCGCTTGCGGTAGATATTTTGAATTTTTTTTTTTACCTGTATAGGGCTTGGTGAGGTGTATAGGGCGAGAGACTTGGTAATCTTTTGCCTAGAGACTTGGTGATTTGGCGTGAGGTCGTGCAATAGGGCTTTCTTAGCGCAACTTAGTATTTTTCGCTCAAAGTAGCGAACTTAACAAATGACGTGGCGTGGGAAGTGAAAAAGAGTAAAGTAGGGCAAAAGTTTGATATAAAAGGTAAGGTCGGAGGTCGTTTGTTATTAAAGATTATAAATAGAGGGCGAAAGTTGTTTGTTATGGTTGTTTAGCATAGGGACTTGATCGTTTTTTTTTGTAGTAATAACACCTACAATAGTACTAACTTAGCCGTTTACCAATTTGCCAGACTTTAAGACTTCTAGTAGTAAATCTTAACTTTTTTCTTTAAAAAGAATTAATGAAGATTTCTTGGTATTTTCTATATCGATACCGTTGCTAACTTTCAAATTGCCGTTGTAAAACTGGCATAACCCAAAAGTCTTCTCTATTTTCCTTACGTTGTAAGACTAATACAGTACTAATAAAGGTTTTTCGCAAAAATCTTTCCTCTACCTTAGCCACTGTAACACTAAAGCGTAACCGGAAAATAGATTCTTCTTCTACTTAGCTTATCTATGTTTAATCTAATAGGCAGGCAAGTTTAATGATCATACTAAATACCCGTGAATATAAAGAAAGTGTCAGAGGGTTTATATTATCAAAAAGGTAGCAGAGATGCTGAGTGAACAATATCGCAACCGTGCAAGTAATGATCAAAAGCCGTGAGGCTATTCAGATATGTAGACTGAATACTTAGATTGACAACTGAAGAACTATCTAATGGAGCTACCTAACATGATAATGATCACGTCCTTATATCTAGTTCTTTCAGTTGACGTGGTAGCGTGGAATATATTGGATATGTGTGTGATCCAATATATCCAGACTGGATCATTTGGATATGTAGCATATCCAATATATCCAGTCTCCGGTTCTCGGTGTATCGAGTGAGTCCCTAAAGACCCCAACCCTGAGAGGTCTGTGGGACCAGATGCCTGCCATCAAGCTTTGTCCAAATGATTTCCTTCATTAGTGCTGTGGGTCGCTGCTGGTGTAACTTGCAGCTGTTGGGTCATAACATTGATATAGATTACTACTAGAATAGGAGGAATCTTTAACTGCCTATTAATAATATTAAATGTTTCCCACAATATGATATCTACATTAAAGCCAGCTATTATGCCGTAAACCTCTAAAGTCAATACGTTTCGTATAATTCTCTTGTATTTAACGGAGGTTTGATAAATCAGGTTACTGATAATACTAAACTGGTTTTCTCGTTTATTTTTATTAACAAGTGTTATCAAAAATCCGATCCGTAAGGATAAGTCTGTATTATTTACAAAGAACCCATTCGTAAAAATCATTAAATGATCCTTCGAAAAGTCGATTAAAACCATATTAATTCTTCGGTCTAAATTACTTATTTACCACTCAAGCTTTTTATTTAACCAGTTTAAATCCTTATCCATTAACGTTAATACTTACACCGCGATGAATATGGTTGAAAAAACTTCTAATAAGTTAGAAATTAATAGACTCTTACTTTAACCAATCCATATGATAGTTTAATATAACGTATTACTGTATCTAAAGGGTAAATAATACGAATTTTCTATAGAAATTTTAGTAATAAAATCCATTGTAAATTCGTATTATAACTTAAGGACCAACTGCAGGCAATGAAACAGACCAGCGGTCGATTGCGCCATTAAGAACCTGATGTCCAATACATCAAGCGGGAAACATCTCTTATGTTAGCAACCCAAGGTTAGGGTTAACGCACGAACGTATAGGATATGTTGGATATGTTGCTATCTAAGCTATCCAGTACTGAAGATGGTATAAAGGTACGGATATATAAAGACAAGATCATCACCACACAGATAGTATTTCCTTCATAGTTCTTCAGTTATCAATCTAAGTATTCAGTCTACATATTTGAATAGCCTCACAGCTTTTGATCATTAATTGCACGGTTGCAATATTGTTCATTCAGCACTTCTGCTACCTTCTTGATAACATAAACCCTCTGATACTGTCTATATACTTATAGGTATTTAGTGTGATTATTACAACCAACTTAAGGAGCCTTTTCGAATACCTTTCGAAACTTGGAACTACTAGTGGAAAACGTTTAATAATTGACGTAATGGTATCTCTCGAAGTTTATGAAGGGAGAGAAATTTATGAATTTCGATGGATCTATGGCAAATATAATTTTGCAGATACCATAATGAAGGCTGTGTTAAACAAAGCTCTGGAAAGGTTTATAAATAGTAACAAGCCGATTATACGAATCTAAGGTTACGTTGATAAACCACTCGGAAGGCTCGAATTACATAACGGCGGATAGGAGTGTACTAGAAAACTGTAAGACTGCTAGAGGATTAATGATGGTAATTTGTTTAAGTGGTACGATTAAAAGGAAGGCCTGTAAAGGTCTATAACGAAAGAAATTTTTGTAAGAGTTAATGAATTTGGACTTCGGGACAATGGGGTAATTGAGGTTAAATGAGGTCAATTTGTATGTCATTGGGTGTAATTAAGTATAGGAGTTAACTAGAATTGATAGGGGTCTGGATATTGAACGAGGATGTAATTTAATAGTAACTGGAAAAGATTGGTTAGCTATACTGGTGTACACGTACAAATTAAAAAGCTGCTAGTATTGGAATAGTACTACATGCAGTTTAGTAGATCTACTTTACTTACAGTAAAGTTAGTTGTACTACAATTTGCGTATATTACGTTATAGAGACTTACTATATTGAGTGTAAGTCGAGTATAGTATACTGTACTTCACACTAGGGCATGGGCCAAGCAATTAGCCATAAAAATTACTATGCAGACCAGCTAGCAGTCTGCCAAACCTAGAACAATACATCCACTATCTGACTACATAATACTACTGTTACTTCGAAGACCAATCGAATCGACAACGTTATAATGTTTAAAGCCCTACCAATATTTATACTAATAGGTATATAAAAGAACGATATACTAACGTTATATGATGCGTCATTTTCCGTATTCGAGGAGAGGAAAATTTTGGAAGCTGGCCTAAAAGCGAAACTGTAGACGTACTTGACAGAAGACCACATAAATGATTTTAAAAATGTTACTATTATTTTTTGGAATAACATTTTAGGCCTTGCGTAGAATGGGCAGTAAAACAAAGTTACATTTGTTATTTTAAATAATGTAAAACGGGCTGAGGAATGAAAATACTAACGCGTATATGGAGTTGAGTTTGTTTTTATAATATAAAAGAAAACGGCATTTAATTTTTCAGTCGCCGCATAATATTGCCTCGTTAAACGATATATATAAAGCGTTTAACAAAAACCTTTTATGCAAATACGTAACCCAAAACGTGGTTTGTAATTATTACTACTAGATATACGTATTAAAAATTTGTTTATTTTTTACTAACGGCTTTTTCGCCAATAATTCCGATTACAATTCGTAAATAAACTTTGTTCTAATTCTTGGTAACGAAAAACCGGCCCGAAACAGCTGTACACTTTCTAAAAACATTATATATTAAAGTTTTACTAAGTATAAAAGGGTTACGAAAAGCGTTCTGATTTCCGAGATTTATTATATAGTTGAAGGTTTTGATTCAGGTATTACTACAATGATGACGGTCTAGATAATCATTTTGAACTTTAATTTATGGCTTATCCCTTTCGTTATATATATTAGCTCCTTTTCGTTTTATAATTATCTGGTTAAATTAGGTATCACAAATAAAAATGCTTAATAATCGATATTATGGCTTTACGCGAATTATATAAACGTTGTGAAATCGAGGAAATAAGGTGAATCAATGGAAAATCTAACCTAACAAACGCGGTAACTAAAGCTACCTCAAACAAAGCGTTAAAAACACTTATATCGATAAATAAACTATTTATTGGGGCTGCTAAAAATGTTTTACGACCCTAATAAGCTATTACATCACCTTTGCTAATTTAAAACGGTCCGAAATATACTATCTGCACCGTTTCCTATTTTTACTTCTATTTCACCCTATCATTTCGCGCCGCTTCTAATATTTTATCACTCTTTGTTCTACTCGCCTCGAATATTCTATCACTCTTCATTTTATAAGCCTCGACTCGACGGAATTTACCATTCTTTTTCTTTGTTTAATTCTACCATTTCCTGCTACCCCTAATATAATATCATACTTTGCCCTATATATTTTGACCTTATTAGGTATTTTACTGTTTTCCCTCTTTCTATTTTAATCTATATGTCACTTATAAGCGATTTTTCTTAATGAAAAAAATAATATTCATATAACCGGGCGCGTCGGCCCAGCTAAAAGGGGCAGCTAATCACTGCCAAAAGGAGAGGGAAAGGGCGACGCTATCAAATCCCTACTATCTTACCCGCTGCCCTTCCCTTTTGTGCTAGCGCTATCATTATCACCACCTTCTACATTATCGATGCTAGCAAGGATATGGCCCTGTGCCTTAGATCCTATACTCTTAGGCAAAGGCGCAAAAGTGTCTTTACCCTCCTTATGACGACGCGCGATAACGTCGTCAAACTAGCCTACATAGTATATACGTAGGCCCCGTTCTCAGATAATAATAATAGTTATCAACTTTTTAATCCGCCGGTTAGCGCCTAATACTAATTAGTATCGTTTTATTTTGGTTATTTATGAACGCGACTGTCTTTCGAAATTCCCTAAATATTATATTTTTAGGCAAAGAAATTTTTGAAAATCGGTTAAAACTTATTATAAAGCCAGTGGACACGTAATACAGCTTCGGCTTACGGCACCAAGACTAACGGAATGTGGGCATATCTGTTATTAATCCGCTTGTATTGGTAATAACGAGCAGAATAACTTCTGCTTTTGTAATAATTGTTAACGAATTTGCCCATAGCTACAGACACGACATATGGCACGTAAAACGTATTTATTAACGACTCGGAGCTACGAACCTAAGTATACCGCTTTAACGTTTTACACATTAAAAAGGCCTCGTGGCGTATCTAAGCAATATTAGGCTTTAGGCGACGAAGTAAATCCGTTTTTTGCTTTTAATTGATGGGAAATAATATATATATATACGGGTGGATTCTAATAATATAAATTGTAAAGAAATTTCATAAATCTATGCTTATAGCACCGGGAGGGCTTTACAGGTAAAGGGGTTTTTACCTGTAGTGAAAAGGTAAGGTTTATAACTTTAGGATCCCCCTGCTCCTTCCCTTGGAAACTTAAGGGAAAGAAGAAAAAGAAAGGGGAAAAGGAAAGGGTAATAGTGACGGGGGAGGCTAATGAGGTTAGGGGAGGGGTAACGGCGGCGATAAAGGTAAGCGAATCTGGTAAATGGGTCAAAGCGACGACGATAGGTAATAGCGTAGCGGCGATGGGGGTAGGTATCGGTTTAACGACGACGGCGGAAAAAGATAAGATCAAAAAGAGGGAGCGGTGGCGAAACTTGGTGGGGCTGAAGAATTGGCGGCGGCGGGCGGGGTAACGGCTATAGATGAGATTATGCTTATTAAAGGTGAGCTGTTAATAGCGATAGAGGTAACGGTAATGGTAGCGGCTACGATTATAGTGGCGACGGCGCGGCGGCGCTTTCGCGCCAACTGACACCTAGCTATTTTATTTTTACGCGTTATTTATTTAAAGGAAATGTTAATATATAGGTATTAATTAGGTAACCTACTTATTGAAGCAATTAAAATGAGTTAATTGAAATAAAGGTTAAATTGAATTAAAGTCGAAACTTATGTTAATTAATGGTACGCGTTATTAAAAAGAGAAAGAAAAAAGTTTTACTTAAACCAATAACGATATATTTTTATATTAACCTAAAAGCATATCATAACGTAAATACCCCCACGTAATTACCTTTATAACACCTACGTAATTACACCCTTATCGGGACTAAAAAAACGCTATTAATAATTATACGGTTACCAATTAACTATATTAACCAGGCATTTACTACAAGTACTACAGCGGCCAGGAATTACTAATTCGAATCTTTATAATTACAACCGCGGCTAGAATTTAATAATTCAAACCTTTACAACTAGTACCGCAACCATACTATTACTATAAAACCTGTTAATTTAAACCCTTACAACTATAATATTACTATAGGACTATATATACGAAATCGCTATGACTGCACTGTTACTACTAAGCTATAGGTATGGAATATATAAAAAAAAGATTACCTATTTAGATATTACTATATACCCTTATAGATAGTATATATAAGTTAAGCGTGTAATGATCACACTAAATACCCGTGTGTATGTAGAAGGTGTCAGAGGGTTTATGTTAACAGTAAGGTAGCAGAGGTAACAAAAGGTGCAATATCAAGACTGTGTTCGTGCGAGTGATGATCAGAAGCCGTGAGGCTATTCAGGGTAGACTGAATACTTAGATTGACAACTGAAGAGCTATGAAGGAAATACTATCTGTGTGGTGCTGACCGTGTCCTTATATCCTCAATCCTTCATACGTCTTCAGTACTGTATAATGTGGATAGCTTGGATAACCTCCGATCCAACATATCCGACATATCCTTGGCATGTCCTTGGATAGCTTGGATAACCTCATATCCAACATATCCAACATATCCTTGGCATTAACCCTAACCCTGGGTCTGCTGACATAAGAGATGTTCCCCGCCTGATGTGTTAGACTTCAGGCGTCTCAGTGGCGTAGTTTCCTTGCTGGCCTGTTTTCCTGACCTAACCGCTGTCTGGGTCATGACAAAGCGGTAGTATATTATATTACAAGGTGCACTCCTATAGAGTATACGATAACGTATTATGTTACAAACTATACTCTTGTAAAACATAAAGTACATTATATATAAAGTGGTTTGGAGTGGATATTCCAGACCGCACGACAATGTATAGAGCGATCTAGAATATGTATTCCAAAGCGCATGGCAAAAGAGCCACTGCCCAGATGAGAGGTTTATAACCTTTCATCTATAGCGTGCACTCTCTGGAATACTTCTTCTGGATATTTATCTTTTACTACAACTATACCAATCTTATAATTACTCTTCTACTCGTTTACTTTCACGTGAATAGGTAAAGACCTTACTGACAGCTAAGGAATTAAAGCTGGTAACTTATTTAATTAATACGGTTAAACTAAAAGTTTGTATCGGTTTATAATGAAATAATTGTTTATGGGGATTGATAAAGTCGGAATTAGAAACCATGGGGCAAATGGAGTTAATTAGCGTTAATTTGGCTGTGGGATTGGTAAGTGTCTTGCTCGTTAACGATTTTTTGTTTTTAGTGATAACCGGAAATAACTAGTCGACCACACTGGCGTGCGCGCACAAAACAAAAGGCCGCCGGTGTTGGAATAGTAGTAAATGCAATGCAGTAAATCAACTTTATTTATAGTAAAGTTGACTATATTGCCTGCAAGTTGAGTGTATTGTTTTGTGGGTCTATTGTATTGACTGCAAGTCAAGTATAATATACGCCCACTTCACATTAGGGTACGGGTCAAGCAATTGGCCATACAAATTAGTGTGCAGACCAGCTAGCGGTCTGCCAAACCTAGAACAATACATCCTCCATTTGACCATTGCAATACTACTGTTACTTTGACCAATCGAATTGACAACGTTGCAACGTCTAAAGCCCTACCAACAGATAAGCCTTTAAACGTTACAACGTATATTGATTCGAATCGCTGTGGTCGAAATAACATGTGGTATTATATTGGTTAAGTGGTGGATGTAAAGTCTAAGTTTGGTAAGCCGCTAGCCAGCTTGCACCCTAATTAGTATGTGGTAAAGCTTGGCCCGTGCCCTATGTTGAATTAGGCACAACACAATTGACCTGCAGCCACTGCAATTGACTGCTGTTCCAACACTGTCGGCATTTTGCTTTCCGCAACCTCACGGTTGCGCACCAGGATATCTTCTAGGCCAGCACAGGTAGCTAGCTGTGAGCCAGGGCACTGGAAGGCAATGCCCTTTTGACCTTCATTCCTTGCCCCCTATGTATCTATAGACGACACTGAAGTCCCTTCCCTGACACCTCTCGTCCTTCTCCGCAGCCTCATACAACCCCTTCGCACTGCCCGCGAGCTCTAGCCTTGCGCCCGCCTCCTGCGCCGCGACGATAGCCAAGTTCAGGTCTTTACGCATGAGCGAGATGCCGAACCCGCCGGCGTAATCCCTACTCGCAGGTGACTTTTCGAGCACGCCCTTGACGGGGTTGTTGACCTCGCTCGGCCAGCATCGGCCGGTCGAGACGTTGATCACGCCGGCTAGCACCTTCGGGTCCAGGCCCCAGCGCATGCCCAAGTTCATAGCTTCGGCCGTCGCGATGTTGTTGATGGCGAGCAGATAGTTGTTGGCCAGCTTGGCCGACAGGCCCGTGCCCTGCGCGCCGCAGTGGAAGACGGCCCTGCCCATACGCAAGAGGACCGGATCGAGGCGCGGGAGGAGGGCCGCCGGCGCGCCGAGCATGAATGTCAACGTACCAGCCGCGGCCCCGACGATGCCGCCGGACATGGGCGCGTCGACGAAATGGGCTGCCCCGCCTGGGAAGGCTTTTGTCACGGACGCGGCGACCTCTTGCGAAGAGGAGGGGTCAATGGTGGAGCAGTCGATGAAGACGCGCGGGTCGGGCCGGGCGGTGAACTTTGCGTCAAGAATGGAGGCATAGACCGACTTGACATGGCTTGACTCGGGTAGGGCGGTGATCACGACATCCTGTGGTGAAACTCGTGCGTTAGCAAGAGTGCTGTAGGCCAAGCGAGTGCCAGTGCGAGATAGTTCAAGGCGTGTTGTGTTGACTTCAGAGGATTGGCTATTATTGAGTAATCATGAGAGAACCAGCAAGCTGGCCCAACTTAGATCATAGACTGTGTAACTTGAATATGTTTCTCATCATGTAATGGTCGGGAGAGGAAAACGTAGGAAGATGTGGGGTGGTGTATACGCACAGCATCTCGAGAGGCGTCCGCTGCGCTGGGTGCCAATGCAACAGATGCTCCCCCGGTTGAGGCGGCCTTCATCTCCCCAGCCAGGCGCTGTGCAGCGTCCCGATTGATATCGAACAGACAGAGGCTGTCGGTGGGGGCGAGTTTTGACTGGAGGTTCTTGGCCATCTGAAATCCCTGTTTCGCGGCCATGTCAGTAAAAGTCTGCTTCCTTCAAGAATCGCGTTGGGGGAGGCGACTCGAGGCGACTCACCATTTGGCCAAGCCCGATGAAGGCGTAGTTGTCCAGCCGCCGCGGCGAGTGGGAGAAACATCGCCGCTGCAGGCCCAATTGCCACAATCTTGTGGAGAGCGGCCTCATTGATTTTATCTGTGTGTTAGTCAAGGAAGGGATACGCATACACTCGTGGAAGTTGATGGTAGAGCATTTCCCATCTCATATTTTTGGAGATGGTCAATGGCGGGGTAAGCTCTTCAAAGCCACCCATTGCCACCCGTTTTGCAACCCCATGTTGGCCAATTGACGACTCGGGCATGGCAGCATACCTCAGCAGAGCTGAACCGACTGAACCATGATAGAAGTATGATGATGACTCTTGCAATTGCCCTTGATAGCACAGGCGTTTGTGGAAGCGGAAGGCAGAAGAGGGCGGAAGGAAAATTGGCGATAGAGAGCGGAAGAAGACATTAAATAAGCCCTGTGCGGGATGGCCCTAGCGCTATCTGCCATTCTTGGTCACAATCCCTGCTGGTTTTATCTCAGGTGTTCGGACGTCTACCTGCCTTTCGTGGTAGAGACACGGAGCCCAATGGCTTGGGTGTATTTCTAACAAGTGTTGATACAAGACCTAGTTCATCTACTTATACGAGTCCATCTGTCTGTCCATTCTTCATACATAGTTCCCTCCACATCCACCCAGACAACCGAGCGAAACGAATGAACAAAATGAGCGAGGGTGAGTCCGCAATGCTACAACATAATGGTTGGGTTGCTCTCGCCACTACATGTGCTCCTGAAGAGCAGCAGGTCGGCCAGAGTGCCCTCAAAGGAAACCGCCAAACGAGGGACGCGGTTGTCTCATCCAGAACTCCGCTCCAAGTCCAAATAGCAACTAAGTCCGTCCCGTCCAAGGACTGGCCCAAGACTGTCCCTTTGTTCCTCATCAACTCCTCATGCCGTCAAACAACGCCGTATCTCCCGGCAAGTAATCAAAGTCGCCTCCTCCCAAGCGGCTCAGATGAGGGCCATGGCGTATGGCCCAAAGACACTGTGTTATGCATTAGCATTGACTCGTGAGTCAAGATAACCATACGTACGACTTACCTCGCTGCTCCCACCAGAAGTGTGAAGGAGATGCCCCACGCGGCGCGTCTCCTGACCGCCTGTTTCTTTGCCTCCATCTCCGTCTTTGCCCTCTTTGCCCTAGGCTGCAGCGCAGAGCTGGTTTCGCCATTCTCAGCACCTTCTTCCGGTACGTTGTCGACCTCGAAATCTTCCGCCTTGCGCTTGTTCTTTGTTGCCTTCTTCGCCATAGGCACAGATTCCAGGCTCTCGGCAGCACGGGCGGCATCCACCATCTCCTGCGCTTCCTGCAACATCCGTTGCCCCCCGCTCAGTCCCACTTCGCCCACAGCGCTGGGAATCTCTATTTCAAACTCGGTGCACTTGACTTCGGTGCCGTCGTCATCTACCTTGGTGTCTTCGTGGATGTTGACCTTGACGCGAGGTTCTTCTTCCACCGTCTCGAGCTGGGATGGGGCCTCCGATTCGGCAGGCTCGCGCTTAACGTCCTCCGCCTTCAAAGGCTCACCGGGTACCAGTACCGGGATGTCACCATTGCTCGGCGATGCTTTGTGACTACTGCTCGGCGTCTCACTGTCGGTCTGAGAAGCAGTGAGCCTGGCGGATCGCTTGCGTGGGCTGGCAGTGGCACGCTTACTGGCGGCTTTGGTGGGGCTTGCAGAACGCCGAGTACGAGTGCTGCGCATAGACGCTGGCGTGGGTGGGATCAGAGTCGTTGGCGATGCGCCGCGGAAGACGAACCTGGGCGGAGCGCTGATCTTCTTGTCTTGGGTGTCGGAGTTTGAGGCGGAGGACAGAATCTCGGCGGGGTCCAGGAGAGCCTTGATCCACTCCTTAATGCCGTACTCCTCAGCAAGCTCGAGCGCGGACTCGGCGGGGATCCATACATTGCCAGCAGTCTCCTCGACGCTAGTATTGGGGAGCGACTTGACAAAGTTCCGTTCTGCTTCCTCGTCCTCGGCCATAGCGTACGGAAAGGTGGCCTTGAACATGCCAGTAGCAGAGACAAAGCCATCATGGCTTCGCCTCATGAGGAAGTAGCTGTTTGGGCTCGACTTGAAGATGCCCGAGACAATGCCTTTCGGCAGCGGGGCTCGAAGATGTGCGTAATCGAAGACGCCAAGCGTTTTGGGGTCGAGCTTGGTGTTGGGCATGCTTGCGACCATCTTGGCAGTCAACTGGGTCTGGCCAAGGCGGCGCTTCGAGACGAGTTCGGTGTCTAAGCGAGAACTCTTCATTAGCATGCGCATCATCCACCAAGCTGAGAAGAAATGCAGGCCTCACAATTTTCGATCTTGCCCATCATGAAGGGGTTGCGCTTATCGGGCAGGCGTCTGTCTCGTGAGGGAGCCATGGTGGCAGTGGACTGGCGCATGGGCATTGGAGTTCAGGATATGATGGGCAGCGAGCTGTCAGAATCGACAGGACAATCTTGCGCTATCGAAGCAGATGCAGTATCCAAGGGATAGCTAATGAAGGCGAAAATAGACTTATTGGAGTCAACAGTGCTGAAGAAGGAGAGAACGCTATGCGACAAGGGCGATGTCGAAGATCGGGCGAGGCGACAGCTGGGCCGAAGAAAGCGAATCAGCGCACATGCACCAGAGACATGTAGCTGCAGGTAGCCAGTCAATGCGCCATGCGGGAGGGACTTAGCTGCTGTAAAACGGCGACGAGCTTACTGTTGGACGTGGTGTGGTGGTGGAGATGAAGAGAGATGAATTTGCGTGCCGCGTGCAAGCTCAGTTGGCAGCAACGTTGGAGTGGAGCTTCCAGGACTCAGGGTCGCTTGGCTGGACGGACAGGGCTGTGAATATCAACAGGACATGAGTTTCAAATCGTGAGCCGTACTATAGTAGGAATATGAATCGAGTCATTGCAAGCGCGTTCCGCCGCTTCCAATGTTGACACTTGTTCGATGCTGGAAATTTGAGTTGGCATCGACGACTTGGAAGTTGGGAGTAGAGGCCCGGCCGATGGTCCGTGCCGACAGTTAAAAGCTGGGGTGAAGCTACGTACCTGGGTAGAGATGCATGGCTGTTAACAGCTGGACCCGGCAAATACAATTGACCATGGGGATGCAACCTCTCAAATCAATGCGAAGATGTTTCTGATACTGACAAACGGCTGGCTGGCAGGCCTGCTGCACAAAAGATAGCCTGGCAAGCTTGAAAGACCGTCCATGTATAGCTAGCTGCCTACAGTAGGCATCCATTCCCTGGGCCAATTCTTCAGTTGTGCCCAGGTAGCTCTACCGTTGCGCTGGCAAGAGATGGTGCACTGCCTCTTGGTAGCTTTGATTGTGCTCCAGAATCGAATCCAACCGGGGCAAATGCGACCTTGAGTAACATGAAACCGCGCCTCAGTGCACTGGCCACGGTTGATACGGCGCTGCGGTGAGCACATGAGGTTCAGTAAGGGCTCACGGGTTTAGGTACACCGGCTTGATGACTGGAGCACAGGAGCGAGACCACTGAATACTGGTTCAAATACCGACATACTATTAATCGACGGTCGTAGTCGACTGTGGATTTTGTACACCCACACCGTATCATCTACCCCTTCCCCTGTGGCACAATAAGCAGCATTTGTTCTATATCGGCAATAGGCGATGCCGCCCAATTCTTAGGTGGCCCCCACTATGGCATTCACTGTAACTGTCCCCTGGCCCCCACTACCAGCTGCATGACCCCACCATCCACAGACTTTGTCTAGCCTGTCTAGCCTGTGCCCCTCACCAGGCTGGGGGCAAAAAGGAAGGTTGTTGACAGCATCTCCGCAACCGGCACGTCCTTGCTACAGCAACACCAACACTGATGACGTTTGCCTCGCCGTATCAAGTCCTCAGGCAAGACTCGTCCAACATACCAACAGACTGATTAACCTAGTAACCACATAGTCTCATTTTGCAACAACACAACTGCCCAACATGGCCTCCCGCGATGAAGACATCATGCCGGAGGAGACCCTGGGCTACAAGCTCTCCCAGCCCAAGCAGAGCATCGCCGAATACCAGCAGATGGGTGAGTTGACCTTGACCTTCCTATTCTTCTCTTCTCACTGCAAACCACAAAAACCTGAAAGAAACAGCATCGCATGAGTTTGGACTGATGCAGGCAAGTGCTTGACGGCTCAACTCAGGCAGTGCGACCAGTCGATGAGGGCATACGCAGGTGCCTCTCCATTTGAAGATACGGCGGCAACATGGGGACAATGGATTATGACTGGGAATCAGCCTTCCTCCTTTCAGTGGATTGTTCATACTGTGTATGAGCCTGCACACCTAGGCATCCACCTATAGTCATTGCAGGCCAAATGCTGCTGTTTGGCACGCCTTATGTTCATACCCTACCCTCCAGGAGTATATGCTGGAGCTTGGGGTTGGTTCAGGAGTCTTCTACAACAAATTCTGGGCCTGAGGAACATGCAGGTCTTCTGCACACAACATGACCGCTTCATCTCCCCATACCATTGCGAATGAAGGAACGCTCAGGCAGAAGGAAAGGCTGCCATGATGGGCTGCATGGCGAAACTGAAAGGGGACTTTGACCAAGCATATCGAAGCAGGATAGTGCATATTATTGGACCAACACTCTTCCCAAATAACCTCATGTATGGGACGGGGGAGGGACGCAATGGTATGGCCCGCATCGGACCCGATTCAATGGTCATGACCACTGTGCAGCACCCAACCATACTCCTTGCCAAATTCAAGCCCTGGGCTGCTGACCGAGTCTTGGTGCGGATGATCACAACGAAGCTTTCCAGGCGAAAACCCCAGTGCAGCCGAGCCCGAGCCTTCCACAGCAATGGGTATATGTCAGTTTTGAGGACACTGCACGACCGAAGCGCCATGCAAATCAAAACTTTGGACCAGCTTATTTAGGATTTTGGCAGCAATCCAGGCTAGCATGGGTGGACAACAGTGGGCTCCAGGCCTTGGTTAAGAACACCGAACACCACAAGGCTGCGACCGTCGTAGCTTGGTGGCCATGAACTTCTACTCGGAGCACATGTTGCAGAACCTCGAGTCTCGAGCCAACGTTTGTGCCGCCTGCGAGCTACTGTTAAGCATATGGGGCTTCGCTGCTGCGATTTCTTGGGCTGCTTTAGTTCGACAACGTGGGACAGAGCATGATCCAGTGAAGCTTGGAAATGATCCAGACGCAGCCAGCGCTGAGTTGCCACCGGCTAGCCATTGTGCTCGGAGGATCACTACCAAGCGACCGTGGTCATCACGACCAGATGGAGCCAGATGGAACTGCCCTTCATCACCAGTGCGCCGAACCAGCTGTGGTAGCTTCCAAGTGGCCCGAGTTGTTTGGGAGATCTACGAGATGGAGAAACCCAACAAGATAGGCTGTGATGGGCCCTGGGTCCAGCCTTGAGCAGCAAGCACAGCTCTTACGAGAAGCTCCGTGGAATCCTATCCTGCTTGTGGTATTACATGTGCCGTCTAAAGTTCTCGTTCTCAAGTGGGATGCTGAGATCCACAAGTTCCTTCTTACACGTCACGTTTCCTTCTCACTGTCGCAAGCACACAGACTGCAAAGCAAAAATATGTTCCCAATGACTGAACTCCCTCTGAACCATCCGCACAGACGCAAACGACGAGTCCCTCCAACGCTACAAAGAATCGCTTGGCCTCACAGGCGGCCAGGACCTGTCGGACCCCAACGATGACCGAGTGTGCATCATCCACGGGCTGACGATGGACTCGCCCGGCCGCCCGCCCGTGACGATCGAACTGGCGACGCCCGGCGCCGAGACGACGCTCAAGGACAAGCCCTTCAAGATCAAAGAGGGCGCCAAGTTCACCATGAGCGCAACCTTCAAGGTCCAGCACGAGATCCTCAGCGGCCTGCACTACGTGCAGATCATCAAGCGCAAGGGCATCAAGGTGTCGAAAGATAGCGAGATGCTTGTACGTTCGAGGCACGGCCAATGCCGGTGGGTCGGGTTGCTGATCAGAAAATGGGGCAGGGCTCATACGCTCCCAACACAGACAAGCAGCCTTTCTACACCAAGAAGTGTAAGCAGATACTCGCTCCACACCCTTTGCTAGGCTTGTCAGGTCAGGGAGGGTTATTGACCAAACCGCCCGCCGTAGTCAACGAAGAGGAGGCCCCCTCCGGCATGCTCGCCCGCGGCCACTACAACGCAATCTCGTCGTTCGTCGACGACGACAAGAAGGAGCACCTGAAGTTCGAGTGGTCCTTCGACATCTCCAAGGACTGGGCGTAAACTCGATTCACGCATCAATCCACTGGCGTCGACTGGCATTGCTGTTGGTGTGGGCATGTGGCGTTTGGTCTGCGCGCAGAGCGATGGCTGGAATCGCACATGCAGCCGCGGGCTTCAGCATACGGTACGAATTGCAGACAGAGTAGAGCGGGTGGAGGTGCATCAGGTTTGTGGTGTAGTCGGGAAGTAGGTGAGGGGAAAGAAGTCTCGGAAATTGATCATATTTGGCTTGCCTCCATGCTATGATCGTCTAAATAGGTATCATGTCCTGTCTCGATCAAATGCGCCCTTGCCTGGCTATGCCTGTGATTTATGTACAGACCGTCGCTGTTGGGACGGCTGATGTCTCCTCTCGTCACATTTTGAAGCCGTCTCTGGCCGCCACTGGCGGCTACAAGAAGTAGTCCGGCAGCGAGTTGCCGTCGGACCCTTTGTCTGCTTGCTGCTGCTGCAGATCCTTGTGCAGGTCGTTCTCGGGCGCGGCGGCAAAGACGTTGAAGACGCGCTCGCCCGACTCCTGGACCTCGAGCACGCTGGCCATGTTGCCGCAGCGGTAGCAGTAGTTGGGCGCGCTCCAGACGGTGCTGAGGCGGTCGTCGTAGAGGACCTGGAAGCCCTCCTGGCAGAGCTGGTGCGCGCGCAGGATGTGATTCATGCGGTTGACGTCGAGGAACTTGCGCACGACCTGCGCACCAAAGGTGTAGCCGGCGCCGCGCGGCGAGAGCGAGAACTCGTCGCGGTCCGGGTCCGGGTCCGACCAGACGAGGTCGGCCATGGGGCCCTCGTGCGGGATCTCGCGGAAGCGGTCGATGATCTTGATCTGGTCGATGGAGTGGATCGAGGGCGAGAGGCCTGTTT
>JASMMZ010000006.1:22395813-22541273 GCA_038502455.1 Anisogramma anomala | reverse complement strand
ATTCTGTCAGCTGCGCAACTCTGCCATTCCTCAGAGACCCGGGGGGGAGCCGGGGAGAAAGGGGTGAGGAGGGTGGGGCAGGCCGGCTTCTGGACTGACCTCCATGTACGCAGAAGATCTGGTCGTTGATCACGACGCTGAGGGTCAGGAAGTCGAACATGTCGGTGAAGTGGTGCCACACGTTCGCATTGCCGTACTTGCGCGAGCACTCGGTGTAGAAGCCATAGGACTGGGTGACGCCGCGCGACTCGTGGTTGCCGCGGATGAGGTGCACGCGGTTGGGGTATCTCAATTTTAAACAGACAAGAAGGGAAATCGTCTCGACGCTGAACATGCCGCGGTCCACGTAGTCGCCTGTGGGGGTGGGGTGTGGCTGTTGCATCAGCGCGTGGTGCCCTCCATCACCGCCATCTCTCTCTTCCTCCCTCCCTCCCTCCCTCCCTCTCCCTTTCTCTCTCTCCTGTGTCCTGCGGGTCGGCGGGACTCGGGCGTGGGGTGGCGTGGGCGTGGGCGTAACGCACCTAGGAACAGATAGTTGGTGTCGGGACACCAGCCTCCGATCTTGAAGATCTCGATCAGGTCGAAGAACTGGCCGTGAATGTCGCCGACGACGGTGACGGGGGCGCGCACGTGCACGACGTTGCTCTCGCGCATAAGCAGCTCCTTAGTCTTTGCGCAGATGGCCTCGATGACGGACTCGGCGAGCAGCTCTTTCTTGTAGAGGCGCGATATGCACTCGTCCAGGTCGACCGAGGCGGGCAGGCCTGGCATGTTGGCGAAGCGGTGGTTCTGGTCAGGTGGGGGGTCCCTCCAGGCGGTGGGGAGCAGGGCGGGGAGGGTAGGAGGGACTTGTCAAGGCGAGGTTGCGCGTGGTGGTGCAGACAGTGGCGGACCTGGACTGTCACAGCTTCTCGAGGTCCCGGCAAAGAAGGACGCGATGGTGGAGGCTGGCCGAAGTACCAACATGTTCGTGTGGGCGGCTAGCTTACATTGAAGGGTGCAAACAGGGGCGGAAAGAGTGACAGCAACTATAAAAATTGGACATGGGAAAGGAAGACGGCGAACGGCGAAGTAGGGATTTTGTCTTGGTCGGATGAATCTCGGCGCCTCAGGCTTGGACTCGAAAATTGTTAGTGTCCACTGGGGCATATTAAAGACCTGCCTCCCCGCCCTTCGACCGCGGGATCTGTTCGCCGGTCGCCCTCCTTTTCATAACCTTTCTGCCAGCTGTGCACCATGTTGCCTGTCCTTCCCTGGGCACCGTGCTCAAGCTCTGAGCCGACTCCGTCTTCTGTGGAATCTGTGCACAGCACAGTGCTGACCTGTTTTCCGAGGTATTGCTATCGCTGGACAGTTTTCTTTTGTTGCATTGCGAGGCTTCTTCGGCGTCGGTCTGGTGGTGTACTGGACCCTCCCAAGGTTCCCTCTGTTTCTCAACCTTTTGCGCTTGGCCTTGCTCCTCATCTGTCTTCTATCCTCGTCTCTTGCCTCACTACGCAATGATGACTACTCGTTGTACCAGCCAGACGATAGCTGCAGCCGGTTTTCCCTACATCCTGTGCTCTTGACATGCCGTGTGCGCGCCTTGAACATGCATCCGTCTTCAACAATCACGCAGTCAAGCGCATCTGCACCTAGGCGTAACCGCCCGAACGTGATGAGACCATCTGATGCTTCAGTGCCGAGTTTTAGCCGTAGAAAGTACTATAGTAAAGCGTGCTGGTGCAATGTTGCGAGGCAAGTGGGCAGGCGAGTGTGCCAGCCTGCGAATGAGCCAGCGAGCGGGGGCAGGCAAAGTCTGGGACGCCAACCCCAAAACTTGCCGCGTCCTTGTCATCTCGTTTCCTCTTGCGCATTTTGACCCTCACCCACAGGCGACCCCACCACCAAGCATCTCGCCTGCGACTGCACGCGCGCATTCCTGTAGCTTCAAGGCAGCTTATGATTTCCCTTTCTCGTTCGCTTGGACTGCATGCGCCCCACGTCCGACCCTTGACGGGCTGGTCTAGACACGGACAAGCGAAAGGGCGCGGTCGGCGCACTCACCACCCGCCCCGGCCCGGCAGCAAGGCGACAAACGAGGCCTCAAGACATCCTCAGCCTTGTGTTAGTTCGTCGACCTGGACAGATTCGATCGATACGGTATCTAGTGGTTGTTATACGACATTCGACCGCGGCTTTTCCGCCTTCGAACGACCCGCCGCCCATCATCCTCGGCCCTTCAAGACCGTCCACTTGGCATCGCCGCCCAACACTACCATCTCTCGGGGTACTTGGACGGCGTCCCCTGCGTCGGTTGTATACGCCTCTAACATCGCTTTTCTGTCTCGGTCACGGGCTTGCCAACTTCACCGGAGAAGAGGCACCAGATCGGCCTTGGCTTGGTTGACTGGCGAGTTGTCGCCCCACGCACGGTTGTCACCAACGTTGATGTCCACTTCATCATGCCCCAGACCATCCTACCTCCTGGCCGCGACGCCCCCAAGACCGAAGGTAGCTGCTTCAATTGTGGCAGCCATGACCATTTCGCCCTCACCTGCCCCGAACAGTTGCGAGATGACCCATAGTAGGTGCTTTCCCCTTGGTCGATGTGCACAGGTCTTCTGTGTCTGATGTCTTCTCTTGTTCTATCGCCCGTGACTAATACTTTTCCAGTGGCGCCGTCATGATTCGACAGAAAAATGCAGCCAACAATATGCACGGCAGTGGAGGGAGGAGCTTCGACAACTCCAGGCCCAAAGGCGGTAGCATCGTCGTGACCAGATACCCAACTCCAGCAGCCTACGCCCCTCCGCCACTCTATCCCCCTCCAGCGGCCAATGGCTGGGGCCATTGCGGTTCCTATCCTCCTCCGCCGTACCCGCCTCCCCATCAAACACCGCATCCATACCCACCCCCGCCCCCTTATCCCCCTCCGAACACTGGCTATGGCCCCCAATATCCTCCTCCCCCCCACAACGTGAACGGAGGTTACGCTCCACCGCCGCCTCCTCCGCCAGGCCCCAACTCTTCGTACAGCCAGTATAGCCATGCTCCATATCAACTTCCACCTCCTCCGTCATCATATGGCCCTCCAGGATCCTACGCGCCACCTTCCTATCCTCCTGCTCCTCCACCAAACTACGAAGCGCCCCCTGCACCTGCATATCAAGGCCCTCCGCCGGCCTTTTCAGCACCCCATCCGCCCAACTTCCAAGGCCCGCCTGCTCATGGATACAACGGACCACCTGTTCCGCCACCGCCACCGACCCCATATGCATCTAGCTATGGAGCACCCCCTGCTGGACCTCCACCTCCTCCAGACATGTATTCGCTTCCTCGCTACCCGCCCAACTGCCAGCTGGCACCGCCATATGCGAATCAACATCCCCCGCCTCCACCAAATTCGAACTGGCAAAAGGACTCCGGGATGAGTAACAATCAACGGCACCAAAGAGGCCGCCGGGGAGACAAGAACCACAAGAACAGGAACCACCGGCGCGAAAACGACGCTACCTATCGTGGAAAGAATCATCGCGAAGGTGCATCAGGTCAACGGCCTGCATCATCCTCAGGTCAGCCGAGTCCCAAGTCTAGTCCTATGGTCTCTGATGTCAAGGTCGGGATCTACAAGTCAGAGGATGCTTTGCCGGACAAGGCAAAGACAGAGACACCCGGGCCCGTGGAAGAACCTGTTGCTAAAGATGATGAGTTCGACCCTGAAACCCTCTGGGATTTTGAGAAAGCTTTTATCGAAATTGAGACCAAGCCGGCCGACCCCGTTGGGATACCACTTGCTGCGCAATGGAGCGACGACCCGACCATCCCACCGGCCTACAACGCAAAGTGCATCAAGACAGAGTACTACGATCCAGAAAACCCAGACGCATACCTTGCCTCGGTGCGAGACACAAAGTACTGGCCTGCTCTGAAGCAGGATCCGATGTTCAGGTTCCGAAGTAACATGGTAGTGGTCCAGTTTCCCGGATCCCACCACGAATACTTCACCTATCATCTCCCAAGACTTATCGGGCCAAAGGAACTCAAGGAACGGGAGGTCCTGTCCGAGCCTTCAGACAAGACTCTCATTGAGCGGTCTCGCCATAATCATCCAGCATCCATTGCGCACCAGCACGGCGACTCGTCCTTCCTCTCGCTCAAGGGGAAACGGAACCTGCCCGAGGTGGACGACTACAGCAGGGACGCCAAACGGTCGAAACCCTATGGACTCGACCGCAGCCCTATTCCAAGGCTGCCTCAGCGGCCGTGCTCTCGAGACGTCAATCTGGACGCTGATCCGTGGGTCCCACTGGCTGGAGAGACCCGCGTCGGTTCCCCGCACAGGCCCTTCTCACGAGACGAGTACTCTCGCTCTCCCGGTGGCTACCGACTGCAGTCCAACGGTCGGCTGGTTCCGTATGACTCTGCACAACGCCTTGACTCCGGTTACCACAGCTCAACTGATAAGTATAGATCGGGTCGTGACGACAGAAACAGGAAGCACCTGTCGTCCCCGCCAACAGCGCGGGCACGCGAGCGCGGCGCGAGCTGTGAACGGGGAAGAGAATGTGACCGAGACCGTGCGGGAGATCGAGACCGAAGTTGGGATCGTGGCAATGACAGCAGCCGGGCGCCATCTGTGACCAAGTCCCGTACGCGGAAGTGCTCACGCACGCGGTCCCCGGCACGCACCCCTCCGCAATCCCGCTCGCGCCCTGCCGTCTCCGAGAGCCCCCCTGATGCGTCCAGTGGAGACGATATGGATGACCTCGAGTATGAGCTCATCGGGATGCGGCGTCCGAGGTCGCCAGTAAGGAAGAATGTGTACAGGCCGGTGCTTAGGAGACCGCGGGCCAGAGTCGCCGATGCTTTCAGGTGCGCATAGCTGTCTACCGGCGCTCCAACTTGGCTCCGCCATGTGCTAAACTAACTTAACTTCTTCTTGCAGTCGACGTTGGTAGTCAGTACGGAGCCGCCACTGCAATCTTCGACTTTACGTAGCCTAGCTGGTATTTTTTGTGCTATTTATGGAGTCTCGCTCTTCATGTGGCATGCACAGCTCGCCTTCATTTTAAGCGATGGCGTTGGTGGTTTGGCTCTGCGTCATGCATGCTTAATCGTTCTACTGGCTGGAGCGCTGGGGCTTGTGTGTTTAGCATTGCGACTACGGTGCGTGCAGGCTCTCATGCAAGTCAAAGATGTGAACCAGTCACTAAGGGAGGGGCAGCGCTGGGTTATCTAACTGCAATGATAATGACGACGATATCAGATTTGACCATGATTTACACTCGCCGCTTTTTTGGCACAGACAGGAATTGGCTGTGATAGATGTGTAGCAGATTTGGAAAACAAGGTGTTTGCGGACAGCGTTGGAACAGCAGCCAATTGCCGTACAGTCAGTCCAGTACATTGTCTTGACTGCAAAGCCCACTGCCGCGTGGTGGTGGTGCCCGTCAATTCAACGTGGGGCACGGGCCAAGCCGAGTTTGCCCATACAAAACTAACTAACTACTAGTGTGCAGACCGGCTAGCGGTCTGCCAAATTTCCCACGAAAAAAAAAAAAAAAAAAAAAAAAAAGACCACTTCCAATGCAACAATGCAATAATACACCAGTTACTTTCGACCCGCGATTCTTCGAACCGACTGCGTTGCAACGATAAGAGGCCCCACCAGCAGACAGACAGGGCAACAAGACGGACGGGGTCTTGGTTGTCCATTGCATGGCTGTTTTTTCCCGCTGGTGTGGGCCTGGCCTGGCCTGGCCTGCGCACAGACAGGCCACATCAGATCAGCGATCAAGTGGTTGGGGTATCGGCAGGAAACAAGGTGGTTGGTTGGGTTGATTGATGGCCCGGGCAATTGGG
The DNA here is from genome assembly GCA_038502455.1 of Anisogramma anomala. Taxonomy (NCBI): domain Eukaryota; kingdom Fungi; phylum Ascomycota; class Sordariomycetes; order Diaporthales; family Gnomoniaceae; genus Anisogramma; species Anisogramma anomala. The sequence goes on along the minus strand of JASMMZ010000006.1, from coordinate 22,535,429 downwards.
GAGGCGAGACCGTGGCGTGGCTGCTGCCACCAATCTTGCAGGGAGGGCACTCGGGCGTTCGCTGCCCACCGTCGGTGTCCCAGGGCTGACAGCAGGACCGCTGTTGCCTCGACCACAGCGTGCTCCTGGCTGTCTTCCTCCCGGTGGTTCCTATCAGGTATGTTGCCAGAGACACAGGATACAGTCAGTGTGTGAGGTTCAGGAAGGTATGAATCATATTGTGATCGTGGATGGTACCTCAGAACGCCCTGCAATGTTTGGTCCTGTTTGTACACATGCTCACCGAGAGATATGCTGGTTATCAACTACTGGACTTTGCAATCGTGGACTTTGCCCCTTCAGAAACGGTCTCCCAAAAAAACCCACAGCGCCCGACTGCGATGCAACCGTTCACGGGTGGCGTGACTCCCATCCAGAGCTCCTCACACGAGGATCCGGTTGTCCCAAAAAGAGGAAAACAAAACTGATGATCGTATATAGGCTCCAAGAAAGTCAAAGCGCCGCGACTCCAGCCAACCCGAGCTCCCATGGAAACGTCCATTTACAGCAGTCCCGGTGTGGCTATCCAATTCGGGTTGTACAATCAAGCCAGATAAAGGGCTGAGCCGGGGGGTCTTTCGTAGAAATTGAAAATTGTGTCTCAGCATCGAGGCGTTTGCGCAACATATAGCCTCGCGCTATTTGATAACGCACATGAACTCGTCGGCCGAACATCCCGGCTTTCAACGCCGGACAGGTAGTGGGATCTCGACCTCGGAGTCGGATGACGAGTCTTCAGCTGCCAAAGAGTCCAGAACTTTGTCCAGATCCTCAACATCGAGTCGCTGGTTGTGATAGGCAAGTTGGGGTCGTGCGACTTTTCCGCGGGCGTATGTACCGTTCGCCACCCGGCCACGTGGTGTAAGATGGCGACCTGTGCTCGCTGGGTTATCCAGATCCATCATGTCGCCGGGGTCATTGTTCGGCCGTTCGAAGCCCACCCGCTTTTGTGGTGAGGGTGCTGAAGGAAGAGGCTGAGAAGTGTGCGTTGGGCGCCCGTTGGGCAGTCCCTTCCGCTTAGGGGCCGATGTGGGCAGGGCTTTTCTTTGCACAGTTGGCCCAGAGCTCGCGCCATCGCGAAGGTTGCTGAGTGGCTGTGAGCTTGACTGGTATATTTTCATGTTTGCAGAGTTACCAGGGCTGCTCATGAACAGAAGTGCTTCCATGGCTTCTGTTTCGCTCTTGCTGTGAGTAGGAGAGGTGGCCAAGGGTCCTGCGGCGGCGCGCAGGTTGCGATGGTTGGGAGTAATAACAAGACTCGGCACGGCTGGGGTTTGGGAACTGGCATGATGGGGCCGTGGAGCGAGGAAGCTAGGCGTGTACTTTGGGTCTGAGGTCCTTCGAGGATGAGTGTCACTGCAGTGAGGCTGGATGGTGACAGGAGGAGCCAGGGAGGGGGAACGGTGGGGGTGAGCAGATGGTGAGTAGACTCCAGGGCTAACTGAGGGGCCTCGCGCAGCACCATCCGTCGCCCGGCCCGAGGACGGGTGTGGGTGCGAGTTGGGTGGTGTTGAACGCTGCAGCGGCCGCACCTTGGGACTCGCTGAGGAGTGACCTCTGGCTGCAACGTGGGTAGAGACGCTGGAGGCGGGTGAAGCAGCCGTCGAGGTGAGAGTTTCTACTTCATCAATGGTGCGTGACTGCCATCCGTTGTGAACCTTGAGCATGGCGTAAGAAAGGCGCGTCTTCAACTCGGAAGACAGCTGGGCACGCAGTGCGTTAGCCAAGGCATTTTGACGTTGGCATAAGCAACAGAAGCACAGAAACTCCAGGGGCTCACCTCAGTAACGCGGCTATTGTTAGTAGAAACAGCGCTAACGCCGCTCGTGTTCCTGGAGTGATTCGAAGAACGAGGAGGCGAGTCTGCCGGGGATGTCCGCGTTCCCTTGACTGTACCATCAGCAGTCCTCTTGAGAGAGGAGCGGGGAGCAGCGGCGGGCATCTTCTCGCGAGCAGCAGCCAGCTGGGAGAGTTGGAGCAAATGCGAGTCTTGACTCGAGGGCTGGACTCTGCTGGCGGGGCCGGCGCTCCCCGATCTCTCGATGGCGGGAGGTGTGAAGACGTGATTGGACTCGGTGGAGTTTGAGGAGTATATGGTGGCCTGTGAATCGCTGCGGGTTGATGGCTGCTTTCGCAACGGCTGGGAGGCAGGGACGTCCGGGTGATCGCGGGCGTCGGTGACGCGAGGCGAGTTGACAGAAGGTCTGTTGCCAAAAGGGTCCCAGTCGCCCGGGTCAGGCTGACTCGGCCGGGCATTGACAGGCCGGAATGACATGGCGACTCGGACGATATGGGTCAATGGCGCGTGCGGCAGCACACGTTGGCGGTTGGTATTCGATTGTGGCGTGCGTATAGGTTTGGCGGTGGCAAGCGATTTGGACTTGAAGAGGTGGGCCAGTCGGAGCGATGGGGAAAGGCGACGATGGCTGGGTCGGTGACGGGCAGCGACTTTCGCAATGTTGTCGCGACGCGCAATCCGGCGTCGCGCGACTGTCTTGGACGGATTGGTTCGAGCGATTCTTGCCAGGGTGCACCGTGCCTAGTAGCGATGCTGTTGGTGCATGGACGGAGGAGCTGTGTCGCGGTGCTAAAGATGACGAGTTGGAAAAGGCGAGTGTGTTGTTACGGTGGTGGTGGTGTGCTGTAGGAGCGAAAAGGGCGGGATGGGGGCGGCGTCGGGTGCCGTGGAGTACGCGGTAAGCGCGACTGGGCTGCTGGGGTGCAGGTGTGAGGTGCTGAGTCCACACTGTGGCCGGGCCCAGCCGCCAAGCTACAACACCAAGACGGCCGGTGCCTGCCGCTGAACCTGGCCTAGGCCTAGCCCAAGCGCTTCCTCCACAGGCCTGACAGCACGCACTAGTTCTGCATGACTTGACTGTGTGCTGCCGGCCAACAGCGCGCAACAGAGAACACAAAGAAACGAACAACAGCAATTCCATTTCCGACCACGACGGGCGAGGACCACACTGTTTCCAGTCACCAGGATCATCGCGTACAAGACGATCTTCCTGCAGGCCCCTCCTGCTGCAAGTGGACGCTTTCGACAGCTCAAACTAGCCACGCGTGCAGCCACAGCCACTCGTTTCCAACCGCTTTTGGCGCCAGGCCTAGAATGGCCCAGACCATGTGACACCGCGAGGTCGCGCTTTTCAACCACACGACGACCAACTCGACCGCTCCTCGGTTCACGCTGAGCACAGGGAGACCGAAGTTGGCAGCCTTCCGGGACGCCTGAAGACTGGAACCAGATTTTTATTCTTGCATTTCTATTCCTACGGCCCTTGTGCATCAAGCCCTGCCAGGACGGCTCCCAACGTCAGATCTCACGCTTCAAGATCATGCCAGCATGGAGCCCAGAGACTTGCCTCCACGGCCACTTCAATGCTGGAACCGCCACCGCGGATCATCGCCCCCCCCCCAATCGGTCCACTCGCCCACCTCCTTCGCCTCCGGCGCGATCCCCTCTCGCCGCGCGTTTTCGCGCTTCAAGATAAAATACAACGCGCCCGACACCACCACATTCGCGAGCAGGTACCCCAGCGCCACGCTGTGGCCGACGATGTACCGCGGCCCGTCGCCCGCCCGGTACAGCTGCGTGCCGATGGCAGCGCCGCAGTTGCCGATCGAGATCTGCATTGCGTTGGCGACCGTGCGCTTCGTCTGCCCGCTGACGTTGGTCGCGGGCCACGAGAGCGCCAGCGCCGTGGCCGGGTAGATGCCGGCGGCGGCGACGACGGTGCCGAGGTAGGACACGCCAGGGCGCGCGGCGGGGCTGCGGCTGGCGAGCAGGACGGCGTAGCCGGCGGCGCCGACGAGCGCGGAGCCGGCGACGAAGGGCGCGCGCGTGCGCGTGCGCTCTGAGAGGGTGGCGACGGCAAGGGTCGTGGCGAAGGCGACGGCGTAGGGCGGGACGGTGAGGAGCTGCGCGTTGGCGGCGGAGTAGCCGAGGGATCGGATGATGCTGGGCTGTGGGTTGTTGTTGTGCGCGCTTAGCATTCATTCCCTGTGCGGCCGACCCCCGGGGCAAGGCGGAGGGGTGACGGGGCGGCAGGCGACTTACCACGAAGAGCGAGAATGTGTAGAGCGGCAGGCTCATGGTGTGGAAGGCGAAGCCGTATAGCCAGCACTTGGGGTCCTTGATTGCGCGCAGGACGTTGCCCCACGTGAAGCGCTCGTCGTGCGTGGCGTCGCTGTCCGCCGCCAGGCGTGCACGGACGAACTCGCGCTCGGCCTCGGTCAAGAAGCCGGCCGTGGCAGGGTAGTTGTATATGAAGAAGTATGCGCTCGCCGCCACGACGATCGTCAGGAGGCCCTCGAGGATGAAGATCCATCGCCACCCGTTCACCCAGACAATGCCGCGCATGAAGCTGATTCCCTGTACACGCTGTCAGGGTTCTGGTGTGTCGCGGAGTCGGCCGCATGGTGGGCTCACATAGGCGAGGATGCCGCCGAACGACCCCGCCAGCGCGGCGGCGCCGAAGAACAGCGAGACGCGGAACTGGCGCTCTCGGCGCTTGTACCATATCAAGAAGTAGTACACGACACCAGGGAAGAGGCCGGACTCGGCTGGACCGTCGTTAGTCGCGCCCACAGCATGGGATTTAGAAGCACACCACCTACCCACGCCCAGGAAGAAGCGCGCTGCGAAAAAGCCGGCGAGGTCATGCACGATCCCCAGCAGCGTAGCCACGACTCCCCACGCGATCGTCAGCGTTGGCAGCCAGAGTCTCGGTGACGTTCTCTTCAGGATGATGTTACACGGTATCTTCGGCGCTGTCAGCCCTCCCTCGAACCTCGAGCATACTGCGGGGGCACATGGGGCACTCGCCTCGAACAGGACGTAACCGATGAAGTACAACGTCAAGCCCGTCAAGTACTGGTTCCCAGCTGGTCTCTCCCGTCAGTGCTTGGTCCCCTCCCCCGCGGCCATGGACAAAGAGCCTCAGCACTCACTCATGCCCAAGTCATCAGCCAGTCCTTCGACCTTGGCGTTCGCCACATTGCTCCGGTCGAGGAAGCTCAACAGATACAAGACGCCCACGGCAGGAAGCAGCCTCCCGTCGATCTTCCGGAGCAGAGCCGTCTCACTGATGCTGGTGGCCGGGGCCCCGACGTACTCGTCATCGGATGCCGAGCCTGGGCTGGCGGACGGGGCGGCGCCGTCGTTGCCGTGGTGGTATTCGGGGGGTTCGCCCGCCATCCTGGGCCTTGCATGACTTCACTGGCAGCTGCGCGTCGCCGATCCCACAACTCGTGCGGCACTGTGAGGTATCGAGAGGGAACTCTGGTCCGGGCGTTTTGCTGGCGTGGCGGTGTCGAGGGGGTCGGCGCCGTGGTATATTGCTGAAGCAAGTCGTTGACAATCGTCCAGGGCAATGGCGCCATCGGGCATATGTGCCGGAGGGGTTCTGGTCCATTCTTGGAGGAATGCTCGGCAATCAGTTTACACGGGGCCTTTGGGGCTTGGCGCCTGCGGGCTTATTGACGCACGAATGATGGTGGCTTGGGTGGGTTCATTCCGCAAGTTCAGGGCTCGATTTCGCGATAGTTATAGAGCCTTCCTTTTGGGATGATATCGCTCTGGGACCAGTGTAGATTCCGGACAACCTGTCATTGGCGATTTGTTGTGTAGGCTGTTTACTATATATAGACGACAGTTTTTCGACCTGGATCTTCACCCAGCTTCTCTGGTGTTCACTTTCTTGTCCACCGCATATATCTATACCCACATGTCAGATACAATAGCCCCTTGTTCACTTCAAGAAGACAACAATTGAAATCCTCGCTGTGTCCAGCATGTGATGTGCCTGCTTGAGGACAACATGGCACCCAAAAGGAAGAAGTGGCCTAAAAGGGTTTTGGAAAGGCAGCTGTAGCCGATGCTACTCAACTAGCCACCTTTTCTGTTACGTATTGTAGCTTAGTAGACAGTTGCAGTTGAAAGCTCCTTGCATCAATGATACTACTCGAATCTCCAGGTACAGACAGCTTTCCTGAAAGGCACAGAAGTAAATACACAGGGCTCAGTTCAGGGCAAACTGGTCCCGCTGATGGTGAGCGCTAAGACCCTGCCAAGACCCTATGGCTCAGTGGGAACTTACAGCTAATGAATGTCGTACGACAGGGACATGGATCACGACATTTCATGACGTCGAACTGCTGCTGCAACAATACCCGCAATATGGAAGTTTCCAATGGAAGAGTATTCCTAATTTCCGATATACGACACAAATTGCTGTGAAGCTTTTGAGGGTGTTACGGTGCCTCGTTTCACAAGCAAAGGTGGTTTTCTGAACATAAAGTATATTGAGAATGTTGAGAACTCAAAATTGATTTGTGCAAAGCCACGCAGGAGTGGTGGCCATAAGTCTTGGGCTAGATAAAATGCAGTGTAGTATGGGCGTGTGAATGCGGTTGATTCTGGATCAGTGGGGCTGGTGATCATGACATGGAAGGTATCATAATTGCATAAGCTATAAAGTCGCAACCCGATCACGAAGATTGATGTTAGGTCTAAGTCTGGTCTTGCCCAGAGCCAGGACAATACTGACTACCTAAATAGGCTTTGGTGCCTGTCGCTCCCACTCACTACTTGCCAATGCTACCACCACACAACACCTTTTTTTTTTTCAAGGCCAGAGACCCAAATGGCCATCCTGTCCTGCCATTCATACAAACATTCCAAAACTCTCCCACACCTATTAAAATACTCGAATCCTTCCTATTCTCAACCAGTTTATTACGGTATCTAAACTCCAGACCTCCACTGGAAGCATCACATGGTGCCCACAGCTCCAATACACAATCATCGAATTGTCATTCAAGGTGTAGAGTTAGTTGGTGGAGCGCAGAAGTCTCCGATTGGCTAGTGGAATCGTGTATTGAGAATATTTGAGCTTAGAAGAGGTAGGTAGAATTCGTTGTCATTTGTGATGACAAAGTAACAATCTAACATGTTCCAAACAAAGTGGTTGTTATTCATGCTCAACCGCAAAATCTAAAAGAATTAAATAAGTAAATAAATAAACAGTTCAAAAGGTATTTGAAAGGCTGACAAGATTGCAATATTGTAAGCCCTCCAAAGACACCATACACCATATGTGAGCTATAATGTCATAACCCGTTCAAAACTCATGATATTAGGTCTAAGTTCTAGAATGTAAGACACACACACCACACACTGATAAGGGATGGACCATCTGAGCCTTATCAACCTATGATGAAAAGGGCGAGGTGTCATGGAGGACGGCTGAGATCTGTGTGACCCTGCAGAGATTTCTCCTCTCCCAGATCTTCCAAGTTGTATGAAAATCTACGGCCTCGGCATGGCTGCTTCCACAAACATGATACCACAGAAGACTGTGTCACCGAACCACATGCCAAGGACAAGGATGGTAACACTGCAATGGCCCATCAATGTAACTAGGTATCCTTCATCTTGTTCTTGAGGTACACGATGCTCAGAGGGAGTGAATGGGAGGCTATTGTTTTCAGCTTGGCAGACGACTTATCTTTCGGATAGATCCGCCCCAAGGTTTTCCTACAGGGGATATTTCATGACAGGCCCATCCTTGTAGATGTGGAGCTTGGAGCTTGGGGCGGCCCGTGCATTGTGCAAGGCTAACATGGACCCTTGTGTCTAGTCTTGCTTTACGGAGTACCTACTTTACCATTCAATTGTCGACACCTTTAACACATGACCTTCACCACCCAATGCTAGATCACTACTCACCACTGTGATAGACAAAACCAGTCCCTAGCGTCCTCTTTTATCTGCACAAACTCTGCAACAGATCCCGACGTACCGAACCACTGAAACTGAAAACACCAAAGCCTCCGCTGGTCCTTCACCCAGGTTGGACGGGCAAGCTCAAGCCTGAAGGGCTTCTACATTGACACATTCCAGGTTCCATAACCTCTGGGTTAGACAACATCATAACACTGTCAACACAACACTGTGCAATGCATATTGCGTCCGACTTCGAAAGCACTTGGATACCCACCACCATAGTAGCTTGTGCTGCCTCTGCCCCACCCATCGGTTGTCCGCGAGTCCCAAACAAGGCAACACCTCAACCCTCGTCCCACGAACCCCACCAAAACACAAATGGAAAGCACATATACCCGGTGTTGAATCTGTTGGACGACTGGGCGGGTACTGTGAATACAGCTCTCCACAGTCCTGTCGGCACCGTTTGACCGCAGGACGTGTTCACAAGAGCACACTGAGCAGGAAGGGCGATTCGCTGATGCGCAGCTGTCAAAACAGACCAAAGAAACTTGCCCCAGATGCCTCTGCTTCACGTCCAGGCTGGGTCTGCAGACCAGCTCCAGGACATAGCTGATGCTCTCTGGAAAGCAAGAAAAGTTGTGGTCATCACAGGAGCTGGAATCAGCACCAACTCGGGCATCCCAGTAAGTGGCCCCATGTCGTTTGCACACATCGATAACCGCTAACTGGGCGTGTTAGGACTTCCGCTCAGAGAACGGCTTGTATTCCATGATCCAAAACCAATTCGATGCAGCCTCCAAGCTTGGCATCCCCAAGCCTGAGCTGTATGGTGCCGTGTCAGATGAGCGACTTCGGAAACGCAGGAAGATCACGCCACCCATACAAGACAGCATCGAAGTAGCAGCTGAGACCAGCCTAGATCCCGCATCACCGAGTGAGCGTAAGGCTCTTGCCATGGGCCAGGCTGTTGTTGCGGGCTTGGATGACAGTGCAATACATTTCAAAGGCAGTATCAATGCTGGTAGTAGCAGCAATGATAAAGACATGTTGCCTGGAATCGAGGCAAGGGCAATTGCAAGCAGCACCAAAATGACAGATGTCATTGACCATGAGGTTGTATTGTTATCTGAGGAGTCAGTCCTAGCAGATGGACACTTGCTCTTCAGGCAGGACAAAGACAGGGACGAGGATGCCGGTATTCAAGAAGAGGTGCTACGTCTCCATGATAATGGGATGGAGGAAAGCAGCAAAATCCACAACCAGCAGCACCAGGTCGCACAAGCCACGCCTCAAGCCGCATTGGATGTCATGATTTCAAAACAGTCATCCAGATGCAACACACCGTCACCACAGATTTTGTCCTCAAACCCCAAACCTCCAGAAGGATCCCTGGCTGAGCAATCGTCCACTACCCAAGCCTCACATCCATATACTCCAAAGCCAGCATCCGTTTCTGGACCACACACTACTTCAAGCTCACCGTTATCCTCTCCTCCGCCTGTCGGTCTGTTCGATGCATCGGAGGACCAATTAACCGAACTACCACCTTCCAGTAGCCGACCCAGCTCGCCTATTTCCACGGAGAACGACGAGAAAAATGACCAAGATATGGACAACGAGCCATCGTGGTCTCAAGATTACGTGAATCGATCCTCAAATTTCAGACGGTCTCTGTCGACTCTCAAGGGCAAGGAACTATTTGACGCCTCTATCTGGTCAGATCCGTTGAAGACATCTGTCTTTTATACCTTCGCGACCAACCTGAAGAAAAAGTCTCGAGATGCCGATCCGACGGGCTGTCATCAATTCATCGGCCACCTTTCCAAGGCCGGTAAGATGGTCCGCTGTTACACGCAAAACATCGACCTTCTGGAAGACAAAGTTGGTCTTTCGACGCGTCTTCTGCTTGGCGCCGGGAGTCGATCTCGCTTCTCAACCCGGCCTTCAAGAGGAGTGGCCGCCAGCCACGGCGCTGCCGGAGCAAGCGACCCTGGTCACAACGACACTCAGCCAGCACTCGTCCCATCTGTCTCCTGTTCTGGATCGCACTCGCAGCCTACAGTGGACGCAACAGCCGCCTTCCAGGGAGCCACACCAGCCAACTGCCAAGGAGCGCCGTCGCAGCTCCTAGAGGAGTTCAACATCGGTCATCGGAAAACAAGCAGTGGTAATCGGGGACTTGTAGAAGAAAGCAGTGAGCAAGGCGGAGAGCCTGGTGGAAGACGCGGACAAAACGATGCGACAGTGGAAGTGCAGTCAATCGATGCGAGCTCGGCCAACCCCGACAAGTCCCTCCCAAGAACAAACTGTGCCACGCCCACAACCCCAATCACGCCGAAGCAAGACAGAGGCGTAGAGTGTGTCTTTCTCCACGGCTCGCTCCGAGCCCTACGTTGTTTTCAATGTGGCTCTATTGCCGATTGGGAGGGCGACCGAGAGTTGCAGACTATGTCAGGTCAGCAGCCACCGTGTCCTCGATGTGAAGACGCAACGAATGCTAGACAAGAGCGCGGGAAACGCGCCCTCGGCGTCGGAAAGCTTCGCCCTGATATTGTACTCTACGGAGAGGATCATCCCGAATCCCAGCAGATTTCGAGCATCATACAGCATGACATATCACTAGCTCCTGATATGCTCATCATCATGGGAACAAGCCTGAAGGTTCACGGTCTCAAGACCGTTGTCAGAGAATTCGCAAAGACCGTGCACAATCGGAAGGATGGCAAGGTCGTTTTCGTCAATTATACCAAGCCAGCCGAGAGCGTCTGGGCAGATATTATCGATTTCTGGGTCGAAATGGACTGTGACTCATGGGTGGAGGATCTGAAAGAGAAGAAACCCATCATATGGATGCCTCTTGGTTCTGTCGAGGACGAGCCTCGAATCCCGCTTCCGAAACGACGCCGCCCACTGATGGACGAAGCGGACAAGGAGGCCAGAAAGGCGAGAAACACCGAGGATATCGCCAAGGTGGCTACCTACGCACATGGCAAAGACAAGGGCAGGTTTTCCAAAAAAGTCGAGCTATCAGAACCCACCGAAGCGAAACCCTATGTGCCCAAGCGGCCAGCGGCCCACCGAGACTGCAAGCAAAACGGCGCATACTGGACCATGAGCATTGTGCAAAATCTGGCCAAAATGACCGGGCGCGTTGTGCCGCCTGGACCTCCACCCTACAGGACCACACCAGCAACTCAGAAGATTGCTCCCGAGAGCGGTTCCCCAACGTCTACTTGTACCAAAATTAGACGCGGCCCACGCACCAAAAATACTAAGAGTAGAATGGCGCACGAGGCTGCTACTAGTTTGCCCAAGGAGAAGCGCACGGTCAGAAGGGGAAAGCGGCAAGCAGCTCCCGCTGTGAAAGCCCCGGCCAAACGTCGTGCCAAGATGGATGGGCCAGCACCTGCATCACAGACAGCAAGCGGCGCAGCTCACACCGAGGCTGCGTTCTCTGTCCAGCAGGAACCAGAAGCAATGCTTTTGGTCGACGTCTTGGCTCAGGTTCCGGGCCCTAACATAGGCCCTTCCGTTGCAGGAGACGACGTTTCTATGGTTGACGTGGTGAAGGGAAGGATCAGGAAACGAAAGACTTTCTTCGGGGATAGTCCTACACGGCGTGACATGGCTGTCGCAGGGAGTTCGAAACCAAAGGCCACTGTCGTAGGCCACCCGAAGAAGGCCAAAGCGGGACAGTCGGAACAAGGCCCTGGACCAGACGACATCCAAAGCAACGCCGCTGGCATCATACATGATTTCGAGTTCTATGGCTTTCCGCAAATTACTTGTCCACGACCTCAGCCACCGGTTGAGACCGCACCGTGTCCCCCCATCGACCTGGGGCCCCTGCTTCCTATCGATCGCCAGGCCATTCAAAAGCGCAAAGCCTCTTTTCCAGCCTCTGTACCATCTTCGCCCGAGTACCTCGAGCCTGTCGTACACTGCCCAGGCCCGCACGACATGTCACCGAAGTTGTCGCCAAAGCTGCCACCCGACCACTGGCGAATGCGGGCCTTCTCCTTCAGCAATGCAATTTTCACGCCCCCGCTCGACTTGATCGGTCTGCGGAGTGTTGGCGCTGGTGCCCCATCTCTGTTGGACCAAGCAGCTGCCACACGGCACCAGCGGCAGCTGGCCCTTGAAGATGATCCGCAACTGCTGGATGGCACGACCATGTCAACGGGATTTGCGGCTCCGGTAGTGGCCTCGTCCGCGCCGGTGGATGGTCCCAACTGGCAGCTGCAGCGAGAGAACGAAGCTGCCGCGACACTGGCACAGATGAGGGCGCCGTACGACCCTCGACACTTTGCTCAGAAATAGGGGCTTTGGAGGTAGTGGGGGTGGCCACACGGCAGATAACGAGGGGGCCGGGGCATTTTGGTCTGGCCTTCCCAGGAAGGAAGCTTTGGTATGGATGGCATTTGGGTTCACTTGAGCCCGGGCCGGCATCAAAGATGGTCATGCTGGTGGCAGCAATCAATCGCCGCAGGTGGACAGATTGAAACTATGAAGTCCGAGCAGAGCATTACTAGGCATAGGTAGTACAAGCAGTACACATACCAGGCATTTGTGCCCAACATTAGCACATGAGATGACCACTTACCAAGTGTCCGAGTTTGGATCTTTGTCTGTTAAACTATTGTGTATACACAGGTTATGAACTTGGTACATATAACAGTTTTTGTGTTTATCCACCGATATTTTTGTATACATAGTAACCGATAAAACTCTAGATGCAGGGGACAGTATACGTGCTCGTCCGACGGGGTCTCACGACAAGGCTCGACATCGGGACCCACGTCCACCCCCATCGTCGCCGCCAGCTGTTGCCACGGTGTAGGCACGCACAGCATAGCCACAAATCCCAGCAGAAATGCTGTACCGGCCGCGGCAGAACTCCGACCGGAAAAAAACCGGATTGCGACCGCTGGCCGGCCTTGACCCATGAAGATGAAGAAGAAGAAGAAGAAGAAGAAGAAGAAGAAGAAGAAGAAGAAGAAGAAGAAGAAGAAGAAGAATAAGGTCACCCGGCAGAAGCATGGGGATTCCCCAATCGCGTCGAAGCACCCACCCACCACCCGTGGGCGCACTCTCTCGAAACCGACTGGCATCGACGACGGTGCGCGAGAACGCCAGCCACGGGGCCCCAGGGGGGGGGGGGTTGGATACAGCACCACCACAAGGGCCCGGCCCAGGGGCGCCTTGCGTGCGTTTTCTTCCCCATCCCGACTGGCGTGACGGTGTGCGCGAGCGATCCTGGATGCATATGCATGCATGCCCGGCCCTGGCCGAGCTGGGCGGCCCCCACCCCCCCTTTCCCCCGCCGCAGGCCCCTCCGCTGAACGCTGCCTGAGCACGGGGTCGGGGATCCGCTCGCTCTCGGTCGTTGGTGGGAGGGGACCGTGGTTGTGTGCGTGCGTGTGTATGTATGTATGTCCATGGACGGCTGTTCTTCGCCCCGCGCCCCACGGCACGGCACGGCACGGCACGGCACACACCATCAACCCATCTGCCTTGCACAGCGTGCCGTTCCATGCAGACTACCTGCTGGGACCAGAGGGCGTCGACGAACCCAACGAACGTGCGCACTGCACTCCGGATGGAGCATCGACACAGCGTTTCACGGAATGGTGTGCCAGCAGCCGGGAAGGGTTTCTGATTCTCATCCCACTGTCCGATGTCTTGACGGAGCGCTTCTCCAGGCCTCACGTCCCGCCCGTCGGCCGGTGCTGCTCCGTCCGCTCGTCGTCCCCGCTCTCCGCCTCTTCGGCGTCGTCGTCCGCCTCCGACCCAGACGCCCCCGCCTCCGATTCCTCCGATTCCACTTCCTCCGATTCCTCATCGCTGCCGCTGCTTTCCCCTTCTCCTTCCTCCCGCTCATCCTCCGCCAGCCAGTCCGCAAGCGACTTCGTCCTCAAGCCCGCCGCCTCCCCGTCTCCATTCGTGGCTTTGCCGCCGAGCCCACCCCTCGCAGCAGCGCCAGCACCAGCGGCAGCGCCGCCGGCAGCGCGGTCCAAGCTCTCCGCCGCGGGCACGGCCCGCCTCTCGCCGTAGTGGTAGCCGGACGGCGCACCCTCGCCCTCCGACCGCAGCGCCGGGTCCGGCTCGTCGCCGTCCCGGACCCAGTCCGGCAGCGCCTCGTACCCTCGCAGCCCGTGGACGCCCCCGCCGCCGGCGAGGACCAAGGCCGCGGATCCCAGCGTGAAGCCCCGTCGTGTTTCGGACGGACTGGGCGCTTGGGGCGCCGGCTTGGGCGCGAGGAGCATGAGCGTCGCGAGCTGCGGCACGCCCATCAGTGCCTTGAAGAGGCGCGTCCGGTCGCGCAGGTCGTACGAGGTGTCGTAGCGGACGAGCAGCAGCACGTACTTCCACAACCGGGCCACAGGGTGCTCCTCGGCCTCGTCGAGCAGGGGTGGCCGGTCCATGTTCTCATCGCCATGTTCGTCCTTCGCGTCTTCTGCGAAGCGGTTCAGGTGGTGCAGGTACACCTTCGCGGCAAGTAGCACGATCTGCCGCTTGGCAATCTCCGACTCCTCCGCAAATTCCTTGAGCAAGATCCGTAGAACGTCCGCCGCGATGTTGTCCGCGCCATTCAGCCCTGCGAATTCCCCGACAAGCCAGATGATCGTCGCCCGAGCGTGTGGATCTGTGGCTGAATCGAGGTTCTTTGCTAGCCTGACGACCGTCCCGGTGTGGGCGTTCGGGTCTTGCTGGATCAGGTGCCTTATGACCGTCAAGCTTTCAGCTGCCAATGTGCCGTCCAGACTGGTGATTTGGCTGAGCAGCAACCTGAGGCACCGCGGGCTTGTTTTTGGGTCGCTTTGAGCGCACCGGCCGATTGCTCGTACGGCCTCACGAACCAGCATCTTGTCAGAGCCTCTCGAAAAATGCTCCAGCTCGTTCAAGATGAGTGACTTGACATGTGAGGAAGCGTGCGGGAAAATAAGCGTCAAGATCTCCAGCTTCAACTCCCACACCGCCCCGTTGTCGGTTGCCCGGACCAGGAAGTGCGAGGCATATTGGACGAAATCCGTGGGCTGGAGGAGACAGACCGAAACGATGTTATATAGCGCAACCTGCTGGATATCCGTGGGTCCACGGAGCAGAGCAACGAGAGGCCCGATGGCCAATCTGACGTACTCGGGTGTCCCTAGCGAGACAAAGCAGCGAGCCACAGCAACGACAACGCCCGAGTTGCGGCTCTGGAGGAGCGGCGTGATGGCGCTGAGGAGCAGCTCCAAATCCGGATCCAGTACTATCCCCTGCACTGACTGCCCACCATTCCCCGAGTCCCCGTAAAAGTCCTGGAGATTCTCTGCCCTCTCGGTGCTCTTCACAGCCCTCGTCCTCCTGGGGAAGCATTTCCGAGCATACACCGTCATCATCCGCATCGTAGCAATCTGGCTCCACTCATCCATGTCGACAATCTTGCGCACCAAGCTCCTATAGTGCGGGTGTATCAGGTCGGTGCGCTCGGGACAGATCTCCATGAACGCCGTGACCGCCGCGCCCGCCACGTAGTACTGCTTGTCGCCCAGCAGCGCGGCCAGGTACTCCTGCAGCGGCGGCGCCTGGGACGGGTCCAGGCGGAAGCACTTGGGGATGGCCATGGCGGCGGCGCGGCGCACGTAGGCGTTCATGTCGCCGGTGCCCTTCTTGATGGCCAGCGAGACGATCTGGCTGATGACGGGCACGCGGATTCCGGACATGGTCTTGAGGGCCAACGCGCGCACCTGCGGGCTGCTGTCGGAGAGGGACTTCTGGATCGTGTTGATGGACAGCAGCGCCAGGTCGGGCTCCTGCTCGGCGTGGTGGATCAGGTAGATATAGACGAGCTTCTTGATCTCGAGGTTTTGCGAGGCGACGTTCTTGACGACGGACGAGAAGAAGGGGAGGGTTCGTTGGGCGCAGTACATCATCTGCGTACGGGAGAAGCTCGCTGTCAGCAAAGTTGCGGGAGGGCAAGCGGGGGAGATGTCCTCCGTACGGAGATGACCTTGCGCAGGCCCTCGAGCACCTCGCGCTCATTTCGGCTGTCTAGGAGCTTCTTGATCTGTGTCTTGTCCAAAGGGCGGGAGGCGTGCCGTGAACTGCGAGCGGCGGAGGCGGCATCGAGGGTGAGCTCCTGGGCTGCGCGGGGCTGTCAGCTTCGCTGGCGGAAATGCTAGAGGAGGGAGGACAAGCTCACCCTTCTCCAGCAGAGTCGATATGCGTGAGAGGGGCTCCATGTCCGCGTGGCAGGACGCTCGGTGGAGAGCTTTGGAGAAGGTGAAGAGGGAGGATTGTGGATGTGGCTGCAGAGGTGAGATGCTGCAGGCGGGCCGCATCGGCGATGTGGGGGCGTCGGAGCCGGAATCGGATCGGGATCGGGATTCACCACTCCGGCCTTGAACCGTTGCCGGTCCATTGGCAGCCGCATATTTTGGACCCGAGGTCTTCACGGTGCGTATCTTGACTCAATGCATGATCACGATTGATCACATCTCTCAGCGAACCACAAAAACCAAACAAAAAAATCAAAAAAAAAAAAAAAAAATATGCCACCAACACCACTCATCCTCTCGCCAGCCCTGCCCTCGGAGCTGCTCACCTACATCATCCAGCACTCAGCCCACCCCACAACCCTCCTCATCTGCTTCTCCCGCGCCGATTTCCTCGCCTCACTCACCGCCGACGTCCAACAAGCCTCACTGGCCACTACCCCCCACCCCCACCCCCACCAAAACAACAACGCCTCACCAGCATCCTCACTCCTCGCCGCCCCGCTCTGCCAAGTCGCCATCGCGCGCCACATCCGCGTCCTCTTCATCCCGACGGTCTCGCACCTGCGCGCCTACCTGGCCGTCTTCACGCCGGCCGACTCCAAGATCCCGCCGCCGCCGGCGGATGCCGTGCATGCGAACCGCAGCAGCAGCAAGCAGCAGCAGACGCCACTGCTGCTGGTGTACGGGTTCCTGGGCCTGCACCGCGGCACGAGCGAGTGGAGCGCACAGGGGATCGCGGCCACAGCGGCGGGCGTCGTGGACGCGGCGCGGCGGTGCGGCGGCGCCGGGGCTCGGGCCGTGGTGGTGGATGCGCCGGGGCCGGCGGGGAGCGGCGGCGGGGGAGCGGGGCGTGGCGGGAAGGAGGAGGAGGAGGAGGTGGGGTTGGTGGAGTTGCTCGACGAGGAGGTGCCGTTGTTGAGCGCCCGTGGTGTGAGGGCTGGCGCTGATTTGGACGATGCGGCGTGGACGGGGCGGAAGGTCAAGCTGAGTAGAGTGCTGGGGAGGTGGTTTCGGTATAGAGAAGGGGAATGGGCGAGAGACACTGAAAAGACCTCATGAATCCTCATCTGCGAAGAGACGGTTTTGTAAACATGCGTCACATGACTGTCCTGGACATCATTCCATTTCAGCCCACTAGTCAAGCCCAGCCCATCATTGAACTCCTATCGTGGTATCATAACGCCTGGATCGCAATCAGCAAATGCAAAGGAACACACGCTACCCTTACTCATCAGCTGGTATAGCCTGCTCCATCTCTGTTATGTAGAGCTTGATGTGTGCCTCCATCTTGAGGTACTCGTCATGGGAATCATGCACCTCCTTTTCAATAGCGTCCTTGAGATCTTGCATCTGGGAGGGCTGGTCAGCTTACCATCAGTCCCCTTGGCACCACGCCCGGTGGAACTTACTTTCTTTTCCGTCTGCTCGATCCTGACTTTGCGCTTCTCAATATCATTTCCCTTCTCGCCCCTCTCCTGCTTCAGCTTCTTATGCACATCGCCCAGCTCCTCCATCTTCCGGTTTGCGTCCTGGGCTTTCGCATGCGCCTGCTCCCTCAGCTTCTCCGTACGCTCGACCCACTTAGCTAGTTGCCGCTGGAGCAGGGCTTCGGCACGCTCCGCATCCTGCGCATCCTTGCGCCTGTCCTGCAGCGTGTCCTTCAGCTTGGTCTTGCGCGCGTTCTCGTCCTCCTCCTTCTGCAGCTCGAGCGCGATCTCGTCCAGCAGCTTGCTGCACTGCGCCACGTCCGCGGCCACGACGGCGAAGGAGTCGGCCGACGTCTGCAGCGCGCGCGCGCGCCGGTCGAGCGCGTCGATGTGCGCCTTGTCGGCGGCGAGCGCGTTGGAGAGCTCCGTCAGGGACACCTGGAGGGCCGCGGCGCTCTGCTGCACGTAAGGCCGCAGCTTGGCGCACTCGTGCCGCACGGCGAGCTTCTGGGCGGTCCTGTCCTCGAGCTGCTTCGTCAGCTGCGTCTTCCGGGCCTTGGTCTCCTCCATCTTGGTGGCCACCTGCTCCTGGCTGCGCCGCAGCTCCAGCAGCTTCTTCTTGATTGCCTCGTTGCGCTTCGTCTTCTCGGCCACGAGCGCCTGGCTCTGGCTCAGGTTGCCGTGCATCTCGTCGTGGCGGGCGCCGAGGTTGTCGTTGACGGCGTACAGCTCCTGGATGCGGGCCTTGACCTGCTCGCCCCTGTTAAAGTGCTCGTCGATGGTGTTGGTCTGGCTCTCGCGGAAGCGCACGAAGTTGATGATGTGGCTGAAGATGTCGACGAGGCGGGCGTGGGTGGGCCGGTAGAGGTCGGCAAAGCTGAACTCATCGTCCTCGAGGCCGCACTTGAGCAGCAGGCGGCGCAGCGAGACGTAGAAGCCCATGAGGTCGGCGCAGTCGGGCGGGAACAGCTGGTCGCCGAGGGCGTCGCCGGCGGTGTCGCGGGCGGCGGCACGCATGGCGGGCGCGACGGTCTCGCGCGTCGCGTTGAGCAGCAGCTCGGCGAACCACTCGAAGATCTTCTGGACCTGGTTCGCGTGGGGCTTCTGCAGGTCGGCCAGGGTGAAGGCGATGCCGATGTCGGTGATGCAGCCCACGATCTCGTGGTCGGGGAGGCGCATGGTGGCTTTGATCTCCTCGCGCTTGCTGCGCTGGGTGCGCTGGGTGCGGGACTGCTGCTGGCCCGGCGGGATGATGCTCATTCTGGGATTGTAGGCCATCGTGGCGCGCGGGGCTGCGGTGTGAGGATCGACGTATGCTGACTGCAGGCCGCGGCCGGCGTTGTTGGCTTGGAGTTGGGAAGAAAACAAGCCGGAGCCAGCGGGCGCCACCGTTGTTGGAACAGCAACCGCCATCCCTGCTCTTCAAGCGCACCCACCACAACAACTTGGCCTGCAGATGCTACCAGTAGTACTGCCTACATAATACATACTATAGTAGTCGCACGAGCTATGTTGTTGCTGATGTTCTATCCACCTGCCTGACAGACTGCGGGCAAGGTCTCCGAGGCGCGTTCGGATACTTTTCTCGAATTTTCCACGACGGCGTTGGCAGGGCTCGCCCAAACGATTGTTGAACCTTCGAGATGCTGAAGCATGGATATCGCGTGGATATCGCGTGGACATCGATCATTGCCTCGTCGCGAACCTGGCAAGGCGTTGTTCACTCTGCCACGCAGCTCCTCTTTGTTTGCTCTTGCAACTCTTCCACATGGCCACCACCGACTCGTTGGCAACTACGGCTGGTGGGAGCTTTGCAGGTGCTGGCAGAAGGATGATGAGTGGTAGCACCTGGCACGCGCCCAGCAGGCTGGTCCTCGGATGTAACCTATCGGACTTCATCGAGATCGTACGGCTGCATCTCATCCACTCGTCCACTGGCGAACTTGGTCCACAGGATCACGACATGTCTGTCCCTCCATGTGGTGGTTGTGTGAAGATTGAGTTGATTTGTTCGTTCATTCATTCTTGGATGGCAGTTCTCGGCTCCTGCGGTTGTACTCTGGGGTCGTCCAATGGAACCAGCTTGATAAGTACTTGCGCAAGATGTGCTGATTCTTTTGGTCATGGCCAGCGGCACGTGCATATATTGCAGCCAATGTCCCAAGCGGCTATTTCCCATTGTACAACTGTACAACTGTACAACTGTATGCTTCTTTCCAAGTATTGTTCAACGGCTGGCCAGGCTCTTGGCGGGAGTGCAACTAAAGCTCGTGTGCTATAGTAGCTTTGGCCATTTGGGCCCAGCCAATGGCAGCCGAAGGCTAATCAGTCCATCAAAAATGCTTTCCGAGAGCCCGGCTCAGGTGTGGTGAATGGGGCAGTGGAAAGCACCCAAGCGAGGGCCTTCGCTACGTTGTCTGCAATGCCAAAGTGGCCGACATGCTCATGCAATGCAGTCACAAAACCGTGTTTTCTTGGGTCCATTTGCTGGTGCCACCACTAGCGCTCAAACTTGATTGCTTTGCCGAGCTGCACACGGTGGATGCCCTTGGACGCAACAAGCCCTTGATGGTCTGCAAGTTTGCCTTTCAGCATTTTCGTTTGGTTGTGCTGTTGGTGGACTTGGGAGGCTCGGCGCATAGCCAAAAGGAGTTAGATCCAGGTTTGAAATGGCTGCTGATCACTGATCATCAGGCAAACCGCCAGATTGAGCAATGCGAGTCTTCGCTTGGAGGTCTCCCTCCCTTGCTGCACATGCTTGGTGTTCTTGCGGAAGATGTAGGCCTCGCAACAGGCTTGATCCTGCTGCCCAGGGGCCATGCGTGCTTTACTTTCGGATGCTTGTGGTCCTCAGCCCGCCCAGGCAGGCGAGGGAATGCGCTCAAGCTGGAAATACGAATGTCTACGATGTCGGCAACAAGTCTTGGTGGCCTCGTCATTAATATATACCTAATACAACACAAAGTGACAAGGTTCGGAGAAGGAACCTCGAGAACCCTGGTCCTTGTCTACGGAGCATGGAACCCCCTGGACCCCCTGGACCCCTTACATACTCTGCTTACTCTGCTGTTCCTGGCCACCACCAGCTGGACCTTGTCTGTGGTGCCCTTGCTTCCTTGGGTGGAGCTCCAGACAAGCCTCTTTCTAAATGTCACTCATCTCCCCAGGCAATGCCAGCTGTGGGTTTGACTGGTATTCAATGTGTTTATTTAGTGTCTTCTGCAAGCGGTGCAATGTGTGCTATAATCTTAGATTTCTTCCAGGATACATTCTGAAAGCATGTACGCCCCCTACCAGGACTGGCCTGTCTCCGCATCACCCCTTCTGTCCTTTTAGCCAATCCTGGAGCCATCATCATACACTTCTTCGTGTTTCCTCCTCGACGCCACCCAAGGGGCCTGTGATTCTCCTGCCATCCTGCCTTTGCGCATCTGCTTACACTTCAACCTGTCCTGTACTCGTCATCTCTTTCCATTCCAATACCGAGCGACGAAACGGTGACAGCCGCACCCACGTCACACACAATGCCGGAAACCCAATTTATCACAAGATAAAGTCGAGACATCCCATCCCGTTGTACCTGCATTGGCCAGGTTCCACCTGTCGTATCTCACCTGCCAACAACTTCTTGGCCCTCTCGTCCGTACATGACTTGTACTGTATCAACCATTGGCTTACCGACTACACCCAGCATCCAGGCTCGTCGCCACCTCACCTACCTCACCTTCCTAATAAACCCAATTCCCCGCTGTGTATCGACCACCTACCCGCCGGCCCACACAACTCGGCCTCGTCACCGCGCAATTTAGCCATTATACTCTTCCAGGATCTCGCCACTTGTATGCACAGATACTGGTTCATTCGCCTTACGAAACCCTCTTCTCCCCGGGCCCCACTGCCGCCAGCAGCCAGCAAGTGACCGATCTCTGGCCTTGACACACACCCAATACGGACGCTACCATCAGAATGACTTCGCCTTCGCGTCCAGCCCATCGCAACATCGTCTCTTTCAGCTGACCCGGCCTTCTGGTTCTTTCTAGCCCGAGTCAATCGCTTCTCATCTTGTACAGCAGCCTCTCACCATTGCCCGGCAGAGACCGCAGCATGGCAGTCTGGCCATTCCGCCGGAAGAGCCGCAGGAAGAGACCCCGTAACGAGGTGTTGTCGGATCCAGAATCCACTGTCCGGGATATTCCCGACCAACAGGCGCGTGCGCGCAGGAGGAAATCAGACCCCAACCCCCAGACTCGATCCACAGCACCAATGAAGAGACAACCGAACAAATTACACCGCCGGGAGCGAAGCTACAGCTTCGAAAAGGGCACAGAGGACGCCCTGGCCACCGAGCGTCGGAGAAACAACCGCCAAAGGAGGTCAGGGCCCGCACCAGCCGCCCAGAGTCTAGTGGGCCCTCAAACCCACAATGCTACAAAAGACCTGCCCCCCCCCCGAGCTGCCCATTCTTATTCTGCCGACGTCCACTTTTTAAGGATGCCGACATTACACAACAAGCGCAATGCTGAGCATATGGCGCACAGGAAGTTGAGCAAGCGGAGGAGGGCCGATCATACTCGTGAGGCAGAGGTCAGGGCTATGAGCCATGACACGCCTCTTCGCCCGGCTGCTGAGCCCTGGCAGTCTGGGAGGCCATTGAAGAGAGATACTCGACGGGTCGCGTCCGGACTTGGCATGGGTTTCCGATGGTCTTTTGACAGGGAGCAGCCAGACTCGGACATATCTCTACCGCTACCCGGCAGTATTCACTCGTCACTTTCTTCCGACTCGGAGCAAGTGGCGTTCAAAGTTTCAGCCTTCGAAGCACTGGCTCCTCGCCCGACTTTGCGGTACACCATCCACCCTCGACGATACACTCCCCTATCCGAGCGGCCTGATCGACATGTTTCGGCTCGACAGAGGTTGTCAGCCAAGGGGCCAATCCCCGACGCTACGATCAAGGCCCACAAGCGCATCGACGATCTCGCAGATGAGCTAACGGCCAGTGACATCCGGGAGCTAATGGAACGCGATGGACGCAGAAGGGCACAGAAGCAACAGCAAGACCGGGAAAGACTGGAGCGGAGGCTGGCAAGGCGAGCTGAGAAGGAAAGACAAGCCCGGAGAGAAGGGCGAGACTCACCACCGACCATGGAAAGGGGTATACTGGGCCGAGAGTCAGCCGGCTTGGGCATCGCGCCCGAGTCTGTGGTTTTGACCTCGTCCGCCCCAAGATCCTTCCCCGAGTCCTCACCAAATGCCTCACCTGATCGATCGTCGAAGCAACTGGGCAAACGCCCTGCCGAAGAAATGGACGACGATGATGAAGCCGCCGAACAAGCTGCACAGGGTCCGCTGGAGCACTTCCATAGGGTCGAAAGTACACCCTTAGAAAATGCATCCACGCCATCAATCCCTGGGGACCTGCAAGTGCCACGCACAAGAAGCCCAAGGAAAAAGATTATACTCATGCCGCGATCGTCGCGCGCTACATCACCGTCGCCGCCGCAACCGTCTACAGAGCCACCAAAGGCCGACACGAGGAAGAAGCCTGAAGGAAGCATCACGAGACTTCGAAGGTCTTGGAGCAATCTGTTCCGATGGGGATCTAAGAGGCGCAAGGCCGACCCGTCGTCGTTCTGCTATACGTCACGGGAGTCGATGGCTGGCAACAACGCACCACAATTTGCCGCCATTCCGGATGCCCTCCATCGGAAACTCAGCAGCAACGTGCCGAAGAGGACACTGTCCCGATTTCGCGAAGATCTGCCAGAGTTGCCCTTGTCGCCTTCTCAATCCCGAGATGGCTCCACCGAGCTCGATCAGCTCGAACGACTACCAACCGCAATCACAGAGCAGGATTCCCCAGATCTCGACACGGAGATGGTCCTTGGTGAAAGAATGCCGAAGCGCAGAGACACGCCAATGTCTCCTGAAGATGTCACGGGAGGAGTGCCATCCACCATGTCGACAAGCATGGACCCATCGCCTGAGCCAGTCTCGGTCGCATTTGGATCTGTTGACTCGGAGGGCAGCTGGTTTGGCAAGAAGACCTCGGGCCGACGCTCGATTCCCGCTCCCTTGACTCCGCCTTGCTTCGAACGACAACGGAAAGCTTCCGTTGTTTCTTTCGACTCTCACCATGACCCCGACCTGCCGGCGGAAGACGTTTTCGACGACGGCTCTTCCTTGGCCGATGAAGACTATAAACGGAGCTCGGGTTCCCGTGTGTCAGATGCACGCCTTTCGTCCGACGCGACCGCTGATGCTCGCTGGGGCATTGTGGGAGGCAGAACTCCGAACGTTGTGGAACCCCACGCGGGCTTTGTCAAGAGCCACGAGGGTCTTCTCAACACGTTTACGGATGATGGCCATGGCGGCGAACAGGGTGATGCTGAGAATCTCTTGCTCGCGAACGAGGACAGCAAAGAAAATGCGATCCTCCATCCGAACAACGCCAAGCAACATTCCAAGGGGACTGTCAAAGTAGTGGCCGTCAGCTCACGAGATTCCATGGATGCAAGGCCGGTGTCGACTGATATCTCATGACAGCATGCACGAGGAGGTGGAAGTGAGACCAGCGGGGAGCGGAACTGACAAAGCTTGACCGATGAGACCAAGGTGCCTACGACGTTCTTTACCATTTCCTACGCTGTCTTACGACCCAGTCTCGACGACATTTCTTACTACTACCGTCAGCACCGACCTTGATTCGCTCCTTCAGCCTCTCCTACAACTGTTACAAATCCCCTACAAGCAACAAAAACATTGACATCCGCGTCTTCTTCCACCGGTCTCTCCCTACGCTTACCTCTGCACTGCTGCCCATGACAGCACCTCCATCGCATTGTTCCGAGACAACGTCTACTTCTTGCCAGGGCGCTTAGCTGAGAACAGCAAACTGGCCACTTCGATATATCGTTTACTACACATGGCGCTTTCTTCACAAAACGCAGGATACCCTTGACGCATTTGGTTCTTTTTCCATGGACGAGTATCATGTGGCAAATGTGGCGTTGGGGAAGGAGCTGCCACGTCACGAGCAGGCGCGCGGCGGTTTCACTTCATATATCTGGATCTGTACATAGACCGTTGGCACTTTGTCTCGTCTGGAGAGCGAGCACTTCAATACACTATACCCCTTTTTTCTGACTTCAACATGATACCTGGCACCTGGCACCGAGCACCTTCGACAAGGTATCGCATGTGCATCTACTTTGAAACAGGGAGCGCACAGCACTGGGCTCGCGAAGCGCCTTGAGCAGCATTGTCGCATCCCGCCCGCCGGCCAGCCCGGCCACCATCTGCATCTGCATGTCTCTCGTCCATGCAGGTTGTTCTCCCATGCATGCAGGTACCCACCGCTTCCAGTGGCTTGTTCGCCGTTGCTCTGTCATAGACCACGACAGCCCGGACACACACAACACGCTGTGGCCCTTCTCGTAAAGAAGCAGGGGACACAGGCACATGTACTGGGGTGGCGGTGCGACAGGTCTCGTCAGCAACGGGTGTGGACGCTTTTGTGATTGATTGATTGATTGATTGATTGATTGATTGATTGAGTAACTCTACATCAGGCACCGCGAAGTGATGCTGCTACCTATCATAATCTGTAGACGTTAGCGTGGACGGTTGTAACCCAAGCGGTCCGTATGTCGGGCCTGCCTTTATAGGGCTAAAGCCTATTCGGACCCCTGCCAAGAAGGGCCTGTAGAGGACGATCGTATCATGGGCTTATCGGTAAGGCGGAGGAGGTTTGTAAGGTCGTAGGCCCCGTTATACTTTAAAATTCCCCTTTTCCTAGGGTATTGTTCCCATCCAGACTTTAGGATGACATGTGATACCTGTTGGAACAGTAGTTCATTGCAGTACAGTCAGTCAACTGTACTGTCAAAGTAAGTTGACTGTGCTGACTGCAAATTGAGTGTATTGTTTTGGGGGTTGACTGTATTGACTGTAAAGTCAAAAAGTACAGTATGTTCCCGCCCAATTCAGACTACGGCACGGGCCAAGCAATTGGCCATACAAATTAGGGTGCAGACCGGCTAGCGCTCCGCCAAACCTAAAACAATACATCCACCACTTGACCACGTAATATTACTATTACTTCGATCGCGAGTCGAATCGATAACGTTGCAACGTCTAAAGGCCTATTAACGACAAGGTTAATCCACACTGATCAGTATTTATTAGGTTAAGCACAGATTGGTTAGGTAAAAAAAGAAACTACGTTTCGGTTACGCTTTATGTCATGCCAAGGTGGTTGGAATAGCAGTCAATTGCAGTACAGTCAAGCAGTTAGTTGACTGTACTGCCTGCAAATTGACTGTCGTTTGTGGAATTGACTGCAAGTCCAGTGCAGTAGGTGCCCACTTCAGGTCGGGGCACGGGCCAAAGTGTTATGACCCAAGGACCAACTGCAAGTCATGAAACAGGCCAGCGGTCGGCTGCGCCATTAAGAGCCTGATGTCCAACACATCAAGCGGGGAACATCTCTTATGTCAGCAACCCAGGGTTAGGGTTAACGCACGGACGCATAGGATATGTTGGATATCTTGCTGTCCAAGCTATCCAGTACTGAAGATGGTATGAAGGCACGGATATATAAGGACACGGTCATCACCACATAGATAGTATTTCCTTCATAGCTCTTCAGTTGTCAATCTAAGTATTCAGTCTACACATCTGAATAGCCTCACGGCTTTTGATCATTACTTGCACGGTTGCGATATTGTTCACTCAGCACCTCTGCTACCTTCTTGATAACATAAACTCTCTGACACCTTCTATATACTCACGGGTATTTAGTGTGATCATTACACAAAGCAATTGGCCATACAAATCAGCGTGCAGACCGGCTAGCGGTCTGCTGTAATGATCACACTAAATACCCGTGAGTAAATAGAAGGTGTCAGGGGGTTTATGTTAGCAGTAAGGTAGCAGAGGTAACAAAGGTGCAATATCAAGATGTTTGTTCGTGCTGTAGGATGATCATTAGCCGTTAGGCTATTCAGATATGTAGACTGAATACTTAGATTGACAACTGAAGAGCTATGAAGGAAATACTATCTATGTGGTGATGACCGTGTCCTTATATCCTATGGCCTTCATACCATCTTCAGTACTGGACCGCTGAAGTCGCTGGTCGCTTCCTGCGGTCCAATGTAGTATCGACTGGACCGCTCTGCGGTCCTTGCGGTCCTAACCCTAACCCTGGGTCCTTACATAAGAGAGATCCCTGGCTTGATGTGTTGGACATCAGGCTTCTGATAGCGCAGCGGACCGCAGGCCTATTCCATGACCTGCAGTTGGTCCTTGGGTTATAACATCTGCCAAACTTAGAAGTAACAACATCACCACTTTCAATGCAGCAACAGTTACTTCGACCAGAGATTCGAATCGACTACGTTGTAACAATGAAGGCCTACCAATACTGATCGGTGTTTATTAGGTCAAGTACAGATAAGCTAAGTAAAAGAAAAACCTACTTTCCAGTTGTTACACTTTGTTTAGGTAAAGTAAAAGGAATATTCCTGCAAAGTTCCCTTATAATATTATGTCAGTTTTCGCGGGAGTAAAGTAGGGAAAGCTTTCAAATTGCATTAGTTTTCGCGGTAATTTAGGAGTGACGATGGTATTGCCATTGAAAATACTAAAAAAAAAAAAAAAACTTTATTAACCCAGTTTTAAAACCGTTGAAATTAACTGCTAAAAGTCTTGAACATTGTTAAATTATCAAGTTAATAAACGGCTAAGTTTTTATTACTATTATAGGTACTACTTACAGGTATTTTTATTGCAAATCGTGGGAAAAAATCTTATGGTCTTTTAATTACAATAAATAACCTACGACCCATTCTATTATATTACTCGTTTCCTCTTTAAAGCTATTAACACTTGTTATGATAGCTTTAGCAAGCGCCAAAATTAACATTGTTACCAATCTTGTTAAAAAGGTGAAAAAACAGAAACCTCGGATCTACGGTTACCAAACATTTTAATACCAACTTTTAGTTTATGGACGCTGATAAAAAAATTACACTTAAGTATATAACTAACGTAATCGGTTATTTTATCCTTAACTTAAACTTTACCAGAATTAATTAGGTATTTATAATACTTAATAACTTTCAAAAATAGTTTAGAAACAATATTTTAAATATATAGAAAAAGATGGATAAATAAGTTAAAATGAAACTAAATACTAAACTATTTAATCGAAGGGTCAACCTTCTTGTAAGGAAAAGAAAAAAGGATAATTTGGTAAACGTACTTTACAAACGCGTAACAGATAAAGGCCTCCACTAAATTAAGGTTAAAGTTAAAGGCATTTTTAGCAATAATGTTCCCTAATACTTCTATATACGTTCCCAAAACCTTATCTAAATACAAATAAGTTTTTCAAACCCTGTTACCCAAAATCCTTAACAAACTAATATTACTAACTATAAGAAATCAATTAATCTATATATAATAAGCCCTTAAATCCAATAGTTAATTACATAAAAACCTCAAAAAACATCTTAATGCCAATAAAATCATCGTTAAATTCCCCACAAAAATCTCCAAGTTCCTTACGATAACCTTCAAACCCCTTAATACGTTTTATTTCAATAAATCAATTAAGGACAGTAACTATCCAGCTCACTAACACTAACATTTGCCCCAACATTAGTTGAAAGATTCACAAAATACTTGTATTCAATATATTACTTTTCTCCCTCGAAATATCTCTATAATAAATACGTATTACGTAGCAATTACAACTTTTGTTAAGATTTAGGAAGGAAAAGAAAAGTATAACGGTAAACCATGTAACTTCCTCGATGTTAAATTACAACCTTTCTTTAACATTTATCGTCAAATAAGGATTCAATTACCAAGCCTTCACTCGTTATTTCACAATATCATTATCGGCTAAATCGAAGATTATTACCTTTGGTACTTAAAGAATTACTTATAGTTCTGAGATATCTATGATGGTTTTAAAGGTTACTTAAAATAAGATATTAACATCACCTAATACTATACGAATTAGAATACTATCAAGTGCTTATATATATTATATTACAAGAAAATATCAGAATGTAATATTAACCTCCTTCATTATATGCTTACTAAGCTAATAATTTGCTAATAAGTAATAAGGAATATGGAAATTAGTGAGGATATACTACTTCAGTAAATCCATTAAGCTACCACGAGTGACAAAAAGTTTATATACGACTTACAGGTTCCTAATGCCAACTATAAGTGCTTTTTTTTGTAATTTCGGTTTTTGTTTACGACCATGATAACACGGTTGCCAGTTTCGACCAATATATACCCCCAAATTCATAAGTTTAGCAACGACGATAATAATAATTTCTATACATATTATATCGATCGCAATTACGGTAGGCCTAAGTAATATGATTGAAAAAATCATAGACCTAGACGTCTAACCACTGAGACACGTAAGGAAAAGAATATTCCTCGCCGTTAAAATCTTTAAATTAGCCACACAAGTTTTGTTTTTGTAAAAAAATACCAAAAACTATTGAATTTACAGAAAATTGAGTCATTAGTCAATAAATTCCATTGTTATTGAATGTTATGGACTCAGGTCATTGGTCATTGAGTTTATAGTTTATATGAATATGCACGTAACGAGATATGAAGTACTCAGCTTAGGTACGGTTCGAGCGCGGCCTACAGGAATTACATGCGAGGGTACGTGGCAAGTCGTATACGGACCGTATACATAAGTCCTATATAAAGAACCTTAGTAGCTCTTTCTAATTTTATTAAGTACTTTAATTATGAATTTTATTTAACATCTATCTAGTATACCGTTATAAGTTAGATAATAATATATAATTAAAAGTTTCTTTTATTCTTTTCAAAGGATATTTTTCATAATAAACGAGTCGATAATAAATATTAATAATTTTATGTTACACTTTAATATTATGGAAAAAAATTGGCTGTCGGCAAACACCTCATTATTTATCTTTATCAATATAATTCCTACTCTTTCGGAGCTGAATTAGGTCGATATATCTCACTTAAAAAAATATTATAAACTATGTTGGGTTTACTTTAAAAATAAATAATAACCTATTTAATCGATTTCCGTATTCGACCTTACGCCTGATTTCGCCTGGGTCGTTATTAAGATATAACAACTTAAAGCCGATTTCACGGCTATTCAAGTTAGTTTTTTAACGCTTAAAAGTGGCTGAAAACGATATAAACAATCGTAATTCTATAAATTTACATTTATAAAGATAATGACACATTACAACATTAAATTTATATTAAAAGCGGATAAAATATGAATTCAAAAAAATCGGTATATATTTATCTACATATAGGGTTATTGTACGTTGGCTGTAAAATAAGCTATTATGATATATAATGAGACTGGTGGGTACAAAAAAGATACGATACGATTAAGTTTTTTGACTATATTAAAATTATTTGTAACAACCCTTATAATGTGAATAAACTTTGGTCGAATTGAAAGGATTATTCATAAAAGACAAAAACCTATAGATACTGTTTATCATTGCGTTGGAAATACTACTTACGTAAACGGACGGTCTAAATTATCCTTTAACCGTAAAGTGTAACTACCTTCGCTTCCGTATTTTCTTACGTGTTCGAATTATATTTATTATAATAAAAGTTAACTGTATTAATTATATCGCGGCTTTAACGAAATACCGCGAGTTTATGAACGAATGAAAATTTTCAAATTTAAAATAAGGCTTTAATCGATAATTATAAGGCACTGTATAGGTATCTAAACTAAATAAAAATACGATTATAATGAGAGTTTACGTCATTTAAGTATTTTCGTCGAAAAACCACGGTAATTTCGGTTGGTTTTCCTAACAAACTCAATCGGTATAAGCCTAAAATTAAAAACATCAGGTGACGTAGATAATGGCGAATAAACGCTGTGATAAATGTGTTATTAAATGTTACCTATATTATAGCTCGTCAAACTATTATCAACCGGGTTGTAAATTCCGCCTGGCTTTTTTTTTCAACGTAAGTATATAATATTTTAATTAAAAATAGATATAAGTTTCTAATTATCGGCGACAAGGGAAGCCTTACTCCTAAATATAATTTTATTTGGAAGTTTTTGGAATAGTAGTATTTGCAGTGCAGTAGGTCAAGTTTATTTACAGTAAAGTTAACTATACTGAACTGCAAGTTGAGTGTATTTTTTCATACAGGCTTACTATAATTGACTGCAAGTCAATTGCAGTATGGTCTTACTTTACACTAGGACACAAGTCAAGCAATTGGCCATACAAATTACTGTGCAGACCGGCTAGCGGTTTGTCGAACCTAGAATAATACATCCACCACTTGACTATATAATACTACTATTACTTCAACTAATCGAGTCAACAATTTTATAACGTTCAAAGCCCTATCAATACTGATAAGTATTTAATTGGTTAAATACAAATAAGCTAAGTAAAAAAAGAAATTATTTTCCGGTTACGCTTTACTTTAATAAACGGCGGTTAGGGTCGAGGCAAGATTTTTATGAAAGACCTTTATTAGTATTACGTTAGTCTATAACGGCAGTAAAATAGAGAAAAATTTTAGGTTATGTTAGTTTATAACGGCAATTTAAAAGTAAGCGATGGTATTATTACTTCAAAATACCAGGAAATATTTACGAATCTTTTTTAAAAACGTTAAAATTGACTATTAGAAGTTTTAAAGTTCAGCAAGTTAGCAAACAATTAGGTTAGTATTATTATGGGTGTTACTATTGTAAAAACGACTAAATCTCACAGTCAAATAATAAATAACCTTCTACCTTTACTTATAATAACAAATAATATTTGACCTTACCTTTTATACTAAACATTTACTCTTACTTTACTTTTTTCTTTTTCCTTATGCCAATTTATTCGTTAAGATCTTTACCCTAAGCTTAAATTTTAAGTTACGCTAAAAAACCTATGTCATGCGACCTAACGCTAAGTCGCCAGATTCCTTCACGACGTTATGCCAAAATATCAAATCACTACACCCCAAGATTACTAAGTTCTTCATCTTACACGCTTTACACGTTTTATATAAGTAAAAACATCAAGATGGCTACTACTAACGCTAACTTTGAAGTTATCGCCGACCCCGCTATAGAAAAGGTGATTAAAGCCCTCGAGTCCTTTTTTACCAAACATCATGATAAAAAGTTCTGGGGGTTTGATATCGACAAAGATTTGATAGAAAAACACCTAGTTAACTTCGTTGGCTATTACATTATCGACTAAGACAACGGCGAAAAACTTGATTATAATAACCGTACTTTTCGAAAATTCTGTTACGTATTTAACGACTAGACTATTAATATGTGGAAAAAAGTTTAAAAAAAGTGTTAAGTTAAAGTTAAAAGAAAAATTGGAACAACGAGAAATTTACGTATTAAAAAAATATTTACCAAGTTAATGAAAACCCTTTTTATACTAACTCAATTTAAAAAATATCTTTAAGATTTACACCCTGAAAGAAAGGGTATTAAGAAACTTTAACGCTTTTACACGTAATTCAGGGGATCTTCTCCTTACCTTTAGTTAAGTTTAAAAAATTGCGCGTTAACGATAAAAAACCTGTTGATTTATTTGGCAGCTTAACATTTTTATGCGAAAGAGCAGAGTATGCTTTTGAGGGAGATAGGGTACGTGAAGTAGCGGCCGCTTACACGGCTAAAGGAATTAACGTTTGTGTTTTATATTAGTTAATTAAGTAAGATTGTTAAGGCTTTCAAAACCTTTAAGTTTTTTTTTCCTCAATAATTTTATCATAATCGTCAAGTCCCTTGAAATTCTTTTCATGGCAGGTTTACCTATACACGAAATTTTATTATAGATTTCATTACAGGACTTTACCCCTCGTTTCAGGCGATTGGCAATTACCTTTAATACTGTACCTTGGAGGTACTAAGATTTAAATTGTTAGGAAATCCAATTAATAAAAACTAGGATAATTATCGCAACTTATTTTTAAACCCTATTGGGATAATTGATATCAATTATAAGCTTTTTACGGATTTCTCCAAGATTTAAAACGATACAGAAAAGTATAATAGAAAGTTTTATGACCTTTTCGATACGAAAACAATACCTTTTTAAAATATTTATAAGTATATGGAGGTTTTTATTTCTGATTTTTACTTACTGTTTTTCTGAATTGTTATAAGGTATACCAGGGATTGTTACCGAACCTTTCTAAACCGAATGAATATATTTCACGAAATTTATAATGTTATAAAGAGTTATTTCGAATACGACATCCACATTGCTTAATATCATATAAATTTGGCCACCACGCGGTTGATTACGATAATGGTAAAAAAGAAAGAGATGGAAATACCAATAGATATGTTTAATTAAATATTTAACAAGTTGATGTTATGTTAGTAAGTAATGGGTAAAGCCTTCGTTGGCGAAGCTACATTTCGCAAGAAGGTACAGGTAGTAGTTACGGGTGTTAGCAAGTTCGAATACGCCTTATAACGCCTAAATACCACTTACGAAGGTTTTTTTCAGCTATTTGCGTTCTTTGTTTACAATTGTAGTAGCGCGTATACCAAATTCGTTTGGTATATACCCCCAAGTCAACAACTCTCTTAACGTAAATAAAAAAAAGCCTTACTATAGTTAACCACATCGACTGTAAGTATGGTTACGGACGCCCTTAACGTCTAAGATTTAGCCTACCAACTATAAAATGGAGGTAGCAGTTATGTTAACACTCATAGATCCAATATTTAAGCGAATCTATTAATCGTAAGCACAATCATCGTAATAGTAGTAAAATATGTTGATTTACTTATTACTATTTTTACAAGCGAAATAACGAAAATGTAATATACTATATCCAGTACCTTACCACTTTTAAATAGAACGATTTAAATTAAATTGTAAAGTTCGAAAACTAAGATCTAGTTAATGGCGATAAAACCCCTTATTAAATTATGTGGTATAAAGATATTACTCCCAACGCAACCTAATGATTAGCCGATCACACCTTTTTATACTGTTTAGGTGGTGAAAACCTTTATATCTATTTAAATTAAAGCTCTAACACTTTTTATACCTTTAACCTTCGCAATCGTTATGCGGACTATACTTTTTAAGGTATTATACCAGATATATGAGCAGTGAGATACTTAATAAAAAGCTATTCATAGTACGTAGCATTACAAAAAGAAAGCATTATAACTACTAAGATTAATCGTTAAGATATTAGTAAAGCTAAAATTAGCTTCGAATCCGACGAATAAATATCGTTACTAGAGATAACAGTAGTTTAAATTGTTATTAGATCGATTACGTTTTACATCCTTAAATCCTTTACCCCTTTCCTTTTTTTACTTGAAGGATATGAAAACTCCTGGTGTTGACTTTAATGTTAACACCTATAAGTTGGTTGACCTATTAGGTAGAAATTTTATATCGCTA
Organism: Anisogramma anomala; assembly: GCA_038502455.1. Classification (NCBI taxonomy): domain Eukaryota; kingdom Fungi; phylum Ascomycota; class Sordariomycetes; order Diaporthales; family Gnomoniaceae; genus Anisogramma; species Anisogramma anomala. The sequence goes on along the minus strand of JASMMZ010000006.1, from coordinate 22,501,495 downwards.
CTAATTATTATCAAAATAGGTCTACTCGAAAAAAAAAATTATGAATCTAAATACGAAGTTTTTTTCTGCATTGTAGTAAAATTTGTAAAAGGGATTCGTTATTAAACTTTACATAATAATAGCTTATAATCCTTTAACTAATAGATAGATGAAGATAAAAAACCAGGTCGTCGAACTCGTATTATGATATTACATCGTGAAATATCTAAAATAAATATGGAAAATAATGTTTTAGCGTTTTAACAAAACATTAATAACGTATATTTTCACGTTATATTTATCAGCCTTTACGAATGCTTATTTAGCTATCAATCACTTGTTCTGGTAAACTATCCTAATCCTTTTTTGCTTTGATAACAAGCCGAAATTCATTTTATAAGGTTATATCTTCGCCGTAACATTGAACTTATAATAAACGTTATTACTTATGAAATAAAACGACATTATAATAAATATTACTGTTGAATAGAATTTAATGTAAGAGATCGCGTTTGTTTTCGTATTGAGAAATTATATAAACCTTTATATCGATAAGGAAAACTATTCCCTTTACACCTAAGTCTGTTACTATGGTAAACCGTGTGAAAAAGCTTACGTATATACTCGATTTTCCCGCCAATTTACGAATTCACCTTATAGTTAACGTTTAATACCTAACCATCTGCGATAAGCCGGAAAATGATCCTTTCGCCCGCATGCAGTGATTACCTAAGCTAGTAAGATATAAAGAAAACTTCAGAAAAAGACGAATGGAAAATTGAAAAGATTATAGGTAAAAGCTTAAATCACCGCCATCGCATAAGAAACCAAATTCAATATTTGGTTCTTTAAAATTGCCATACTTTAAATGAAGATACATGGAAGGCTATGGAGGAATTGAAACATTATAAGGATTAACTTAAAATTCAAAATAATTATATGGACTGTTATCGTTATGATAATGATAAGATTAATTTTTTTAATTATATGATAGATTTCGGAGCCTGAAACGTTCTGTATAACCTGTTTGTATTTGGTAGAGTTTTAATAAGTAATATTATTATATATAGTGAGTCTTTTTAGGTTTGATAATTTATTATCGAAAAAAATATTGATTCTATTTTCGTATTATAATTGTTGTTATTTACAAATAATATATTTATAAAGATCAATAACTGTACTGATTGTATATTAAAGGGTATAAAATGTAAGTTAAGTTTTAAACTTCGAATTTTCCATTTAAAACTTTTATTTAACACCTTATATTTATCATTCCATGGTTTCATCTGAATTGCATCGCGATAAAAATGTTGAATATCGCTTTCAGTTATATAACCGATATAATTTAAGATTTACAAATAGGTTAATATTTGTATTTGTTTCCTCGTTTTATACTACTTCATAATAAATGCATCTTTATATAATTAATATTTATTTACAAAATTCCAAATATTATTTTCAAACGTAATTGTGAATATTATTATACACCTTTATAGATAGTATCTTCAGGTGGCAGTATATTACGCTGTAAGGTACACTTCCATAATATAACACGATCACGTATCATGCTACAAGCTATACTCTTACAGTGTATATTATAACGTGCCATGCTGCAGATTACAATCTCATACGTGGAGCGGTTTAGAAGGGGCGTTCCAGAGTGGTACATTCTAGGTGAGGGCTTATAAGACCTCACCTGTGGCGTGAACCTCTGGATACTTCTTCTTTGATTATTACCATCTTGACTTACTTTACTATAATACCAATTATCTTCTGATTACTCTTCTACTTACTTTGTTTTATATGAACAAGTAATTGGACTCTACCGACAGTAATCATTGTATTGTTAAAGTTAATTATGTGGTTCTCAACCAGATATATTTTCGGATCTACGTTTCAATTAATTTTTAAAGTTTTTTTTTTTTAAAAAAAAAAAACCGGAAAACAACGTAATAAATAAGATAAATAAAACTTTGGTTTATATTTCAATAGCCGTGAAGCCTTTTCAAAATGATATCGAAATTAAGAGGTATACGTTAAGAATAAAACAAACTATATCTAGGTGTGTTTATAGTACTATTGATATATATTAAACCTGTTAGTAGGGCTTTGGATGTTGCAACTTTGTGGATTTGATTGGTCGAAGTAACGGTAGAATTTCGATAGTTAGATGTTGGATGTATTGTTTTAGGTTTGGCAGACTGCTAGCTGGTTCTCATTGTAATTTGTATGGCTAATTGCTTGGCTCATACCCTAGTGTTAAGTGTGACATATTATACTCGACTTACAACTAATATAGTGAAACTATATAAAACAATACACTTAATTTGCTGTTTAGTATAGTTAAATTTACTATAAGTTAAGTTGACTTACTACACTATCAATATTACTATTCCAATATTGGCGGCTTTTTGGTTTGTACGCGTACGCCAGTATTATTAACCAATATTTTCCAATAAACGCTAAACTGTGACCTCGTTAACTGGTAAGACTCCTGTTAATTTCAATTGACCTGTGCATACAATTCCACCCAATTACGTGAAAATTAACCCTAATTGCCGTTAATTACCCTACGGTTACGAGGTCCTCCTTTATCGATTCCCACAAAAAGTCTTTCCGCCACAATTTTTTGTAAATATTCCCTTTAGCCGTGCCAATTAAATAGGTCGCCATTATCAGTTCACTGGTAGTCTTCTAGTTTACTAGTATATCCCTAATCGCCACTACGTAACTGGAGTTTGCCAGGAAGCCTATTAACGTAGTTCTTAATGCATATAGTTAGCCTACTGCTATTTATAAACTTTTTAGAGCCTTATTCAACAATGCTTTCGTTATAGTATTAGTAGAATTATCATTTCCATTGATCTATAGAAATTACTTAATCTCCATCCCTTTAAAGCTTTACGAAGTGACATTACGTCTATTATCAGGCTTTTTTCACTAGTGGTTCCGATCTTTGAAAGGTATTCGAATAGGCTTTTCGAATCGATATAAATTACCACCGGGATAAGAGAAATCTTTAACTGCCTGGTAATAAGATTAAGGGTTTTCTACAGTGATATGTATATATTTTAATCTGTTATTATATTGTAGATCTCCGAAGATAGTACGTTTCATATAATCCTCTTATATTTAGTAGATGTCTAGTAAATCGGGCTACCAATAATGTTAAATTGATTTTCCCGCCTATTTTCGTTAACTAGGATTATTGAGGAACCGATATGTAAAGACAGATCAATATTATTTATGAAAAACCTATCATAAAAGATTATTAATTTAGCTTTTGATAAGTCGATTGGAACTATATTGATTCCTCGGTCCAGGTTTCGTATTTATCACTTCATTCTTTTGTTAAGCTGGTCAAAGTCATTATTCGTTGGCTCTTATACCTGGGCCGCGATGGAAAGGTCGAAAGAGACCTTCGGTTGATATGATATAGCAATATAGCTGCCACAAGCATGTTGTTTAAGGTATTGCTGGGCTTTGGCTACGTCAGTTTTATCGATTATATTAAAATCAGTGCCCTAGCCCTTTTGGAAAAAACTAAGGCCAATATCAATATTAAGTATGCGGATTAACGATCAGTTGAAGTTAGGATGATTATCCTCCGCCAACATCGCCACCGGCTTGTAATTTCAGAACTTAATGTCCTTAATAGCCTGCTATTTTAATGCTATAAAGCCAGCGATTTCAACGAAAAGGGTATCGTTAATATATATACCTACCAAGCTGAAGTCTTTCTTTTACGTTACCAGTAAGTACGGGTCGTATGTTAAAGACTTTATACAAAGCCGTAATTTGAAATACGACTGGTAGGTTAAAACTAATGGACGTCTGTTTTAGTTAGTCTGTATAATAGCTTGACATATCGCATTACCGTTCCTCAAGGATAAATAAGCCGTTATTCCTATGATAATTCCATTAGTATAATCTGCTGTAAATCCGTTGCTAATTACGTATAGGACTACGTTATATTACGACTATTAAATATAAACTTACCTTTAGTTGTAGCTAGTAAACTAGATATCAAAGCGGCTATCAAGTGTTAGCTAATCTTATGAGTCGTTTGCGATTACGTAAAGATCCAGTCTTTACCTTCATTGCCATATCCTTAAGCGATTAGGTATAACTTTTCCTACGGCTACCCCGTAGTTTTCCCCTTAATCTCGTAAATAATCCTCGATTTGAAAATCGTAACGTTTGGGTTTAAAAGTTTGAAATCAGCCTTCGGTACGAATTATATAACTCTTCTAGTTGGTAAGCTGTTAATCTTTACCCTGTCGATTTCCTTAAAAGGTTTTCTAGAGGTTTTTAAAAAATGTATTCAAAGCTTTAATACTAAGTTTTCATTATCTTTCTTTTTTCTGCGTATCCAAGTAGTATTGTAAATATGACCCGATATATATTCCTCCTTTTTAACGTTCTTCTTCTTCAGAAGTCGTCCGCACTAGTAGCGTTTTATTAGTTTGTTAATAACGGGTAAAGGAGGTTTATATTAGCTTGATCGCTTAACTTAAAAGTCTTTATTATTAACAACCCTAATATAAGTCTGGACTTAGGTTATTCAGAAAAATATATGACCGTTAATAGTTTTAACAACTACTTCGGAGTTTACTATACTTAGAATATTATACGGATGTTATAACCCAAACAAAGGTTGGGTTAGGAAGTAGGCCAGTATGCAATACTGCGCCACTAGAAAGCTTGAAGTCTAGAATCAGGCGGGGAACTTCTCTTATGTCAGAAACCCCGGACAGGGAAAGACCGATAGGACCGACAGCGGTCCAGTCGATTATATAGGACCGATGGGACCGATAGTGACTTCAGAGGTCCAGTACTGAAGATGGTATGAAGGATAGGGATATAAGGACACGGTCAGCACCACATAGATAGTATTTTCTTTATAGCTCTTCAGTTGTCAATCTAAGTATTCAGTCTATACATCTGAATAGCCTAACAGCTAGTGATTATTCTATAGCACAAACAAACATCTTCTGATATTGCACCTTTGTTACCTCTGCTACCTTACTGCTAACATAAACCCCCTAATATCTTCTATTTACTCACAGATATTTAGTGTGATCATTACAACGGGCCCTCACATTTATCCTGCTCTCGCTATACAAGGACTTTACTCTATAACGAAAGAATAAGTACGTCGATTATTGTAAAGCCGTTCCTGGTATTAAGGGAATTATTAACTTGTCGACGTTTCTATTCCCTTCGTGATTCTCTTAAAGCTTTACCGTAAGCTGTAACACGCTTTTGAGTACTTTTTAATAGCAGATATTTACTCGTTAAGTGTAAGTACGCTCCAAAAACCAATAGAGTTAATAATAGGCTATTAAGGTACACAGTATCATTCAAGACCTTTACCGCTATTTAAAGGAATACCTCTGAATCCGTAAAAATTTTAATTTCCAGCATAAAGATATTATACGCTTGGTAAAATAGGGCATATGCCATTTTAATCTTTACAATACTTCAATGGACTTTTATAGGCACCTATTTACATTAAATACCTTTTATCTTAACATTTTTCTGAAACTCCGTCGCCGTAAAGTTGGTGCCGGTATCATGGACGGCGACGTTAGGTGAGTACAGGTATGTACCAATTCATAACATCCTTAATATTTCCTACGTATTCTTTGCCAAAAGGAACATTAGAAATTTGGCTCCGTGAAAAATGATACTGAGTTAACAACGTGAAAAGTAAACTTATTATCCAAATAAAACACATTAATAAATACCTCACAGTTAAATTCTTTATCGTCTTTTAATATAAACTTAAATTTTCAGGGGGCTTAGGTATATATTTAGTAGTAATAACAAAGCCTTTTAATGGATTTTAAGGTAAAGTATTCTACATATTTATATCCTATGAACTTTAGGACTTTATATATCTTATTAACAGCTAGGTAGTTAAAGCTTCGGTATAATTAACGTATCTTCGGCTCCGTCAGGTTTAACACCATTATTTTAGGCCCTTAAAGATAAAACCATAGGTACCCCTACTTAAAGATGAGGAGAAACCTTTAACCGTTTTTAACCAGCTCGTTTACGTTAACGTCGATGTTAATGCCGAGGGTCTTTATATCCTCGAGGTAAAGAAGGAAATGGGTAGGTGGTTTAAGGATATAAAACGTAATTATTTTTGCAATAATTCGAATTACTGTTATCCCCAATAACGATAATTGATTGCCTGGTTCAAAGCCAACTTTAGCCTTACTAGTATCGTGACGATTAATTTCAGTGGCTATGGTACTTTCCTTTCACAGTACTATGTATTACGAATAGCTTCCTATTAAGTACATTACTGCTCCTATGTCTGTCATAATACCTTAAAATGTATGGTCTGCGTAACGATTACAAAGATTAAAAGTACGTAAGGATTTAAGGTTTTGGTTAGAAAAAAGGTAAAGGTTTTTACCACCTAAGAGATATAGGAAGGTATAGTAGGCTAATTATTAGGTTGCATTGAACGTACTATATTTATATTACTTAATCTACTTAGGGGAATTATCGCCGTCAATTAGCTCCTCGCTTTCGAAGTTTTCGATTTAATACAAATATTCTTATTTAAAAGTGGTAGGGTACTAGATATAGTACATTACCTTTTTATTATTTTGCTTAGCGCAGGGGTGGCGAGTTAACTAATAACTAAATTTTCTACAAATTTAACATTTCTTACTACTATTACGACGATAATACTTATGGTTAAAAGGTCCGCTTAAATTTTGGTTTTATTAGCGCTAACATGGTTACTTTCTTTAGTCTGTGGTTGATAGGTTAAACCTTAAGCGTTAAGGGTGCTCGTAACTGTACTTGCGGTCAATATAATTTACTACCGTAAAGTCTTTTTTATCCACATTAAGAAAGTTGCCGACTTAAGGGTATATACCAAACGAGTTTGGTATACGCGTTATTACAGTAGTAAGCAAGGAACGCAACTAGCTAAAAATTCCTTCGTAAGTGGTATTTAGGCGTTATAAAACGTATTTAAACTTGCTAATACCCATAACTATTACCCGTACCTATTTTCGAAGTGTAGCTTTACTAGCACATACCTTCCCTATTACTTTCTGGTATAACATTAACTTGTCGATTATCTGGTTAAGCATATTTATTGGTGTTTTCTCATCTTTTTTCCCCACTATAATCATCTCTTACCTTGTAATAGCTCAATTTATGTGGTATTGCATAAAGTGGACGTCGTATTAGAAATAACCCTTTATAATATTATAAATCTTTAGAAAAGTAGTTGCTCGGGTTAGAACGGTTAGGTAATGGTCATTGGTGTACCCTGTAAGGATTTCGGAAAATAGTAAGTGAAAACATGAAAAGAAAACCTTCATTGACTTATAGATATTTAAAAAGAGTATTATTTTCGTATTGAAGAGGTTGTAAAGCTTCCCATTATACCTTTATACATCTTCCCAAATCTTAGCGAAGTTCGTAAGGAGCTTATAGTTAATATTAACCATTTTGATAGGTTTTAGGAACAAGTCGCGATAGTTATCCTAATCTTTAATAATGTTTTCTAACATTTCAAGTTTTGGAGCTTCCGAGATACGATGTGAAGAGTAATTGCTCGTCGCCAAGCCTAAAGGGTAAAGTCTTGTAGTAAAACCTGTAGTAGTCTTTCGCGTATAGGTAAACTTACTATAAGACGGCTTTTAAATAACTTGGCAACTAAAGAGCTAAGGGGTAATAAAAATTTAAAGATTTTAAAGGATTTAACGATCTTATTTAATTAATTTATGTAAAGCGCTAACGTTAATTCCTTTGGATGCGTGGGCAGCCGATACTTTACGTGTCATGTCGCCGCTAAGAGTGTACTCTACGCTGTCACATAAAGGTATTAGATTACCGAGTAGGTAAAAAAAATTCTTATAGCTAACGCATTAAAAGGCTTAAATTATTTAAGGGTAAAGGGACGGTCCCCTAAAACGTATGTGGTGGCGTTAAGGTTCTTTAATACCTTTTCCTTTAGGGTGTGAATTTTAACGATATTTCCTAAGTTAAGCCACATCAAAAAGGGCTTATACCAGACTTAGAGCACCCTATATTGAAATGAAAATACCTCTTTTCTTCAGCTCTAACCTAAACCTTAACTTAACCCCTTTTCAAATTACCTTCCACATATTAATAGTCTAACCTTCAAGGAAATCGCAATATTTGTGAAAAGAACGGTTAGGGTCTCAACCGTTATTATGCTTAACGATAGATTATCTAACGAAGTTGGTAAAATGCTTTCCAGTTAGGTCTTTATTAATATTTTACGTTAAAAGGTCTTCGTCGTAGTACTTGGTAAAGGCAGTTCCGAGAGCTTTAGTTGCTTTTTTCCTAACAGGGTCGGTAATGGCTTTAAAGTGAACGCTAGCGGTAAACATCTTGAGGTTCTGGATTATATAGTACATGTAAGGCGTATAAGGCGAGGGATTTGGTAATATTTGGGCGTAGTGATTTGGTGTTTTGACGTAAAGTCACGTGAGAACTTGGATATTTAGCGTGAAGTCTCGTAACATAGCTTTTTCCACGCGACTTGGTGTTTTCACTTAGAGTAGCGATCTTGACAATTGAATTGACATCAAGGGAGTGAAAAGAGTAAAGTAAGGGTAAAGGTTTGGTGTAAAGGGTAAGGTCGAAGGTCGTTTATTATGGTTATTTAGCTGTAGAACTTGGTTGTTTTTGTAGTAATAGCACCTGTAGTAGTATTAACTTAGCTGTTTGCCAACTTGCCGAAATTTATAACTTCTGAAAGTCAATCTCAACGTTTTTAAGAAAGATCTGGCAAAGATTTATTAGTGTTTTAAATAGCGATACCATCACTTACTTCCAAATTTCCGTTTTGGACTGATGTAACCCAAAAGTATTCTCTATTTTCCTGCTGTTATATACTAGCATAGTACTAATAGAGTCTCTTTGCAAAAACTTTTTCTCTACCCTAGAAGCTATTTGTTGTTGTAAAGAGTAACCATAGAGTAGTTTTTTCTTCCACTTAGCTTATCTGTGCTTAACTCAATAAGCACTAATCAGTGTTGATAGGGCTTTAGACATTACAACGTTGTGGATTCGATTAGTCGAAGTAACAGTAGTATTGCGGTAGTCAGATAGTAAATGTATTTTTTTAGGTTTGACAGACTGCTAGCCGATCTGCACTGTAATTTGTATAACCAATTTCTTGGCCCGTTCCCTAATAGGAAGTGTGGAATACTATACTCGACTTACAACTAATACAGTAAGCCTACACAAAACAATACAATCAACTTTCGGTTTGGTATATTCAAATTTACTGTAAGTAAAGTTGACTTACTACACTGCAAATATGTTATGACTCAACATCTGCAGAGCGCACTAGCGGCGGCCCCGCAGCAGATAACGAAGGAAATCGGTTGGACACAGCCTCTCGGCAGGCACCAGGGATCCACAACAGACACACCGTACACAAGGGTTAGGGTCAGCATGGTGTGAGACTCGATGGACTCGGTATCGAGCCAGTCGAGCTGCACACCGGGACTCGATGGACTCGATGTCGAGCCAGTCGAGCCTACACTGAAGACGTATGAAGGCGCGGATATATAAGGACACTTTCATTACTAAGATAGATAGTATTTCCTTCATAGCTCTTCAGTTGTCAATCTAAGTATTCAGTCTACCCTGAATAGCCTCACGGCTTCTGATCATCACTCGCACGAATACTGTCTTGATATTGCACATTTTGTTACCTTTGCTACCTTACTGTTAACATAAACCCTCTGAACACCTTCTACATACTCACGGGTATTTAGTGTGATCATTACAAAATATTACTATTTCAACAAAACCAGTATATATCAACTTTAACAAAGTTGTAAACTAAATCAAAGATATGTAATATCATTTTGAGTAAATAGTATTTCCGTAGTTCTATAACTAGGTAAGTATAAATACGTTATTTAAAGCGTGACTTAATTATATATATATTTATATAATATCTCAGAACTTGAGCAAAAGTTTGTGAGGAGTTTGTAGGCAGGTAATAAATATTGAAATTAATTATTAGCTTACTTATTATAAATTAGGCAATTTGGTAATAATTTTTCCTTGGTGTTATCGTATTTGTTCATTATAAGTTGAATTTTTTCGTAAGGATTTCCAGTTTTACTTTTTATCTTATATACGAGTCCAGTAGGAAAAACTTTATGGTCGTCGTAAATTACTGGATTAAACCTTTTAAAACCAAAAACTCCTTGTTTAATTCATGAAAAGACTTCCTTTTAAGTCGAATTTTTCAACGGGTTACCTGGAGCTGTAATAATACCTTTACGACAGATCTTTATACTTAACTCACTGTTCTTTATCATTTTTTGGGCAAAGAAGGAGTTACCCACTAAGGTTTTAAGGTGAATCTTATTTTTCGAATGAAATTAACGCTTTCGTTAACGTCGTTTTTATTTTATTAATTGGGGGTATTTGTTTCGGTAAAATAGCGAAGGTTGTAAAGAAGTATTTGAAAGATGTATAATAATTAGGGGAAAGTTGTTTGGATTATCGTAAGATTAATATGTTTGTAATAATTTCGTAAGTTATGCTTTAAGAGCTATATAGTTTAATTTTTTCCTCTTCATATCTTCATATTAGTATGTAACAAGAGGAATATGTGCCGTTAAATAAATCTTTCAATATATTATATCCTTCAATATCTTTCATTCGTTAAAATTCAGTTAATTATTTTTTGTCATTATAATTATAATATTGCATTATAACGATAGTTTTTGAACGCCTGTTTTTTTCGGATATTTTCCTATTGACAGAGTTTTGTAAATATTGTTTTTAGCTTTTAAAAAATGTAAAACTGCTATAGTCTTCATTACGAAGTTTGATCGTTAAATAGAGGATAGTGATGATATCGAATCCATATGAACTTTGGGGTAAATATTAAATATAAGGAGTATCGTAATTAGTTTATTAGGATGAAAAATATTGTTTACAACGTTTACAGCTATATGTAAAATCAATTTCTCTATGTTTATTACTTTCATTTCCTTCAATAATACCGTATATACCTTTTTGGAGATGTTTGAATAACTTTTATATTTTCCGATACCTTAAGGTACCCTGAACAACATTAATTTATATTCGATTTTCGCTATATTAGGTTTCGTTTGCTATTCATTTGAATTAAAAGTCATACCTGTATCGTATGTTATCCAATACGGGAGCCGAAAATAACTGTTTATTCAAAACTTTACCAAAATATTGAAATAATCTGTTATAGAAATATTTTACGTAAAAATAACGGTTTGAATTAACTTTATAAAGTCAATTATATAAAAGACGGGTTATCTTTTGAGGTATATGACATCTATTATAACTTTATATCAATGTTAATAACGTCTTATAGATGGAATTGAAATTTTCGTGAAATTTTTAAGTGTAATTGATATTCGTCGTAAAACTTCTCTATAACTTCCAAAGTTTCTCTTCCCATATTAGTGTAGTTTTCCGTACGGAGAAACGGAAAAAGACGTTTCGTAGTCGGGTGTCCGAACCATCGGTATAACATACGTAGTTCCGGCTATATTAATTAGGCGGTTTCGATTGTACATATTTGAGGAGAAAATCCAAAGGTGTTTAGACTTTAGTTGAAACGGTATAGATAAGTTATTTGGAACGTAAATAATTTGATATATTCTATTTTATACTTCAATATCGAATTTGTTTGTATTCGTTAACAAAAATATAAATAATGTTTTAGAATTCATGATATAAACTTTAACTGGTCCACAGCGTTTGTTTATCATTATTATACCGAATAACAAAGTTTCGCCTTTACGGAATAAAATATAGCGGTGTTTTTTTATCCGGTTGAATTAGAACTTGGGAAACTTCGTTACCAAAATATTAAATTGCTGTTTTCCAGCGGGTAAGATTTCCGCTGTATTGGTATCTATCATGGTATCTTGAAACCGGTAAATATACTTATTAATCAATACGAATTGTAACTATATATGAACGTTTGATACGCTGTTATCACTAGTTAAATCTACGTTATGTAGAAATGAACTATTTTATAGACTTAAAAATACCCATTTATACGTTTCCTTATCGTATATTTTTACGTAAATTTTGTTATCCTCTGAGTTGTCTTTTTTGAAAGTATAATTATATAGATAAAGATAGAAGTCTTTTTTTATAGTTTTCTTAATAGGTTATATAAGTTGTAAAATTCCATTTTATTTAGTATTAAGGTGGATAGTCGGCCTCAAATTGCAGTTTAACGCGAATTTATTTATATATCGAACAATTGATTGACTCAAAGCCGACTTTATTATAAATGAGGCATCATCTTTAAAGGTTTATAAGTTTCCGTATATTTTTATGTAGGTATGATGAACCTACTCTGTATGGGGGGTTTCGTTTTTGATTGTCGCGGCGTTTACGTTAATATCTGCTTTATTTACAGTTTATGATGGAGTAGTACTACATGCAGTGCAGTAGGTCAACTTTACTTTAAGTAAAGTTGAATGTACTGCAAGTTGAGTGTATTGCTTTGTAAAGACTTACCGCATTGAGTGTAAGTCGAGTGCAGTACGCTGCATTTCACTCTAGGGAACGGGCTAAGAAATTGGCTATAAAAATTACATTATAAACCGGCTAGCGGTCTGCCAAACCTAGAACAATAAATCCATCATCTAACCATATAATACTACTGTTACTTCGACTAATCGAATCAACAACGTTGCAAAGTTTAAAGCTCTACCAATACTAATGAGTCTTTATTGGGTTAAGCATAGATTAGCTAAGTAGAAGAAAAATTTATTTTCTAGTTACGCTTTATGTTAACAACGGGGGCTAGGGTAGAGGAACGATTCTTGTGAAAGGATTTTATTAGTACTGTGACAGTGTACAATGGCAGGAAAACAGAGAAAACTTTTGGGTTGCGCCAGTCTATAACGGCAATCCAAAAGTAAGCGATGGTATCGTTACTAAAAAATACTAAGAAATCTTTATTAATCCTTTTTAAAGACGTTGAGATTGACTGTTAGAAATCTTAAAGTTCAGCAAGTTAGCAAACGGCTAAGTGAATACTACTACGGGTGTTATTACTATAGAAAACGACTAAGTCCCTACGCCAAAATAACAACAACCTCCGATCTTAACCTTTAAATCAAACCTTTGCCTTTTCTTTTCTCTTTCTACTCCCTACTTCACTTTAAACGTCAAGTTTATTACTTTAAGCAAAAACATTAAGTTGCGCTAAGAAAGTCACGTCGCATGATCTAATGCCAAGTTACTAAGTTCCTACGCGACTTTACGCTAAAAATCATCAAGTCTTTTGCCCCACACGCCTCACCAAGTCTTACATAGTCCAAAACATCAAAATGTCTACTTTAGGAACTTACTTTAAAGCTATTACTGACTCTGTTAGGAAAAAAGTAATTGGGGAATTCAGATTTGTCTTTATTAAATACTATAACAGTGACCTTTGGGGTGAAGACGTTGACGAAAACTTAACCGAAAGGCACTTCTCCAACTTTATTTACTACTACATCGTCGAGTAAAATGGTGGCGAAGAACTTGACCGCAGCGCTTGCGCTTTCCAAAACGTCCGTTACGTTTTTAACAATTAGACTATCTATATGTAAAAGAAAATTTAAAAAGGTATTAATTTAAAGTTAAAGGCTGAACTTAAATGCTGAGGAATCTACGTGACAAAAAAGGGCTTTACCAAGTAAGCGGAAACCCTTTTTAAATTAACCAAATTTTAAAAATGCCTTTAAAACTAACAACCTAAAGGAAAGGGCTTTAAGGAATCCTAGCGCCCTTATACGCGATTTAGGAGACTTCCCCTTTACCCTTAGCTAAGTTAAGCCTTTTATGCGTTGGAGATAAGAAACTTGTTAACCTGTGCGATAGTCTAACACCCCTATATGATAGTGCGGAGCACGCCTTTAGCGGTGGTAGAGCGCATGAAGTAAGGGCTATCAATGCGGCTAGAGGTATTAATGTTGGCGCTTTATACTAATCAATTAAGCAAGATTGTCAGGCATCCCAGAACCCTCACGTATTTATCGCCCCTTAGCAATTCAATCGCTAAGCCCTCTAAGATCCTTCCCCTTTTAAATTTGCCTATATACGAAAGCTTATCATAGGTTTTACCACAGGACTTTACCCCTAGGTTTAGGAGATTGGCAATTACTCTTAATACTATACCTTAGAGATCCCAAAGCTTAAATTGCCCAAAAACACTATTTAAAAATAAGATAATTATAGTGACCTTTATCTAAAACCTGTTAAGATAGTTGATATTAAGTATAAAATTTTTAGAAACTTCGCTAAGATTTAACACAACGTAAAAAAGTATAACGGAAAGCCTTAAAACCTTTTTAATATCAAGATAATACCCTTTTTAAATATTTGTAAGTGGATGGAGGTTCTATTTTTAGGTTTTTATTTATTATTCCCTGGAATCCTTACAGGGCACGCTAGGAACTATTACCTAAACTTTCTTATTAGAGCCACCACAATTCGCGAGATCTACGATAGCATGAAAGACCATTTCGAATACGACGTCCACCTCGCATAATATTACATAAATTAGGTTATAACGCGGTGGATTACAATAATGGCGAAAAAAAAGGAGGAGGAAACGCTAATGAATGTCCTTAATTAAATGTTTAATAAGTTGATTCTGAGTCAAAAAGTAATGGGGAAAGCTTACGTTGACGAAGTCATATTTCAAAAACAGGTACAGGTAGTGGTCACGGATATCAACGAGTTTAAATACGCTTTTTAACGCTTAGATGCCACTTATGAAAGCTTTTTTTAGCTAGTTGTGATCTTCTTTTATTACTGTGATGATGCATACACCAAATTCGTTTGATACATACTTTCAAGCCAGCAACTTCCTTAACGTAGATAAAAAAGACCTTGCGGTGATTAATTACGTTGACCGTAAGTATGGGCGCTTACAACACCTAAGGTTTGGCACACCGGTTATAGATTGGAGGCAATCGTCATGCTGACGCCCATAAAGCTAAGATTTAGGCGTATATATTAACCGTAAGCACTATTGTCGTAATAGCGGTAAAAGATATTGGATTTATGGTAAGTCTAGTTGTTGGTTAATTCGGCACCCCCTCGCCGAGCGTAATAATAAAAAGGTAGTATATTACACCTAATACTCCACTTCTTCTGAATAAAACTATTGGATCAAATCGGATATTATGAGGGCAACGAGCTCATTAATGATGTTCATGCCCCCAAGTAAATTAAGTGACACGAAAATATTGTTCTTAGTATAGCCTAGTAACTAGCCGACTACATTTTCCTATATTGTGTATATGGTAAAAACCTTCACCTTGACTTTACTTAAACCCCTAACTCCTTATATATATTTAACCTTCGTAATCGTTATTCGGACCATACTTTTTGAGGTATTATATTAAACATAAGAGCAATAAGTTATTTAACAGGAGATTATTTGCAGTACACCGCACTATAGAGAGAAAGTACTACAGCTATTAAAATTAATCGTTACGATATTGACAAAGTTAAAGTTAGCTTGAAACTAGGAGAATAACAACCGTTATTAAGGATAACAGTAGTTTAAACTATTTTAGAAACGATTACGTTCTACATATTTAATTTCCTTACCCTTTTCCTATTTTGTTTAAAGGATATAAAGACCCTTGACATCAACGTCGATGTTAATGTAAACGAATTAGTTAAAAACTGCTAAAGGTTTCTACTATCTTTTAAGTAGGAGTCTTTATGATTTTATTTTTAAAGACCGGAAGTAGTGGTATTAAATTTAACGAAGCTGGAAATGTATTAATTACACTAACACTAAAATTATTTCGCTGTTGACAGGTTATATAAAGTCCTAAAGTTCGTAGAGTATAAAAAGGTAGAATGCTTTACCCTAAAATCCATCAAAAAACTTTACCACTATTGTTAAACGTATGTTTAAGCACCACAGAGAGATAAGTTTACATTAAAAAACGATATGAATATTAATTATGAGATCTTTATTAATATATTTTACTAGGATAATAAGGCTATATTTTACGTTGTTAATTTCGTAATTTTTTTACGGAGCCAGGCTTTCAAAGTCCCTTTCGGCAAAAGATACGTGGAAAATGCTAAGGATGTTGTATATTAATACATACCTGGAACTACCTAACGTTGTCATTTACAATACTGGTACTTACTTTGCGGCGGCGGAGTTTTTAAAAAATGCTAAGATAACAGGTATTTAATGTAAACAAGTGCTTACTAAAGCTTACTGGAGTATTGGAAAAGTTAAAAGGGTATACACCCTACTTCTCCGAACGTATAATATCCTTACATTGGAAATTAGAATCTTTATGAATCCGAAAGCATGCCTACAAATAGTAATGAAGAGCCTAAACAATATTGTGGGTTTTGACTGCTTAATGTTAACGCTGCTGGTCTTTGAGGCGTATTTACTCCTGACGAGTGAATCTCCGCCTTCGACAAATACTTAGAAATATATTACAGCCTACAAAAAAGCTTTAAAGAAGCTGCGAAGAGAATCGGCACGATGCTAAATTAATAAGGCCCTTAATAATAAAACCGGACTTATAACGATCGATTTACTTACTTTGCCGTTGTAAAGTGAAGTCCTCATATAAAGGAAGCTAGGTAAATGGAAAGACCTATATAAAATATTAAGTATAGCAAACTCTGAAGTAATTTTTAAAACTATTAACAGTTCTATATCTTTTCGAATTACCTAGATTAAGCTTTACATTAGGACTACTAACAATAAAAACTCTTAAACTAAGCGATCGAACGAATATAAACCTCCTCCACCTGTTATCGATAAGTCAATAAAACGCCACCGGCGTGGACGACTCCCGAAGAAAAGAAACGTTAAAAAGGAGGAATATATACCGGGCCGTATTTATAATACTGTTTAGGTAAGTAGGAAAAAGAAGGATAACGAAGACTTAGTATTAAATTTCCGAGAGTAAAAGATTATTAAGATCTTTGGAAAACCTTTTAAATAAAGCAATAAAGTTGATATTAACGACCTACTAACTCGAGGGGTTATATAATTCGTGTCGAAGACCAATTTTACCCTCCAAAATTCAAACGTTACGATTTTAAGTTGAGGATTATCTATAAAGTTAAAGGTAAAACCACGGGGCGGCCATACGAAAAATTAAGTTTAATCACTTAAAGATACGGTAATAAAGGTATAAACTAAATCTTTATATAGTCGTCAACAATTTAAAAGATTAGCTAACACTTAATGGTGGTTTCAACAGTAAATTTGCTAATTAAGACTAAAGGTAAGTTTGCGTTTAACGGCCATAATATAATGTAAACTTATACATAATTAGTAACGGATTTATAATGGATTGTATTGCTAAAATTATTACAGGAATTTCGTATTATCTATCCTCTAGGCACAATAATACATTGTATTAAGCCACTATATAGATTAGCTTTAACAGGCATCTATTGGTTCCTAACCTATCAATTGTACATTAAATCCTGATTAGCGATAAAGTCTTTAATGTACAACCTATACTTGTCGGTAACGTAAAAAAAAGACTTCAGTGTAATAGATATATAAATCAATGATACCCTTTTTGTTGGAACGGATAAATTTATAGTATTAAAATAATACGCGATTAAAGACTCCAAGTTTTATAATTACAAGCCGGTAACAACGTTAATGAAAGGTAATCAACTTAACTTTAAAAATCGTCAATCCGTATATTTAGTATTAACACCGGCCCTAACTTTCACTAAAGGGGTTAGGGCACTATTTCAACTGTAATTCATAAGACTAATACGGCCAGGGTTTAATGGTACCTTAAATATCATACCTGTAACAGTTGTATCGCTACCTTATATTACCCAAAGGTATTATAAGACCTATTTATCGCGGTATGAACATTAAGACTAATAGATAAAGACTTTAACCGGCTAAATAAAAGGTTCGAGTAACAGATACAAAACTTGGACCGCGGAATTAATATAATTCTGATCGACCTTTTAAGGGCTAAGCTAATAATCTTTATAAATATATCCTTTACAAATAACACCGACTTATCTTTACATATCGGTTTCCTAATAACCTTCGTCAACAAAGATAGGCGTAAAAACTAATTTAGTATTATCGGTAACCTGAATTACTAAACCTCTATTAAGTATAAAAAAATTACATGAAGCGTATTATTATCGGAGGTCTACAGAATAATAGCGGGTTTTAACGTAGGCATAACACTATAGAAAGCCCTTAACATTATTACCAGGTAGTTAAAGATTCCTTCTATTCCGGTAGTAATCTATACCGACTCGAGAAGCCTGTTCGAATACCTTTCGAAGCTCGGAACTACTAGCGAAAAAACGCCTGATAATCGACGTGATAACACTTCGTAAAGACTACGAAAAAAGGGAAATTAAGGAGTTCCGATATATTAACGGCAAAGATAATCCTACCAATACTATGATAAAGGCGTCGCTGAATAAGATCCTGAAAAAGTTTGTAGACAGCAACAAGCTGACCATATATATCGAAGGCTATGTTAATAGGCCACCCAGAAAGCTCAGATTACATCACGGCGGTTAAGGATGTGCTGATAAATGTAATGATCACACTAAATACCCGTGAGTATATAGAAGGTGTCAGAGGGTTTATGTTATCAAGAAAGTAGCAGAGGTGCTGAGTGAACAATATCGCAACCGTRYAAGTAATGATCAAAAGCCGTGAAGCTATTCAGAATATACTGAGACTGAATACTTAGATTGACAACTGAAGAGCTATGAAGGAAATACTATCTATGTGGTGATGGCCGTATCCTTATATCCTATGACCTTCATACCATCTTCAGTGCTGAGGCTCACCGGTGCTCACTGAGGCTCACTGGTACTCACTGACGCTCACCGGTACTCACTGAGGCTCACCGGTGCTCACTGAGGCTCACCTGTAGCTCAGCTGCATGCTGGCCTATTTATTGACCCGCCAACGTGCTTGGGTCATAACAATAAACTGGAAAACTGTCAGGGAAGTAGAGGTTACAATGGAAACCTATTTAACTAACACGGCTAAAGTGGAGGTTTGCAAAGGCCTGTAGCGGAAGAACTTTTAATAGGAGTTGATAAACTCAAACCTTAGAGCTACGGAGTAATTGAGGTAAAATAGGGGTCAAATTAAGTGTAATTATGTGTAATTCGATGTAAAGATCAATTGAAATTGATAGGGATCCGGTCAGTTGACGAAGCAGCAGTTTAACACTTACTAGAAAAGATTAGTAAACTATACTAACGTACACGCACAAACTAAAAATCCGTCAGTGTTGGAATAGTACTACATACAGTGCAGTAGCTCAACTTTAATTATAGTAAAGTTAACTGTACCAAACTGCAAGTTAATTATATTGTTTTGTATTCGCTTACTGTATTAGGTATAAATCGAGTATATTAGGCCTCACTTTTAATGGGACTGGAGCTGGAGCTGTCGCTTAGGGTGGTTGGATTTTGTCTATAAACCTCAATAAAGATGGAAAAGAGAAGTTCCTGTTAGAGAGTTGTTATGGAGCTAAGATGGTGTAACTTCGATTACGTGACGTGTGGAAGCGTGTTCCTATGCGGCTTCCTCCCTGTTCCAGAGTATCGCAAAAGCATGTAGAACTACTAGGGTTGGATCCCTGGTAATACTAGCTAGGTACTAGTCTGTAATATCACCCCTAAAGACCCCCCCCTCCCCCCCCACTTTTTTTTTTGCTATACGTAGTGTGGTGAGTACGAAAGAGGGTACGTGCCTTTTAGAACGTCGTAGTATTGTGTAAAAGGTGCCAGGGTAGAATTTCACGTGAAAGGTGCCACAATGCTCCCCTTTATAAATAATCTCTAAACTTCATTTTTAAAATGAAAGTTTTCCTCCTCTTTTAACCTTTAACTTTTAACCTTTAATATAGTACTAGATATTATAGCTCCTTTTGCTATTAGCATTATAATGTCGGCTTATTATAACAAGTTTCTTTTTACGCCTACCTTATAGTATTGTACGATAAATTTCTAATTCACTGCTAAGGTCAATAAGGCTATTCAAGATATAAGTTTGTTTACTTGGAAGTTATTTAGTCTTTGTTAACGAATGTGAAGTTCCATACCTTACGAGCTATTAACATTTATCTTAATGAAACCCATAAATAAACGTATTTTGAATATATTTATATAATAGAGTATAACCGGAGGGAATTTTGTTAAAAAACTAAGGGTAAGTAATTTAAATAGCCGTCAGGGAGTTGTTAATAAGTGGTTAAATACTGGTATTTGGTATCGTCTTTATTCTGTCGGGGCTATAGATCGTAACTCTATATATTTTTATACGCCTTTAATTCTAAATTCTAATATAAATAAGATTATAAAGGAGCTGTCCGAGGCGTATTTAACGTTTAATGTTTCAAATCAAGGTAATTTTAGGTTTTTATAAACCGCTTTATAAGTGTAAATGAGCGGTTAAAAATGTATAAACCTAGGTGGTCGTTACGAAAAAAACTATAAAAATACGTCGTGTGATGTAACGGAAAGTAAATACCTAGAGCGGGGAGGGTTTTATCCCCACCACCTCTATACGCTCAAGAGGCCTACAGGTTATCCAATTAATAAATAAGGAATGTAATGTTTAAATAAATTCCTCTTAACTTGGTGAAAACATGGAGAATACGGCTAACAAACGGTTAAGGAACGTTATTAAAGTCGATATAGAAGCTCTTTAGGGTTTTAAAACGTATTAATACCAAGTTAGATTATATAAACACAAAGTTGAATAATCTAGTAGAAATATGTAAAAATCTTTTAAGTGAGAAATCAGGTAAAGAGTTTAAGGATATATTCGAATAAGTTTCGTCGTCATCGTTTGGCTTTTCGTTTTTGTTAATATTGATACGTTTATTTGGTACCCGTTCGTTAATATTTTATACGACTCTTTATTTAATAAAGTAAAGTATAAATATCAAAACTGTTTATATTCTTAATATAAAAGCCCGTTATAATATTTAACTAATTCGTAACTTAATTCGAAAGTATTAGGTATTACGGTATTGAAAAAGTTTAAAAATATATTTTACGTTAGATATATGTAACCTTCCTATTTATCTAAAACCTGCCATTTCAATAGATTATAAAGTCGAACACGTTCGACTTAATGTTTGTTACAGGTCCTTAATATACTTTCGACGTAATATTCCAGTTTTTTTTCGCCCTCATTACCGATAACATTTACGGGTTACGATTAAAAGTTTTAAGTTTACTAATTTATAAGCGTATTTAAAGCGGTTTGTACGAGTTTATTTATATAAAATATGGGATATTTCCCACCCTACATGTCGAGTTTAATAATATAAAAGTCGATTACATACGTTATTCGATATTTATTGTAAAGTTAACTTAACTTTTGAAAAAATTAGTTTAGCTTATATTTTTTTAGAAAAAGCTTAACTTCGTCATTAATTTGAAAACGTTTTAAAAAGGAACGTTTCTTATTGACGGCTTCTTTTATACATTATTACGTAGCCGCTATTACAGTTTGTACGAATTCCGTAGATTTTCAGATACGTTAAATAAAATCTTTGAACCTCGTACGTAATATCGTAACCGGGACGAAAAAAAGTTATATCGGTTATATAAAATTGATATAGTAACCATAGGTTATGAAAACGGGTTAATATTAATAATAGTTCTATTTTTATTATTTAACGTTAATTAATAATTAGGCAATAAACGGCTTTAGTTGAATTGGATATAAACGATGAAAAAACGTAAATATGTTAAAACTTTTTAATTTACGCGGTTGGTTACGTTATTGGTTTCGGGTTAAAAAGTAATATTTAATCGTTTTTTTACCCTAGTTAAGTCGTAAAGTCGTTTTTAAAACTTATTGGTTCAATTTAAACCATGATTATTAGTAAACGTACGGGAAAACTAATAAAATCGTTAATAATAGTTTGAAAACCACTTCGTATAAGCTTCAGCGTTTATAATAATTATAACCTCGAGGGTAACAGCTTCATTCAGGCAGTACTTCATAATTATAAAGTAATATATATTGTTAATACGTTTTTAGGGTATGTTAATTATAAACTCGATAAAAAACTCGTTTTGAAGCTATTTTAAAACCGGAAAGGGTTTTAAAAGTCTTTTTGGACGGTGTCTTTAAGAGGTTATACGCTTATAAACTTCATAGTTACAGCAAAAACGGCCAATCGCACGATATAAACTAGATTAAAAAAAGGGTTTAAAAATAATGATAATAGTAACGTGGCGGCCATAGTAACTGGTAAAAAGTAAATTATACGTAATTTAAATTAACGTGGTAATAATTGGTTCGTAAATAGGTACTTTTATACGGTTACGAATCCATAAAATCCTATCGTCGTTTACTAAATATTTCGAAATCGAAACCTTTAACGTACAATCGTTGTCGATACAGATATCCGCTGGGAAATATTGGTTACCTATACGTACTGCGCGTACCAGTCGGGGGTAGGTAATATTGCGTGTAATAACGGCGTTTAAACAGTTTTCAATGTTAACGTTAGTAAAAGTTTTAAAGCCTTTTGAAACAAACTCGTCGATAACAGTTAATCGGGAGATATATATACACGAAAGCAGTTTGGAAGCGAATTATTCAGGAAGTAATAATTAAAGTTTTCAACTTAAACAACGTGGATCGTAAAAGCCTTGAAAAATAACTTAGTTTTATTATAATAACGTATCGTATCGCGTATAATTTACCGTTTTATTATAAATTAACTAAAAACGCAAATTTAAAAGGCGTTTAAACTAGCAGATTTGTCGTTTCAAAAGCCTACGTATAATTATAAAGTATTTTGGGTTCTTATAGTTTATCAAAATCGTAAACGGACGTGCTGTACTCCGAAGCTTCGTATTTGAAAATATTAAGGTAAAATTCCGCGAAGTTTAAACCGTTAAAAATTTATTTTAACCTTTATTATATAGTTGTTAAAAATGCCGTTAAAGTTAAGTAAAATATCGTCGAGGTAAACGAAGAAAATAATATTAAGAAAAGATTGTAACGAATTATTAATAAACTGTAAAAAATTGGCGGAAAAGTTAAAGAAAGCCAAAGAATAAAATAAGTTATTCGAAAAGTCTAAAATATACACGAAATGTAATCTTCTATTCGTTTCTTTCTAGAATACAGAACTTGTAAAAAGCGGTATTAACATCTATTTTAGTAAATTACTTAACCTATAAGATATTCGAGAACGTTTTTTAAATAAAAGGAAGCGGTTAACATTTTACGTAATATAAGGAGTTCCTTACACGATATGCTATACAAAAGGCTTTACAGTACTTTCAAAAGTTAACTTTAGTTATCAGTATAAAAGACGATTATATAATTTGCTTTAAAGCGTTAAAGGGGCAGTTTTTTGTTAAAGGCTTTATCTAATAAAGGGGAGAATTCTTTAAAGTTGTCGGAAAGTTTATTGTAAATAAAGACGAGCGGTTTTAGGGCGAGTACTTTGGTAATATTTTCGAGGGAAACGGCAGTGAATCGTATGATAGCGACTCGGTCCTTATGATTTTCCCGCAAAAAAACGTGAAATGTAACGACACCGACCACTTTTAGCGTTTTTTAAACATGCGCGAATTTCTGTTTATAAACGCGATAATCACCGGTTCGTCTTAAAAATAACATATACTTCAAAAATTCGTAAATAACTTACTAATATTTTATCCAAGATTTATCTAAAATAACGTTATATTATAATGAAAGAACGATATAAGTTTATAACTGGTGACGGTACACTTCAAAATCGATATTTCAAAAGGTTATAAAAATAAATCGTGGGGAAAAACAGAGCGCATAATACCTAGCTTCTCCGAATCATCGTAATAAGATAGAAAAAACGCAGTAACTTTGAACGATTAGTAAGCCATTCGTTTACGACGTTATAATATTTATAACCTATATCTACTCAATAGTAGATAAAACAAATAAAATTATAAAGTAAATTTATTATAAACGGGAAGCTTTTTAAAAGTTAGGATGAAGTTATTAAGTTAAATTAAAGTCCTGTTAACTCCTATACGCGATTGTGTATAAAGGTTAAGTTTTGTAAAGAAACTAAGGACAGAGCTATCGCTCAAGGTGGTTTGATTCTGTCTATAAACCTCGATGAAGAAGAAAGGAGAAGAGAAGTTCCAAATAAGGATCGGCTATGAAGCTAAAATGGTGTAACCCTTTCCCCAGTCATTTGATATGTGGTGGCATACCTTTGAGCAGCTTACTCCCTGCTTTAAAGCATCGTAGGAACGTTTGAAACTACTAGGGTTGAATCCCCAGTAATATTAGCCAGGCACTAGCCTGTAATATTACCATTTAAGACACCTCTATCGTTCTTTCCCCCATTTTTTTTATTATAGTTGTATATAACGCCGCAAGTATAGGGAAGGTAAGCGCGCCTTTAAGAATAGTACAGTTCCATATAGAAGGTATTAGGCTAACGTTACATAAAAGGTGTTTTAGCGCCACCGCCTCTCCCCCTATAAATAATCTCTAAACTCTCAATTGCAAAAGATAACTTCCTTCATTTTTTTTAACCTTTAACCCTTTTTTTTGTATAGTATTAGTACCTTTAACTATTAGTGTAGCACTTATTTCGTAGTTTTAGTATTCCTAATAATCCTCTCGTATCGTTATGATAAACTCCTAACTCGATATTAAGGTGGATGAAGCTATTAGAAATATAGTTTACATGCTTTGGAGCTACTTGGTTCTTGTTAACGAACATAAAGTTTCCTGTGCTAAAGGCTATCTATATGTAACCCAATAGGATCCGCGAACAAATATGTTTCGAATACGTTAATAGGATAACTTATAATCTAAAAAAATATGCTAGAAGATTAAAAGTAAGTGGTTTTAATAGTTATGAGAGAGTTGTTAACAAGTGGTCAAATATTGGAGCCCAGTGTCTCTTTTATTCTGTTCGTATTACAAATTGTAGTTTTGGTTATACTTATACGTTAAACCTGAATTCCAATATAAATAAGGCAGTTAAAGAGTTATCTAAAACGTATTTGGCATTCGATTTTTAGAACCAGAGTAATTCTACGTTTCATAAATCGCTTTTTAGGTATTAACAAACGGCTAAAAAGTGTATATACTTGGTAAATCGCCACTAAAAAGGCTATAGAAATACGTGGCGTTATGTAACGTAAGTTTAATACCCGAAGCGGGGGGGGGAAGGGGTTATCTCTATTATTCTCGTATAGTCTAAAAGCTTATGGGCTGTGTAATTAGTAAATAAGAAATGTAGTATTTAGGTACGTTTATCGTAACTAGGTAAAAATATGAAGGGCGCGGTTAACAAGTAGTTAGAAAACGTTATTAAAGGCAATAAAAAATCTTATTAAGGCCTCAAAGCATATTAATATTAAGCTAGGTCGTATAGATATTAAACTAAGCCAACTTATTAAAATGGGTAAGAAAATGCTGGGTAAGAACTTAAACCAGGATTTCGAGGATATATTTAAGTAGGTTCAGCTATACTCGTTCGTTCTTCGTTTTTGTAAATATTAATACATTGATTTGGTATTCGTTCATTAACGGCTTATACGTTATTCCATTTTATAAAGTAAAGTATTAATTTATGCTTATTTACGAGTTAGTTATAAAGGATTATTATTATATTTACCCGGTTTATAACGCGATGCAAAGGTATTAAATGCTACGGTAATAAAAATGTTTAAAAACGGCTTCTATGTTAAGTGTATATAACCTACCCATTTAATTAGAACTTATCATTTCGGTTAGGTATAAAGTTGGGTATATTCGATTAAAGTTTATTATGGGCCTATAGTATACTTTCAAATTAGTAATCCGGTTTTACCTCGTCGTCGTCATTATTAATAATTCTAACTTACCGTTAAAAGTTGTGAATTTATTAACTTGGGAGCGGATTCGAAACGGCTTAAACGAATTAATTTATATAAAATCAAGGATACTACCCGCCTGGTATACTAAGTCTAATAACGTGATAGTTGATTACATGCGTTACTTAATATTTTTCGTAAAGCTAATTTAACTTTTTTAAGAATTTGTTTACTTTATGGTTTTTAAGGAAAAGCTAAACGTTGTTGCCGATTTAAAAACGTATCGAGGGGAAACGCCGTTCGTTAACGGCTTTTTTTATATTCTATCACGTAATTGCTATTACGGCTTATACGAATTTTGTAACTTTACGGATCTGTTAAACTAAGTCTTTAACCTCTATATATAATGCTATAGCCGAAACAAAAAAATGTTATACTAGTTATATAAAATCGACGTAATAATTATAAGTTATAAAAAACGGGTTTTTACTGATGATAATCGTATCTTCATTATTCAGTATTAATTAATAACCGGGTAATAAACGGATTTAGTCGAGTTATATGTAAACAACAAATAAATATTAATACATAAAGACCTTTTAGTTTACGCGTTTGATCGTACCGTTATTTTCGGGGCAAAAACAATATTTAAACGTTATTTCATAATGTTTAAATCGTAAAGTCATTTTCAAAACCTTTTAGTCTAATTTGAACCACGGTCGTTAACAAATACACACGGAAAATTATAAAATCGCCAACAACAACTTAAAAACCATTCCGCATAAACTTCAATGTTTATAATATTTATAGCCTTAAGGGTAACGACTTTACTTAAGCGATTCGTAATGATTATAAGGTAACGTGGGTTATTAGAGTGTTTTTAGAGTAAATTAACTATCAAGTCAACAGAAAATTTATTTTGAAGTCTTGCAGAAATTGGAAGGGATTTAAAAGGCCCTTTTCGACAGTGTTTTTAAAAATTTATACGGTTATAAATATCGTAATTACGATAAAAGCGACGGATTATACGATGTAATTTTAGCTAAAAATACGTTTAAAAAATAACGATAAGAACGTCGTGGCTTAGGAACTGGTAAAAAATAAATCATAAATAACTTAAATTAACGCGATAGTAAACGATTCGTAAGTATATACCTAAATACGGTTGCGAAACCTTAAAAATTTATTATCATTTACCAAATATTTCGAAATTAAAACCTTTAACGTATAGTCGTCGTCGGTACGGATATCCGCTAGGAAATATCAGTCGCCTATACGTATTGTATATATTAGTTGAAGGTAGGTGGTATCGCGTATAATAGCGGTATCCTAATAACCCTAAAAGTCGACCTTAGTAAAAGGTTTACGACCTTTTAAAATTTATTCGCTGGCGACGGTTAGTTAGGAAACGTACCTACGTAAAAGCGGCTTTAAAGTAAGCCATTTAAGGTGTAATAATTGGAGTTTTCGATTGAAGTAACCTAAATCCGAAAAACATTGAGGAATATCCTAGTTTTGTCGTAATAATGTATTAGGTTATATATGATTTATTACTTTTTTATATATTAATCGAAAGCTAAATCACCAAAGGAATTTACACTAGCAGATTTATCATTCGACAAGGCGTTGTGTAATTATAAATATTCCATTTTTTTGTAATCCGTTAGGATCATAAACGAATGCGCTATATCCCAGAATTTTACGTTTCATACTTTTAAACAACTTATAATTCCAAGTAGTTTTTCGTTGTGAATTTCGTAATTATATTTAACGGGAGACCGGCTACGGGAGTAATAAGTTACTAAGCGTAGGTTATTATAGTCGTTGAGTTAAAAAATGCTGTCTTTTAAGGCTTAATTAAAATAGTAGGCTTCGAGAAGAATGTTGCAGTTAGGGTTTTATTAAGCAAATATAGGTTCGTAAAAAAAACTAAGCTTAAACTATTTACAAGCAGTTTTTTCCTTAAACCTTTAACGAAAAGAAGTACCTTTATGAGTTAGCCGAAGTAATAATCCGATCATCGTCGAATAATAGCGAATAAAATAACGGTAGAAATTTACGAACTTAAGGAAGCCTTATATATCTAAAACCGTCGTAAAAGCCACCTATTCCCAGATAACACGTAATTTTTCTGGGTTTATACAAATACCGAAGCTAATTTAGATAACGAATTTTAACTATTTGGTTTTTTAAACGTCGAATTCGCATTTAAAAATCTTTAAGTTAAGTCCCACAGCGTTTAAAGCAGTAAGAATTTACCTAACTTTAACTATATAGTTATCTAAAATACCGTTAAAGTAAATGAAAATGTTGTCAAGGTAAACGAAATAAAAAATATTGAGGAAAAGGCGTAACGAATTATTAATATACTGCTAAAAGGTAGCGGGGGCTCTTAAAAAGCCGAAGAAAGTGACAAGTTACTCGAAAAGTCCGAAACACGTGTAAAATACAGTTTTTTATTCGTTTCCCTTTAAAATACGAAGCTTATGAAGAAAGAATTTCAACATCTAACTTACTAAATTACTTAACTTATAAAACATTTACAAATGGTTTTTTTATAAAAGAAAATAGTCAATAATTTGACTTTATAATGATATTAAACCGGCGGTAATCGATAGAAAATCGTAACCCTGTTTTAGTTTTTTTAACGAAAAGTATTAAGGCGCCCGTTAAAAAATTTTTTATTCAAATATAACCCTAATCGAATAGCTTTGTTGATGTCTTATGTAATATAAAAATCTCTTTACGTGATATACCATATAAAAAACCACATATTACTTCTAATGGTTAACCCTAGATATCGGTACGAAAGACGATTTTATAATCCGCTTCAAAGCGGTAAAGGGGTAATTTATCACTAACTTCTTTGTTAAAAAAAGGTACGAATTCCTAAAAATTGATAGGAAGCTTATTTTGAACGAAAACAAGTGGTTTCGGAGCGAATAATTTATCAATATCTTCGAAAGAGACGACGGCGAGCTATGTGGTAATAGCTCGGTCCTTACGGGCTTATTATATGATAACGTGTAATGCAATGGCGCCGACCCCTTTTAGAACTTTTTAAACGGGCGCGAACCCCTGTTTTTAAACGTGGTAGTTACCGTTTCATCTTAAAAGTAATATATATTTCGCGACGTCATAAGTAATTTATCAATATTTTATTTAGGGTTTGCCTAAAATTACATCATATTATGAAAATGAAACGATATAGGTTTATATTTAGTAATAGTAGCTATTGAAGTCGACGTTTAAAAAGGTTATAAAGAAAATAAGTTGTAAAGGAAAACCGGACGTATAATACGTAACTTTGCCAAGTTATTGTAAGGGAATAGAAAAGCTCGGTAAATTTAAACGGTGAATAATCTATTAATTCATGGTATTATGACGTTTATAACCTATATTTACTAAAACTTGAATGAAATGAATAAAATTAAAAAATAAATTTATTATAAACAGGAAATTATTTAAAAGTTTGAATGAAGTTACCAAGTTAAATTAAAATCCTATTAAGTTTTATACACGACAATATAAAGGAGTTACGCTTTTCTCTTTTCAAAATTAATAAGATGCTCGGTCGAAGTAAGATAAATTTTCATAACAGCTTTAGCGTTCAAGTCGTTCAGGCGCTACGCTGGGTCCCATGGAAAGGTATAAATCCGGTAACCATCCGTGCCACAACGTAAATATAACCCGAGATCCTTACAGCAGGAGAGTTCCGCGTGGTTAACTCAGGCAGCGCGCCGTTTAGAAGTGGCTCAAAAAGCGTTTACGTTAGTTATAATAATATCGCCCTAGTTATTTCTAATGGGCGCGTCGCCACCGTTATTCCTACTACGGAAAACTCCTCTGGTAATAATAGTACTTATACCGCCGTAATGAGTACAAAGATTGTAAAAGAATTCGGCGATAATTTAAATACTAGCTACCCATTTATTATAATCCGCCAGTATATTAAAGGGGAATAACGTATTAATAAGTATATTATTAATAGCTTGATTTAATATAGCGAGTTTGGCAGCTGATTTTTAAGCTATATCGTTAACTTTCGCGAGCAAGGCTTTCCAAACGTTGAAAAAAACGTAACATCATTTGCGAACTCTTTGCTTTATATTCGTAAGCCGAGTAATAGCTATTTTAACTACGTTAAAATAATAGTAATAGACGTATAGTATAGCTATAAAGGCGTCAAAATCGCTAATGTTACTGTTATTTCCGCAGGTATAGTAATTTTCCATAACGGTTTTTACAGAGCCTTTTAATTATTAAGAAAATAACTTAAAAATAATCATTTTTTATTTCGATAAATTTCTGGTTTTGACGTAACTTAAGTATTATTATAACTTTTTATGCTGGAAATCATAATTTAATACCAGAAAACTTGACCAACTAGTTAAAATATTTATGTTTATGTCGTTAACTCTCGTGTAAAGGGGAGTTAATATTGTAATCGGAGTCGGAGGAGTTCAAGTCGTTATTATTTAGGTCACTGGCACGATCTCTAGTAGGGAATGGTATAGCGGCGACGTCGTTCGTAACGTAGAAAACCTCTTAAGGGGGAAGTTAACCCGAGGATTTAGGCGTGTCGGAAACTTTAAGCTATCGGATTATATTCGTTATAGCGTTTAGCGCGTCAGTATTCTATTATTCTACTTGTAAAACGTGCTCCTGAACGGCCTAATTCTGCTTAATAAGTTTTACACGTAAAGCGTCGGTAAAACGTTCGTATTAAGTCGTAAGGTAATTATGTTAAACCTTTAAAGCACTTTAAAGCTACTCCCTAACAAGTACATCAAAGAATTTCTCTAAGACCTAAGGTTTTAGATTCGGAAGGTCGGAGGATAAAGACATGGCCCTAGGCTATAGCCGCTAAAAAAAAACAGCTAAGACACCGTCGGAAAGAAATCTAGGTTTATATATAGAGAAACTAAGTCCAAACTATCATTTAAGGTGGTCGGATTCTATCTATAAACCTCGATGAAAAAGAAAAGAAAAAAGACGTCCCGGCTAGGGAGAGGCTATGGAGCTAAAATGGTGTAACCTACTCTCCAGTCATGTGACGTGTGGTAACGTGCCTTCAAGCGGCTTCCTCCCTGCTCTAAAGCATCGTAAGAGCGTGTAGAACTACCAGGGTTGAATTCCTGGTAATAATAGCCAGGCACTAGCCTGTAATACATTTTTCACTCTTTAAGGTCGATAAAATCTTCGGTTAAAATAAGATAAATTTCTAGAACGACTTTAATGCTAAAGTCGTTTGGACGTTACTTTTGATCCCATGGGTAGATATAAATACGGTAATTATCCGCGTTGTAACGTAAGTATAACTGGAGGTTTTTATAGTGGAAAAGTTCTAGGTAGTTAACCCAAGCGGCGCGCCGCTTAGGAGCGGCTCAGAAAGCGTTTATACTAATTATAATAATATCTCTCTAAATATTCAGAATGAATACGTCGCCACTATTATTCCTATTACGTAATACGCTCCTAATAATAATAATACTAATGCCGTCGTAATAAATATAGAGGTTGTAAATGCGTTCGTTAATGAGTTGGGTATGGGTAACCTATTCATTGTAATCCTCGGGTATATCAAGAGAGAGTAGTATATTAACGAGTGTATCGTTAATAGCTTATTTGAAAATAACGAACTTAGTGGCGGATTTCTAGGGTATACCATCAACTTTCGCGAGTAAGCCGAGCGATAGCTACTTTAGCCGCGTTAGGGTCGTATTAATAGGTACAGAGTATAGTTATAAAATCTTTAGAGTTGCTAGTACCGCCGTCGTCTCTACAGATATAATAACTTTTTATAACAGTTTTCGCAGGGATTTTAAATTGTTAAAAAATAGAATAAAAGTATTTTTTTTATATTGATAAACTTCCAGTCCCGATGTAATTTACATATTATTGTAGTTTTTTCAACCAGAAATCTTCACTTAATACCAGAACACTTAACCGATCAATTGAAAAGTTCATGTTTAAGTTATTAACGCTTGTTAAAAGCGGTGTTGACATTATAGTCGAAGTTAAAGGAATCCGAGTCTTTGTCGTTTAGGGAGTTAGTGCGGTCCCTGGTAAGAAGCGGTATAATAATAACTTCGTTCATAACATACCTAAGGGGGACCTTCTAAAGGGGAATTTATCCCAAAAACGTAGGCGTATCAGTAACTTCGAATTATCAGATTATATTTATCAATGCGTTTAATATGTCGGTGTTCCGTTATTTTAAGTATAAAACGTATTTCCGAACGGCTTGGTACTGTTCGATGAGTTTCGTATGTAAAATTCCGGTAAAACGTTTGTATTAAGCTGTAAGGTGATTATATTAAGCCGGTAAGGCGTTTTAAAGCTACTTTTTAACGAGTGCGTCGACAAATTGCTTTGAAACCTAGGGGTTTAGATTCGGTGTGTCGAAAGATGATAATATAACGCTAGGCTATAGCTGTTAATAAATAGTTAAGACACTGTTGAAATGGAATCAAGGTTTATATATAAAGGGACTAAAGCCGAAGCTATATCTCAAGGTAATCGGATTTCATTTATAAACCTCGATGAAAAGGGAAAAGAAAAGTCTCTGTTAGAGAGCTGTTATAAAGCTAAAATGGTGTAACCCCGGTCATGTTACGTGTGGAAGCGTGTCCCCATATGGCTTTCTCCTTGCTCCAGAGCATCGCAAGAACATGTAGAACTATTAGGATTGGATCTCTGGTAATACTAGCTAGGTACTAGCTTGTAACAACACTTTACACTAGAGCATTGGCCAAGCAATTAGCAATACAAATTATAGTGTAGATCGGCTAGCAGTCTACCAAACCTAGAACAAATCATCCACCACTTGACTACGTAATGCTATTGTTACTTCGACCAATCGAATCGACAACGTTGCAACGTCCAAAACCCTACCAACATATACCGTATATAATATAACGTTTTAAAAAACCTGTAAAACCTTGTATACTTCTTCATAGGTATTGTTATACACGTAGTAAGTTTATTATTTAGTTATAAGATTATTTTAGTTAATCGATATTTTATTCTGGATTTCCAGAGCTTTTTCTTTAGTTTTTTTTGTTTTTATAATCGTATTTAGAGCGGTTATTTTAATTTCGATATAATTTCAATTATCGGTTTAGGACGTGGTGGATCATTTCGGCGAGGTTCATTTTGGTAATTTAACCCTTAACTTTAGTTCTTTCTGCTAAAAATACTAATCCGAGGCTTGTTTATCGATTCATCAAGGTTTTATGTTAAATTTCAAGGTTTGTATAGAAAATATCATTTTTTCCGGGTTGAATAACGTAAGGTTAAAGTCTGAATTTCTTCGACATGTTTTTATAACTGCTTAAATAAATAGTTTATTTCCTTTATTAAT
Source organism: Anisogramma anomala (assembly GCA_038502455.1). Classification (NCBI taxonomy): domain Eukaryota; kingdom Fungi; phylum Ascomycota; class Sordariomycetes; order Diaporthales; family Gnomoniaceae; genus Anisogramma; species Anisogramma anomala. The sequence continues at coordinate 22,468,281 of JASMMZ010000006.1, read as the reverse complement.
TTGAGGGCTGTTCAATATTTGCGAAACTTCGTTAATAAGTTGGTAAGTACTTTTTGTGGGGTTTTATTAACGTTTTCACGCTGATTATTTATAGATTTTCAAATAGTACTCATTGAATCCCTATCATAAGAGTTATGGTTTATTTCCGTATCGCAATGTATTTTTAAGCTATGGAAACACTTCGTAAATGCATTCATTTTGGTTAAATAATATATATATTATTTTCTAAGTTGTTTAATTTGTATATTGGTTTGAAAAACATGAAATTATGATAATTCGATATGTATCTTTTTATAAGTGTTTGATACTATACAGGTTTTTTCGTTAAATACATCATACGATTAATCACTATAATTATTGGTTTTATCCTATAGCTTGTAAATTTAAGTAAATTTTGTTAGATTACTTTTGTTAGTAGGAAAACGGTGTGGTAAAATGTTTTGGTATAGGTCGTCATTATTAGGTATTTGTTTATAAGGCTTATATTATTGTTTTACGTCGCTTATTTTGTCCTTAAGCGGGTCTTTTTTCTTATTCAAACCGTTTTAATTACAGTAACGCGGGTTATTAATTGTATTTAAGAAGTAGTTTCATCTGTATATTTTTTTAAAAATTCGTTTTAAAGAGGGTCTGTATTTGATTCTAGTAATAGATGATTTTTATAGATTTTCCTTCTTTTGTATCGATTTCTCAAGTTTTGTTTACACTTTGCGGCATACCTTTAGTTTTGCTAAGCGTCTTACTCCCTATATTCGTAGATTCTTTTCTGATTTCTTACCTGTTATTTCAAAAAGCCGATTTTACCCCTTTCTACCTAATATCCCTTTACGAATATCACGTTTATCATTTTATCGTCGGTTAATTTTAGTATTTAAATATGTCAGGCCGTTATCGACAATACTTTTACGATATAGTTGTTATTTCCACCAGTTGTATTAATGCCTTTATTTCGTAGTTATCCTTGTATTATTTTCGGGATTGTATCATTTACTATATACCACATCATTAGAGTTTAGTCCGTAAAGTATTTATGGAAATTATTGAATCAGTTGCATCCTTTAATGTCTTCATTATAATAACTAAGACTTATATTTATAATATATATATTTACCGTAAAATAATTTAATTTTTTTACTAAAGTTTCGATTTTTATATCCTATAAGTTAAGGTTTAGGTGTTTTCAAATGCTTTTACAAAACGGCATATTTTTGATCAAATATTCTATATATTTGCTGACTTTTTCCAGGTTTGTTATTAGTCTTATTATGGTGCTAAAAGTTCAATGTATAACAGGACACTTTAAAAGTTAGTTTAGGTGTACTATTAAATTACCGGAGCGGTATAAAAACTGGGTTTATATAATGCTTGAGATTTACGTACGTTAAAAATGTAGTATTTGAAGCGGGTTTAGAATATAATGTCAAATGAAAAAGCAAATGAAATATAACAAAGTGTTTAAAATAAAGAGTTTAGCGTTTGCTAATACTAATGGAATTTAAATGAAACATAAATAAGGCGTAACTATATGCTAGTTATGTGTTTCAAATTAGCTCTTTAACGAATTATAAACGCTATATTAGCCAAGTTGCTAGTAAACTTAAACATTGTAAGTAATAAACTTAAATAAGCGGTATAATTTAGGGCGAATAATGAAAGGGAAATAGAGGAAAGTGAACAGGAAAGAAAATGTTTTAAGTTGTATATATAGGGTTTTGATAAGTAGTAGTAGCGTAGTAAGCACTTCAGATTCTATGTTTGGTACGCGGTGTGCGTGTGGCGGGCGGTTCGGATGTTGTGTTTTTGACGCTTTTAAGGTTTATAAGCGGTTTGAATATTACATCTTAGCCGCTTTCAAAGTTTGGAATCGATTTAGATAAAACTTTTAGATCGGATGAGTCTTAACAAAGGGTTCTGAGCTGATTAATTTTAACTTACGTAGTTTAATACGTTATAAGACGCTTTTCAAAAAGTATTCGGGTACACCCAAAGCGTCAAAACGAGTTAACGAATAATATAACAAGGATTTTAGTAAATAGAGTACTAACTGAGTTAATAATATCGTATTAAGATTATGTTTTTTAAATTACTTTGGGTTTTAAAGGTGTTATTATGTATTCTTATACTCTCTTATGGTTTTTATAAGTTATAGTATTAAAGTACGAATAATTAAAACCGTTATAGTATTCTACTATAAGTATTTAACTTAAAGTTTCTTAAGTTATTTGTAGTCGATAAAGTCGACTACTACTTAGTATTGGTAAGATCTTTTCCTATTTAAGTAAACGTAAAAAGTAAAGGAGTAATCGTAAAGATTGGTCGTGTATATTAAAGATGAACATTAAAGGGAAAGAAGGTATCCAAAAAGTGAACGCCTTATGTAGGATCTTAAAAACTCTCACCCAAGGAGTGATACTCTTCTATACACTCTGCTAATCCCCCTTCCAGGAAATGACACTCTATAGTGCCCTCTAATAATGCCCTTTCTAGGAAGTGGTACGCTATCATGCACTATGCAGGAATGCACCTTATAAAGTGGCACGTTACCGTGCTCTCTTCAAGGGTACAACTTGTAGCGTGACCTCTTACTAAATATAAGGATATATGATAATATCTACAATATGGGTTGAAATAGTATAGGAACGCCGGGTATTGTTTTAGGCGTTTCCAGTGTTTTGGTAATCTTTTCGAAAGTTGTTTCAAACGTTTTCGAAATATATCGGAGCGCTTCAGAAGTTACTTTGTACGTTTGTGATATTTTTGGTAAGCGTTTCGGAAGTTGTTTTTTGTGTTTTGAGTAATTGTGTCAATGTTTTAAAAGTTGTTTTGACCGCTTTTAAAGTGTTTATAAGTGGTGCAAATGCTTCGTTTTAGACGGATAGATTCTAGCGAAGGGATTGAAAACTTGATAGCTTATATAGCCGACGAGTTGTATGATAAAACATTTTCCAACAAGTATATAGATACGTCTAGAGCTACAACCGAGTTGATAGTAGCGTAACAGAGATTTTAGTAGTTAAAGAGTACTAATTGAGTAAATGATATCTTATTTAAATTGTTCTTTTTAAAGTTCCTTCGGGTTTTACAGTTTTTTTAAGTTCTCGCGTATTTTTTATAAGTCGTAGTATTAGAGTATAAAATATGTAGAACCGTTATAAAATCCCGTTATAGGTATTAAACCAAGGTTAGTTTTTTTTATCCTAAGCTATTTATAATTAACCAAATCGACTATTGATTAATATTGATTAGTGTTGATAGGTCTTTATCGTTGCAATATAGTCAATTATAATTACTGTAATTGAAGTAACTGGTACTACATTGAAATTGGTTGATGGTGAGTTATAAGTTCTAAGTTTGGCAGACCGCTAGCCAGTTTGCATGCTAATTTGTAAGGCCAAATGTTTTGACCTATGCCCTACTTTAAATTAGGCATTTAATACACTGCACTTATAGTGAAATCCCATAAACTGCAGTTAATTTTCAGTTAGTATAATTAACTAAACTGTTACTTTAGTTGATTTAACTTTACTGTATGTAACGGCTATTCCCATACTGGTTGCTTCTTTTTATACCTATACTCCAACATAATTTTCTATGAATTGGTAGTAACCTTTAAAATCCTTCCTTAATTAACAAGCCAAAACCCTATCAATTTCTATTAATCTGTACTAAAATAAATATTAATCACGGCCCTTCGTATCCCTTTTATTTCACTTTTCTGAGACCTTCATTCCTTAACTCCCGTACACAAGTCTTTCGCTATAGACTTATACGTATTACTGACTCTACCATTTATATACATTTTACTATTAATTTGATCCATTAACATTTCTATTACTATCTTTACTGCTACTACTATCAATATCACTACCTTGGAAGTCTTTAAGTTTTCCAGGACCTCCCTATTCTTCCAGATCATATATCGGGCGGTTTACGTAGCCCTCGATTTATACGGTCAAAGTATTGCTATCCACAAACTTTTCTAGGGAGCTATTAAGCTTAGCCTTAATTATAGTTTCAATGGGCTAATCTTTTCCATTAATTTATTGGAACTTATTGGTTTTCTGGGCTTCTTATACCTCTTTTAAAGTTATTACATTCATTATTGAACATTTTTCATTAATTATGCATGAATTTAATAAGAATTTGTAAATGTTCCAAGAGTTCGTATATACCATTACAGGTATCGGAGTGAATCATAGTTTTTTTGGTTATAATCTTTAACGTTACGTCAATTACTGTACTGATATTAAAGCCTATTATTATACCACAAACTTCTAAAGCTAATGCGTTTTGTTTTATACGCTTATATTAGATAGATATCAAATATACGAGGTTTCTATTGTTTGTAAACTACTCTTTGAACTTTTTTTTCGTTAATAAGTATTATAAGAAACCCGATTTACGATATAAGGATAGTATCATTAGCAAATAATCCGTCCGTAAAAGATTATTAACTTCGCATTCATCAAGTTTACTACTGCCATATGAATTCCTATTTTAAAATGGTTAAATTATTACTAAATCCTCTTATTTGACTTATAAAAGTTATTATTTTGTAAATCTTATGCTTGTGCTGTCATGGATAGGTTGTACGATGCTTTCTGTTAATATAGCGTGGTAATATAGGCTGTACGAGCCCTTTACTTCAGGTATCTCTATTATTTTGCCTCGTCGGCCTTATTGATATTCGATAGGCTTGTAACTTGCCCTTTTTATCCTATGTTAATGTAAATATTATTTTTAGCCTTAATACTATGAATATGGATTGACGATTAATTAAAGTCAAGTTATATATCTTTATCCAATGTTTTGATTAGCTTACACTTTTAAAGACCTAATTTCTTGATAACATATTATTTCTCCGCTATAAACCTAGTGTTTCTAGGGAAAAGTGTATCGTTAGTTTCTATACCCATAATGCCAAAGTCTTTACTTTTTGTAATAAATATGTACATGTTAATTATTAAAGTTTTTATATTCGACCTGTTTTTAAAGTATGTCTGGTATATTAAAAACAAATAAAGGTTTATTTTAGCGAATCTATACAGAGGTTTAATACAATGTATTGTCATATTAGTCCGAAACTTATCTTTTAGTTCTTTCGGTAGTTCTAACAGTGTAATCCGCTAAAAATCGGCAATAAATTACATGTATATTTACTTTATATCTCTGTTATTAAATATAAACTAACCTTTTACGCAAAAATGAAAAATGTTAGCAATTGCCACGATTGAAAGTTAGCTAAACTTCTAAATTATAAGCAATTGAATAAGGATTTGATCTTTGCCTTCATTACTGTATCTTTATACAATTAGCCGTAACTTCTTATCTAACTAGTTAGTGGTCTTACTCTTAATCTTGTAAACTATCCTTAACTTAATAATAATACTATCTTATCCTTCAAATTACGTTAACAATACAAGTTAAATAATCACTCGTATAAAAAGGCCGTTATTATTCATTTGGTTGTTTCCTTGAAGGGGCTTACCTCATATATTAATAATGCTTTTAATACGCAACTTGAAGGCATATTATCTGTTAAACTTTTACTTTAAGACATCCACGCTATTTTATATACCTTACTAGGTCTTTATATTACAGGCTAAAGCCTGGCTAGTATTACTAGAGATCCAACCATGGTAGTTCTACATGGTCCCGCGATGCTTTGGAGTAGGGAGGAAGCCGCATGGGTATACGCTTCCATACGTTACGTGACCTGGAGTAGCACCATTTTAGCTCTATAGCAGCTTCCTAGCAGGGACTTTTTTTTACCTTTTTTATCGAGGTTTATAAACAAAATCCGAATACCTTAAGCGATAGCTCTGGGCTAAACCCTTTACATATAAGCCTAGATTATATTCCGATAGTATTTTAGCTGCTTATTAGCTGTTATAACCTAAGGCTATATTTTTATCCTCCAACACACCGAATATTGACCCTTAGGTCTTAGAGTAATTCCTCGACGCGCGCGTTAGGGAGCAGTTTTAAAGCGCTTTAATGGCCTAGTACGATTACTTTACGGTTCAATACGAACGTTTTACCGACACCTTATGTACGAAACTTATCGAGCGGAATTAAACCACTCGAAATTATATTTCGTACTTAAAATAACGAAATGTCTACGTATTAAACGTTTTAACGAAAATGATCTGACAGTTTGAAGTTGCTGGCACGCTTACGTTCTCAGGATAACTTCCTTTTTAGGAGGTTTCCTCCACGTACACTAAAAACGACGCTATCATTATATTGCTCCTTACTGAGGACTGCGTTAATTTACCAAACGACGAAAACTTAAACTTTTTGAACTTCGATTACGATATTGGAACTCCTTTCGATAGGCGTTAACGACTTGAAAGTAAGCCTTTTAATTAATCGGTTAAACTTTATGGTATTAAATCACGATTCCCTATATAAAAATCTACGATGATACGTAAATAACGTCGAAACCGGAAGTTTATTAGCATTAAAAATATTTTACGTTATCTTCTAACAATTTGAGGGTCCCATAAAAATTGTTATAAAAAGTTACTATACCCGCGAAGGCGATAACAGTATTAACGACCCTAACGTTTTTATAGCTATATTACGCGCTTATTACAACGACCCTAACACGATTTAAGTAATTATAGCTCAGCTTACGAGTATAAAACAAGGAATCAGTAAACGATTTTATGTTTTTTTAACGTTTAGGAGGCCTTATTCGCGGAAGTTGGCGGTATAACTAAGGAATCTACCGTTAGGCTCACTATCTTAAAGGTAGCTATTAATAATATACTAGGTAATAGGTCACTTTCTCTCGACATTCTCGTAACTTATAATGAATAGGTCGCTCACACCTAACTTATCGATAAACTCCTCTATAATTTCCGCACTTGTTACGGCGATACTAGTTCTATCGTCATTAGGGGCATCTCTCATAGTAGAAATAACGGCGGTGATGCGCCCATTCAGGATAGCTAAGACGATTTTATTATGACCGGCGTGAGTGCCTTTCGAGCCGCTTCTAAATAACACGCCGCTTGTATTAACTATTCGAAACTTTTCCGTTGTAAAAACCTCGTATTATACTTACATTACGGCGCGAACAGCTGTTATATCCGTACCTACCTGTTAGATCCAGCGTAGCACCCAAATAGCTTTAAAGTTAAGACTGTTATGAAAATGCATCTTATTTCGGCCGAAATTTTTATTAACCTAGAAAATTGAAAAGCGTAAATTTTATATATAATCGCAAATAAAAGTTAATAGAACTTTAATTCGACTCGATAACTTTGTCTTAGATTTTAAATTGATTACCATTTATAATAAATTTAATTTATCATTTCATTCGTTTTATGTACAGTTTAGTAAATATGGGTTGTAAATATTATAACGTTACGAGTAAGTAGTTTACCGATCGTTTAAAATTAGCGCGCCTTATTATTCTTCTATGACGACTCGACGAAATTACGTATTACGTGCCCGGTTTTCCCTTACGACTTATTTCTTTTATAATCTTTTTGGATATTAACCTCGATAGATATCGCCACTAAATATAGGCTTATGTCGTTCTTGCTTTATAATATAACGTTAATTCAAGTAAGCCTTAAATAAAGTATTAGCAAATTACTTACGACGTTTCGAAATATATATTACTTTTAAAACGAGTCGATAACCATCGCATTTATAAGCGGGGATTTGTGTTCGTTTAAAAAACGTCGAAAAGGGTTGTTGTCGCCACATTTTATTACATTTTACGAAAATCCTATAGGAACTGAGTGTTATAACTCAAGGACTAACTACAGACCATGGAACAGACCAGCAGCCAGAAGTTTGATATCCAACACATCAAGCGGGGATATCTCTTATGTAAGGACCCAGGGTTAGGGTTTGGACTGACAGGACCGCTCGCGGTCCAGTTGATAATATTGGGACCGAAGGAAGCAACATCGACTTTAGCGGTCCAGTACTGAAAACGGTATGAAGGCACGGATATATAAGGACACGGTTATTACCACACAGATAGTATTTCCTTCATAGATCTTCAGTTGTCAATCTAAGTATTCAGTTTACATATCTAAATAGCCTAACGGCTAATAATCATTCTACAGTACGAACACACATCTTCTTGATATTGCACCTTTATTACCTCTGCTATCTTACTGCTAACATAAACCCTCTAACACCTTATATTTACTCACGGGTATTTAGTGTGATCATTACACCGAGTCATTACTACGTAGCTCGCTACTATCTCCTTCGAAGATATTAATAAGGTATTCATCTTAAAACTACTCATTTTTGTTTACGATAAACTTCCCATCGACCTTAATAAATTCGCCCCCTTATTTGATAAAGCCCTTAGAGATAAGTTACCCCTTTTCCGCTTCGAAGTGGATTACGAAATCGCTTTTTATATCGATAACTAAGGCTAATTTTTGAAAGTTCTGTGGGGTTTTTTATATGATATGTCGCGTAAGAAGTTCCTTATATTATATTGAACTTTAATCTAATTACTTAACTAGGGTTATATTCGAGCAAACAGCTCTTTAACGGGTGTCTTAATACTCTTTATTAGAAAAATCTAAAAGAGGGTTACGTTTTTATATCAATTACCGCCGGCTTAATATTATTACGAAAACGAATTGTTACCCGTTTTTTTTTTATTAAAAAACGTTCGCGAATATTTTACAAGCTAAGAAATTTACTAAACCGTATATTAAAACCACTTTTTACAAGCTCCTTATCAAGTAGTAAAACGAATAAAGGACTATCTTTCATATTAGTTTTGGATTTTTCGAATAGTTTATTGTTATTTTTAGTTTTTTTAACACCCTCGTTACCTTTTAACGGTATATTAATGATTTGTCACGTCTTTTTTTGCTTTTCTTTATTTATCTTACCTCGACATTATCCTCGTTTACCTTAATAACATCTTCGATAATTATATGGTTAAGGTTAAATAAATTTTAACGTTTTAAACATCGTGGGATTTAACCTCAATATTTCTAAATACGAATTGAATATTTAAAAAACCAAATATCTAGGATTCTTTATCGAAATTGGCGTCAGTATACGTATAATTTTAGAAAAGTTACGTATTATCCGAGAATAGTCGGATTTTACGTCGGTTTTTAGAAATACAAGGCTTTTCTAGTTTCGTAAATTTTTACTGGTATTTTATTTGCCATTATTGAACGATTATTAAATTGGTATTTCGACTAAAATGTAAGGTTACTTTATTTTATTAGGAATCTAAGTAAAAAGTCATTTTCGAATAACTTAAGCTTGATTTTTTTTTTAATCTGTACTTGCCTAATGGGATGACAACCGCGACATCTTTTTAAAAGCCGACTATTTTAAGTAGGATTTTGAAGGCTGTCTTTTTTAACGCGACAGCTACGGTAACTTAAGTTTAATAGCGTATTACTCCAGTGGTTTGTTTCCTGTTGAATATAATTACGAAATTTATAATAGAGAGCGATTTGAAATTATAAGCTTTTTAAAAGTATGAAACGCAGAGCTTCAAGGTACAGCATGCCCTTTTACAATCCTAACGAACTATAAGAACCTAGAATACTTTATAACTATACGACGGATTTCCAAACAACAAGTCCATTAGTTTAAACGCTTTTCGCAATTTCGTTTTCAGTTAGTATGTAATAAAATAGCAGATTATATACTATTTAGTACGTTATTACAACGAAATTAATATATTTCTAAAAACCTTTTCGATTTACGTTACTTAGGTCAAGAATTTCAATTATTATGTCTTTAATGGCTCGTTTTTGAGCCGCTTTCGCGTATGTATATTTTTCGGTTAACCGTCACCAGCGAGTCCATCTCGAAAAGCTGTAAACGTTTTACTAACGTTAACCTTTAAAGTTATTAGGATACCGCTATTATACGTGATATTACTTACCCTCGACTAATACGCGTAATACGTATAGGCGACTGATAATTCCTAACGGATATCCATATCAACGACAACCGTACTTTACAAGTTTAAATTTCAGAATATTTAGTAAATGACGATAAAGTTTTACGGTTTCGTAACTGTATTTTGGTATCTGTTTACGAGTTGTTTATTATCACGATAATTCAAATAACTTATAATTTACTTTTTACCGGCTACCTAAGCCACGACGTTACTATTACTATTTTTTCCAACCCGTACTTTTAACCTGGTTTATATTATACAGTTCGCCGTTTTTACTGTAACTGCGACGTTTATAGGCGTATAACCTACTGGAGACACCGTCAAAAAGTACCTTTAAAACCTCTTTCGGTTTCCAAATGTTTTTAGAACGAGTTTTTTGTCAACTTTATAGTAAACTTACCTTAGGAATATACTAGCGACCTACTTTACTTCATAGTTATTACGGACCACCTAAATAAAGCTATTACCCTCGAGCTTATAAATATTATAAACGTCAAAACTTATACGAAGCGGTTTTTAAATTGCTATTAGCGATTTTATGGGTTTTTTTATACGTTTATTAGCAACCGTGGTTCAAATTGAACCAGTGGGTTTTAAAACCGATTCTGCAACCTAATTAAGGTTGAATAGAATTTAAATACTATCTTTTACACAGAAACAGACAGCGTAACCAAATGCGTCAATTAAAAAATCCTAATGTATTTACGTTTCTTTGTTATTTATTTCCAATTCGATTAAAACCGTTAATTACCTGGTTATTAACCGGTGTTCAATTATAAGGATACGACTATTATTTTTATTAGCCCGTTTTCTATAAATTAAGGTTACTACGTCGATTTTATATAACCGGTACAACGTTTTCTCGTCCCGATTACAATACTATACGCGAGGTTTAAAAACTTTGTTTAACGGATTCACGAAGTTACGGAATTTTTATAAGCCGTAATACCTGCTATGTAATAACGTATAAAGGAAGCCGCTAATAAGAGGCGCTCCCTTTTAAAATGTTTTCGAGTCCGCGACGACGTTTGGTTTTTTTTTAAAAAAAAACCCACAAGTTAAACTAATTTCCTAAAAAGGTAAGTTAGCTGTTATAACTCAAAGATTAACTGCAGGTCATGAAATAGGCTAGCGGTCCGCTGCGCTATCAGAAGCCTGATGTCCAACACATCAAGCCAGGAATCTCTCTTATGTAAGGACCCAGGGTTAGGGTTAGGACCGCAAGGACCGCAGAGCAGTCCAGTCGATACTACATTGGACCGCAGGAAGCAACCAGCGACTTCAGCGGTCCAGTACTGAAGATGGTATGAAGGCCATAGAATATAAGAACACTGTCATTACCACATAGATAGTATTTCCTTCATAGCTATTCAGTTGTCAATTTAAGTATTCAGTCTACATATCTGAATAGCCTAACGGCTAATGATCATCCTACAGTACGAACAAACATTTTCTTGATATTGCACCTTTGTTACCTCTGCTACCTTACTGCTAACATAAACCCCCTGACACCTTCTATTTACTCACGGGTATTTAGTATGATCATTACATTAGCTTTATGATAAATATCGAGTAACGCGTGTAATTAACTCCATATCGTTAAACTCAACGTACCAGATAGGAAGTATCTCCGATTTTACATAAATTAACTCGTACGAGCCGTTTCAAATCCGCTTCTAAATTAATAAACTCGAAACTCTTAAATGTAAGCTATAAATATTATAGGCGACGACAGTGAGATAAAACTAGAATATTAAGTCGAAAGTATCTTACGGGCCCGTAATAAACCCTAAGTCGGATATATTCGACTTTATAACTAATGTAATAATCACAATAAATACCCGTGAGTATATGGAAGGTGTCAGAGGGTTTATGTTATCAAGAAGGTAGCAGAGGTGCTGAGTGAACAATATCGCAACCGTGCAAGTAATGATCAAAAGCCGTGAGGCTATTCAGAATATACTGAGACTGAATACTTAGATTGATAACTGAAGAGCTATGAAGGAAATACTATCTATGTAGTGATAGCCGTGTCCTTATATCCTATGGCCTTCATACTATCTTCAGTGTTGAGGCTCACCGGTGCTCACCGAGGCTCACTGGTACTCACTGAGGCTTACCGGTGCTCACTGAGGCTCACCGGTACTCACTGAGGCTCACCGGTGCTCACTGAGGCTCACCGGTGCTCACTGAGGCTCACCGGTAGCTCAGCTGCATGCTGGCCTGTTTCTTGACCCGCCAACGTGCTTGAGTCATAACAACTAACCGAAAGGGCAGGTTTTAGTTAAAAAAGTGGGTTATATATACCTAACGTAAAATCCGCTTTTAAGCTTTTTTAATACCATGAGACTTAATACCTTCGAATCGTGTTAAAGGTCATCTAAATATAACGATAGGCCTTTACGCTTAGCCCGTAAACGGGCTTAATATTTATACTTTATTTTACGAAATGAATCAACATATAAGCCGTTAATGAACGGGTAACAAACAAACGTATTAATATTGAAAAAAAAACGGAAAACAAACGACGACGACTAGGTCTACTCGAAAATATTTTTGAATTCCTGGTCTGATTCATTAGCCAATCATTTTCTGCCCATTTTTATTAGCTAGCTTAATTTAACTTTTATACAACTTAACTTAACATCAATATGCTCCGAAACTTTAATAAGCTTTTATATCGCTTCTAATAACACTTTTTAGCTGCACATTAACCGCATCTTCCACATTTTTTACCTTATTACGAAAAACTTAAGTATTTCGTTCCTTATTTATTTATTGTACAGCTCATAGGCCCCTAAAGCGTACGGTAGTAATGGGAACGGAACCCGCCCCGCCTCGAGTGTCGACCTTTCGTTACATAGTATGACGTACTTTTATCGCCTTTTTTACAGCAATTACCTAGGTTAATACGTTTTCTAACCGCTTATTAGCACTTATGAAACAGCTTACAAAAACTTAAACTTACCTCGATTTTAAAAGTCAAATTCTAAATACGCCTTAAACAATTCTTTTACAGCCTCCTTTATATCACGATTCAGGTTTAACGGCGTGTAAAAATAACTAGAGTTACAGCTTATAGCCCCAACAAAGAAAAAACGACACCAAACGCCAATATCTAACCGCTTGTTGACAGCTCCCTTATAGCTATCTGGATCACTTACCTTCGGTTTTTTAACAAAATTTCCTAAGGTTATATGCTATTTTATAGATATACTCGAAATATGTTTACTTCTACGTCCCGTCAGGATGCATATTAATAACCCGTAAGGCAAAGAACTTTATACTCGTTAATAAAAACCAAATAGCTTTAAAGTATATAACTTACATCTTTGATAGCCTTATCTATGTCGGTAACAAGTTAGGGATTTATTTTTGAACCAAGACGAACGTAAAAGGGAACTTGGCATTGCAATTCTAATGGCGGAAAAGATTGCAATACTAGTACTATACCAAAGGCTAAATGTTCAATACTAGTAGCAAAAAAAAAGAACTGCAATACTAATACTACACGGAAGATTAAAGGTTAAAAGAGGAGAGAAACTTTTTTTTTTAGAACTAGAGTCTAAAGACTATTTATAGAGGGGGCTCTAGGATACCTTTTATGTGACGTTTGGCCTAATATGACCTAGCACCTTTCATATAACACCATGACGTTTTTGAAGGCGCGCTTACCCTCCTTCATACTTGCCACTTCATGCACAAAAAAAAAGATTAATAAGAAAAAAGGGGGGGGGTTGTCTTTGAAAGTGATATTATAGGTTAAGGTCTAGCTAGTATTACCAGAGATCCAACCCTAGTAGTTCTCTACGCTCCCGCGATGCTTTGGAGCAGGGAGGAAACCACATGGGAATACGATTCCACATACCACGTGACTGGAGGTTGCACTATTTTAGCTCCATAGCAGCTCCTTAGCAGGGATTTTTCTTTCCCTTCTTCATTAAGGTTTATAAACAAAATCCGACCAATTTTAGCGACAGCTCCGGCCTTAGCTCTTGACACTGTAATCCTCATTACCATTCTCCTTTTCATTATGTATTCTCCTCTTAGATGGTTTTCCACGTCATCGACGTTTTATTAATTTATTAACTATCGATTCGAAAAGATTCTATTAGCTAATTCGCTTGATTCTTTAGTTATTATTATTGTGATCTTTACAAAACTTGAAAGGTCTTTTATACGGTTCAACCTATGTAATCCGAAAGGTGATAAAATTGCTAACAGTTTTAATTACCAAATTTAGGTTATTAATACTCAAGATCTTATATAACCTATTTCATTTACCCAGCTTTCGCCATATTAATATTTTATTTTGTGAAGAGAGAGATAACACTTTTATCGTTAACAGTTCGTTCCCAATATTATGGGTATCATTAATTTGAAGGCGTATTATTTCATTTTTTAATTCTTTTTAAGCTTTACTATGTACCGTACCACGTTTTTAGATATTTTCCGATAATGATGATTCAATCATTATACGTAAATAGGTTACAAATACTAACAAAATCGATATAAAGCCGTTAGAGTTAACAGTATCTTTAAAGAAAATTACTATTATTTAAATTCGTACTTCTTAACTTGTAAAGCTTTCGATTTCCATGAGACAGATATCATAGGTCTTTCTTAAAAAAGCTTAAACCTTTTCAACTTTGCTCATAGCTTAATAAACCTTAACGGAAACCTGTTTACACTAAATCCTTATCGACTTAATATTAGCTTAAAACTTTATCGTTGTAAAGTTGATAATAGTATCGTAAACTAATATGCTTAATAACAAAATATACGTATTAACTTACAAAGTACGTAATGCTTTCCACATTTCCTTCACTATAATAGTTTTAATAAACTTGACGCCGTAAAAAGCCATAACAGAGTCTACAATATAAAGTAATGGTTTACCGTTTAGGTAAAACACGTTTACGAAAACCTTACAATTAAAGTTTAAATTTCCTTTTAACGTAAATTTAAATATGAAAGGGGTTTTTAAATACATTTTACAGTAGTGACAAAGCTATTTAGTTGTCTTTAACGTTAGCAAGTCCACATTTTCGTATCTAACTGTTTTTAAAACTTTATAAAATCTATTAGTCGCTAGGCAGTTGAACCTACGAAATAATCAACGAAGTTCCGACTTCGATAAATTTAATACTATGAACCTTAACCCCTAAATATAGAACTAAAGATACCATTATTTAAAGTTAAATGAAAAACTCTTACCGCTTTTCACCTAGATTGATTTATTAATTTCAATGTTAAAGTTAACGCCGCGGTTTTTTATATCTTCAAAGGAATGGAGGAAAAGAGTAAGAGATTCCAAGATATGGAAAACAACAGGATTAATAATAGTAACAATAGTTATCAATCCTAATAATATTTTTTCTAGAGCTAAAGCCAACCTTAACTTTATTAACATCTATATAATTAAATTCTGTAACCGTATTATAGTTCCGTTGTAATACGATGTATTACAAATAACCTTTTATTAAGTATTATATTACTTTAGTATCCGGTATAATGCCTTAAAAGATCTGCTTTACGTAATGATCTTAAATGGTAAAATGGTATATAAAGCTAGAGTTTTTATAGTTATATTGGCGATAAAGATCATAACTTATCAAGCGGTATAGGAATATATAGTTATTAAGTTATTATGTTACTTTAGGGCTAGTATTAGTATTCTTATGTTGGTAGATAATCTTAAGCTTATTTTCCTCTTTTTTAACCTTCTTCTCCTCAAAACTTGTAACGCGTAAAACTTAATCCTAGTTAAAGGTAAATGGAAAATATATGTTATATATTACCTATTTTATTGAATATTTGGTAATAATACAGCCTCCTAACCAATAACCTTATTTGCCGTAAATCCAATGTAATTTAGTGTTTAAATTCAAAGTGAACTTTTCTAACTAGTTAAAAGACCATAATTAAATGAAATACCCTCCTCCATACATAACTTGATTACTTCTCTAAGTTCAGGCCTTCCGTTAACCGTATTAACCGTGCTTTCTGTATTTACAATCGATGTAATACATATAAAAAGGTTTTTTTAATATTCGTTAAACTTGAGATTTTGTGGGTACATACCAGTCGAGCTTAAGATTCAAGCCGTTACAGTCGTTAACTAGAGATATAACTAGCTAAAAGAAATCTTTGTAAATAGTATTAAGGCATTATAAAGCGTACTTGGACTTTTTGTAGTCCTTAATAACTTTTCTAACTTACTGTTGTAAGTTAAATTCACTAGATTTTACGTTTCCCATTACTTATTAGTTAAATTATAATTGATTAAATATATAATTGAAAAGATTCATCTTACTTTCCTTTTTTTTTGTCATTCAATATATAAAACAACTTAATTATATTCCAATTTATGTGGTATTAGGCTAAGTTAATATTGTATTCAAAGTAGCCTTTAAAGACATCATAAATTTTTCTGGAAAAGAAATAATTCATTGGGTACCGAAAGTAGTAATCCTTAGCTTAACCGGTAAGAATACAAGGAAATAGAGAGTAAAAACCCGGAAATTTAACCTTTATTTGGCGGTAAATATTAAAAAACGAGCGTAACTTGACGTTGAGGAGGTTGTATGACTTACCATTATACTTCTCCTTTCCGTCCCAAGTCTTAACGAATGTAGTAATTACCACGTAATCCGTATTTATCATGGGAACATACCGGGATGGAATGGTAATATACTAGTCGTAGTAATCTTTTGGATTCCTCAACTGATATTAGAGCTAATATTAATAGGTAGGATAGTTATCTTTAACTAAGTTGAAAGGAAAAAAACAAGTAATCGTACCTATGGTAAGCTCGCGTGTAAAGCTATTTTTTTTTTTAATTTGGCTATTAAAATTGAACGTGTTAAAAAGTTTAGGGGAAAAAGACTTGAAGGTTTCTACCGCGGGGTATTTGGTAATATTGTTGGTAGACCTTAGATCATTGCAACGTTATCGATTCGAATCGTGGTCGAAGTAACAGTAGTATTTCATTGGTCAAGTGGTGGATGTATTGTTTTAGGTTTGGCAGACCGCTAGCCGGTCTGCACTGTAATTTGCGTGGCCAATTACTTGGCCCGTTCCCTAGAGTAAAGTTCAGCGTACTGCACTCGACTTATACCCAATGCGGTAAGTTCATACAAAGCAATATACTTATAGTACGGTCAACTTTACTTATAATAAAGTTAACCTACTGTACTGCATGCAATACCATTCCAACACTGGCAGCTTTTTGTTTTGTACTTGTATGTCAGCGTAGCTTGCCATCAATTGGTGGTAACCTCTGAAATCCCTTCTCAATCCGTGAGCTAATAACAAACCAAACCCCTCTTAATTCCGATTAATCTGTACTAAAATCAACCTTAATTACAGCCCCTTATAACCCTTTTGTTTCACCCCTCCGAGGCCTCCGTTTCTTAAATCCCGTGTATAAATATTTTGCTACAGACCTACGCAAGTCAAATCAGGTCTACTTATGTACCTTTTAATAGTAGTTCAAACTACTGCTATAGCTACTATTTCCCTGACGGTCTTTCAATTTACTAGGGCAACCCTATTCCTCCACGTTACGTGCCAAGCGGTCTACGTATCCCTCAATTCGTATAGTTAGTCTATTGCTATCCATAAAAAATTTTGGTGCGCCATTAGGGGTAGCCCTAGTTATAGCATTAGCAAAATTATCTTTACCGTTAATTTACCAGAACTCATCGATTTTATAGGCTTCGTATACCTCCCTTAAAGCTATTACATCTATTATTAAACGTTTTTTATTAGTCGTGCCCAGTTTTGACAGGCATTCGTAAAGGTTTTGGAAGTCGGTATATATTACTATAGGTATCGGTAACAATCCTATTTATTTAGTAATAATCATTAATATGCCGTTAGTTACCATACCAATATTAAAACTTATTATTATACCGTAAATTTCCGAAACCAACACGCTTCGAATGACGTGTTTACATTGAATAAATATCTAATACACAAAGTTTCTGATAATCGTAAATTACCCTTTAAACCTATCCTTATTAACGAATTTTATTAAAAATTCTATTTAAGATATAAAGTCAATATTGTTAGCAAATGACTCGATTGTAAAAATTACTAACTTTGCCTTAGTTGAATTTATAAAAACTATATTAATTCTTTTTTCCACGTAATCCATTTGCTATTTAATCCGCTTATTCAACTTATTAAAGTCTCCTTCCTATAAATCCTATGCATATACTACGATAAAAAGGTTGTACAACGCCTTCGGTTAATAAAACGTAATAATATAGGCTGTATGTACCTTTTACTTTAGGTATTTCTATATATTTTCCTCGTCAGTTTTATCGATAATTGCCTAACTTACGGTGAACTCTTTTTAATATAAGATAATATAAGTATTTTAAGCCTTACCACTATAGATACGGATTAACAATCTATCATAGTTAAATTATATACTCTTAGCCAACGTTTCAATTGGGCTATACTTTTAGAGGCTTCAATTTTCAATAATACGTTATTTCTCCGCCACAAACCTAACATCGTTGAGAAAAAGGGTATCATTAGTTTATATACCTATAATACCAAAGTTTTTACCCTTTATAATTAATAGGCACAAGTTAAAGATTAAAGTCTTTATACCGAACCTGTTTTTAAAGTACGCCTAATACGTTAGAAACCAGTAAATGCCTACCTTGGCCAATCCATATAAAGGTTCAATACATCGCATTATCGTGTCTTCCGGAAACTTATCCCTCATTTCCTTTAGCAACTTAAGCAATACAATCCGCTAAAGATCAGTGGTAGATTGCGTATACACTTACGTAGTATCCTGGCTATTAAATGTAAACTAACTTTTTACGCTAGTAGTTAAATTGATAGCAATAGCGACGATTAAATATTGGCTGATTTTTTGAATTGTAGGCGATTAATTAAAAATCTAATCTTTATTTTTATTACTATATCCTTAAACAATTAGCCATGACTTTTTGTATATCTGATTCGTAGTTTGACCTTTAACTTCATGGACTACTCTCGACTAAAAGATAGTAACGTTTTAACTTTCAAATTATGCTAATGGTATAAATTATATAACCCCATATAATAAAAGGCCGTCAATTTCCACTTTATTACCTTTTTTCAAGGGTTTACTCGATATGTTGATAATGCTTTCGATGCGTAATTCAAGGGCAAGTTTTCAGTTAAAATTCTTCTTTTAATATATATACGTCGTTATATATATCTTATTAGACTTGTAATCCCTATTGCCATCCTTCATTTTAATATATATACTCCTTTTATATAGTCATTTACGCCGCCAGAATTCCATTAACTTGTTAATAATCGGCTCGAGAGGGTTATATTAGCTAATTCGTTTGGCTCGAAGATTATCAACTTTAGGATCTTTATTAAACTTAAATAGCTTAAAGGGTCTTCGATACAGTTCAACATATATAACTTGAAAGGTTACAATATTATTAACACTTTCAACTACTACGTTTAAGTTAATAATACTTAAAATATTATACGATTTATCCTATTTACCTGGCTTGCGTCCCGTAAGGACTTTACTCTAAAGGAGAAATAAAAGCGCGTCTATCATTAAAGGTCCGTTCCTAATATTAAGGGTATCATTAACCTGGCGACGTACTTATTTTTTCCTTAGTTTTTTTCAAGGTTTTTCTATATATTATAACACGTTTTTGGGTACTTAACAAGGGTAATGACTTAGCTATCATACGTATATAATCTTCAAATACTAGTAAAGTTGATATGAATCCATTAAGACCAATAATGTCATTAAAACCTTTTACCGCTATTTAAAGCAGTGTTTCTTAATTTATAGAGCTTCTAATTTCTAATATAATAATATCGTAGGCTCTTTACAGGAGAACGTATACCCTTTAGACCTTACTAATACCCTAATAAGCTTTAATCTGGACCTATTTGTACTAAATACCTATTTAATTTATGTTAACTTAAAACTTTATCGTAATAAAGTTCGTACCAGTATCGTAAACTAATATGTTTAATAACCTAAGGTATGTATTAATTCAAGAAATACATAGGACCTCTCATGTTTCCTTTACCGTAATGGTTTTAAGGAACTTATCGCCGTAAAAAGCCGTAATGGAATCCACAACGTATAATACTAACTTGCTGTCTAGGTAAAATATGTCTATAAACACTTTCAAATCAAAGATTTAATCTTTTTTAAGGTAAACTTAAACTTTAAAAGGACTTAAAAGTGTATTGAGAAATAATAATAAAGCCGTTTAATAATATTTAAAGTTAATAGGTCTATATCTTTGTGGATAGCTACCCTTAAAACCATATAAAGCCTATCAGTTGTCCGGTGATTAAACCTATAGTATAGTTGAAAAAGTTCCGCCTCCGTCAGATTTAACACTACTACCTCTAATCCTTAAAGATAACATCAGAAATACCCCCACTTAAGGCTAAGTAAAAACTTTTTACCAGCCTTAACTTTTATTAATTCGTCAGTCTAAACGTCAATGTTAACATCGAAGTTTTTCATGTTTTTTAGGAAAAGGAGAAAGGGGGTAGGGGATTCCAAGATATAAAAAACAATAGGACTAATAACAATTCTAACCGTCGTCAATTACAGTAAAAATAGTTTTTTTAAGGCTAAAGCTAACTTTAGCTTCACCAGTATCCGCGTAGTTAAGTTCCGTAATAATATTAGTATCCCTTCGCAACACGACATATTATGATTAGCCTCTCATTATATACCGTACGGCTCCCGTTTCCAGCATCATCCCCTAAAAAAACTTACTTCGCATAGCGATTTCGGATAGTAAAGAGGTATATAGGGCTAAGATCTTTATCGTCGTGGCGGAGATAGGGGTTTTTACTTATAAGCCGACACAAAAAGGCGTGGTCGGCTAGTTATTACGTTGCTTTCAAACCAATACCGGTACCAGTATTTTCGTACCACTTAATTTACTTAGGAGTATTATTATCGTCACCTAGTTTATTGCCCTCGAAGTCTGTGATTTTATCCAAATAATCCTATTTAAAGGTAATAGGGTATTAGATGTAATATATTACCTTCTTATTATTTAGCTCGGCGAAAGGGTAACGAATTAACTAATAGCTAGCCTTACTATATATTTAACATCTCCTACCACTATTACGACGATAGTATTTACGGTTAATAGGTCCTCCCAGATCTTAGCCTTATTGGCGTTAACGTGGTTACTACTTATAGTTTAATGCCAGTGGGAAAAACCTTAAGCGTTATTAACGCCCGTAGCCGTACTTACGGTTAATGTAATTAACCATCGTAAGGTCTTTTCCTTTTATATCAGTGAAGTTGTTAGCTTGGGAATACATATCAGTTAAACCGGAAATTTTGATAGTTATGGTTGTTAGCGAAAAACGTAATTAGCTAAAAAAAACTCTTCGCAAATGGTATTGAGATATTAAAAGGCGTATTAAAATTTTTTGTAACCCCTAACTACCTAACTAACCTACTATTGTAAGGTGTTTTCGCCAGCTTTTGCGTTTCCCATTACCTATTAGCAAAGCATTAACCTATCGAATATCTAATTTAAAAGATTTATTTAACTTTTTAAGTCTTTTTTATAATCTAATATATATGACCACTTAATAATGTTCCAGTTTTTATAATATTAGGCAAGATTAATATCGTATTTGAAGCATCATTTTAGGCTATTATATTTTTTTTGTAAAAAGGTATAATTTTTTAGGTGTCGGATCTAATAATACTCAGCTGAGATAGTAAGTATATTAGGAAATAGCGAGTAAAATATTGGTAAATTAACTTTTATTTGGTGGCAAATGTTAAAAAATAGGCGTAATTTAACGTCGAGGAGGTTATACAGCTTACCGTTATACTTCTGCTTTCCTCCCTAAATCTTAACAAACGTGATAATTGCGGTATAGTCTGTATCTATCATGGGAATACGTTAAAAGGAAAGGGTAATGTACTGGTCGTAGAGACCTTTTATATATTTTAAATAGGAAGAAAACTAAGGTTATTATTAGTATTAATAAACCAGATAGTTGCCTTTAACTGAGTTTAAAGGGAAAAAGCTAATAGTAGTACCTATAATAAGTTCGCGTATAAAAACGGTTTTTCCTTAATTTAGTTACTGAAATTAAACGTATTGATAATCTTAGGGAAAGTGAGCTTAAGGGTTTCCATTACGGAGGACTTGACGGTAATCCTCTTGGTGTTAAGAGGTTCAGCGAGGTTTCTGCTTAATTGATTAATGTAAAGCGCCAACATCAATACTTTTGGTCGCGTTAGCAGCCCTTACTTCACACGTTTAGCCGTCGCTAAGGGCGTACTCCGTGTGATCATGTAGGGGTGTTAAACTACCGAGAAGGTTAATATATTCCTTATCGTTAGCACGTAAAAAGGCTTAACTTAGATAAGGAGGGTGGAAAAGAGGTTCTTCAGATCGCGTATAAGGGCGGTATAGTTTTTTAATATTCTTTTCTTTTGGGTATGGGTTTGAAAGGCATTTCTTAAGCTAAGCTAAGTCGAAAAGAGTTTGTTCTAACTTTGTAATACCCTATACTAAAACGTAAATCCCTTATTTCTCTAGTTTAAATTTAAGTCTCAATTTAACCCCTTTTTAAATTACTTTTTACATATTAATAATCTCATCGTTGAAAAAGTCAAGGTATTCGTAAAAAACGAGATTAGAATCTTCTTTATTATTATATTTAATAACAAAGTATCTAATAAAGTTTGTAAGGTACTTTTTCGTTAAGTCTTTGTCGATATTCAATGCTTAAAAATCTTCGTTGTAAAACTTAATAAAGGTAATTCTCAGGGCTTTAATTGTTTTTTTCCTGGTGAAATTAGTAATAACTTTAAAATAGGTGTTAATAATAGATATTATAAAGTTTTTAAATTATGTAGGATTTGTAAGGCGTATAAGGTGAGGGATTTGGTAATCTTAGATGTAAGGACTTAGTGTTTTGGTGTAAGGTCGCGTAATGTGACTTTCTTAACGCAACTTAGCGTTTTTCGCTTAAAAGAGCAAACTTAACAATCGAGATAATGTAGGGAATAAAAAAAGTAAAGTAAGGGTAAAGTTTTTATGTAAAGAATAAGGTTGAAAGTCGTTGTTATTGGTAAAGGTCGAAGGTTATTTGTTATTTTAGCGTAGGGACTTGGTCGTTTATCTATATTAATAGTACCTATAATAGTATTGACTTAGCTGTTTGCCAATTTGCCGAATTTCAAGACCTTTAACAATTAATCTTAACGTCTTTAAAAAGGATTCATAAAGATTTCTTAGTGTTTTTCAATAACGATACCATCGCCTATTTCCAGATTGCCGTTGTGAACTGATGTAACCCAAAAAGTCTTCTCTGTTTTCCTGTTATTATAGAATAACGTAGTACTAATAAAGGCCCTTTGTAAGAATCTCTCCTTTACTATAACCACTGTAGCTGTAAATTTTAACTGGAAAGTAGCTTTTTCTTCTACTTAGCCAATCTGTGCTCAACCTAATAAGCACTAATTAGTATTGGTAGGCCTTAAATCGTGACAACATTGTCTATTCGAATCGTAGTCGAAGTAACAGTGGTATTGCATTGGTGAAGTGGTAAATGTATTGTTTTAGGCTTAGCAGATGGCTAACCGGTCTGCACTATAATTTATATGGCCAATTGCTTGACTCGTGCCCTAGAGTGAAGTGCAGCGTACTGTGCTCAGCTTACATATAATGCGGTAAGTCTGCACAAAGTAATATACTTACAGTAAAGTTGATCTACTATACTGCATGAAATACTATACCAATAAATATTCCTTTTAGTATTAAGGGATACATTGAGGTTCCTTCTAGATTAACTAATAAATTTAAAAACTTACAACGTATAAATCAATCAATTCTTTTCAACTAGTATCATTAGCCCGTTTATATTGGGTAAAAGGGTCTAAGAAACTTATCTAGATTTAGATAGGTTTTCACGAACAAGTTTAAGAGAGTTAAAGGATATATCGTTAGCAATACCTTTGACTTTGACTTTAAAGATCTGTTGGAGCTTTTGATTTATAGTGTATTCGTAAAATAAGTTTGCCAAATTACCCCTTCCCCTTTTTTAATAGGGAGGTCAAAGCTTTTGTTACCGAATTTAATTTTAGTCTAACTCTAGCGTATTTGTTTATTATCTTTTACATATCTAGATATCATTCCCTAAAGTTTTTTTTGAAAGTCGTTGTACACCTATAGACATCGAATAATTTCAGTAGGGATTAAATTGAGAATATAAAAGCTGATTACGTTAGTAAGGTATTCGATTAAGGAGTTTTCTTTAGGTTTAGCAAAACAGAGGACTTTATCATAATGCTTTTCGAAGGTAATACTAAGGGTTCTAATCGTTTCTTTCCTACTAAAATTAGTAACAACATTAATTTTAACGCATTGTAAAGCTATCGTAATAAATATTGAAAAGTAAAAGTAGGAAAAAAGTGGTATGAAATGGTAGGTCGTAAGTTTACCACTAAAGTTAGTGTTTGAAGTTAAAGGTTATGGGATTTAATCGTTTTCACGATTTGGAATTTATAGTAATAGTATCCATAATAATAGTATTAACTTAAACATTTTCCAGTTAATTGATTTAATAATATTGAAGAATTTTAAGTGGTTAATTTCAACGCCTTCAAGAATAATTAATAAAAAAAATAGTATTTTTAATAGCTATACCATTATTTACTTATAAAATGCCGCAAACATCTCACATAGTTTATAAAGGCCCTTTGCAAAAACCTTTCCTTTACCCTTAGCTGTCGTTTAACGCAAATCGTAATCAGAAAGTATTCTTTTTTTACCTAGCTTATCTATGCTTAATCTAATAAGCACTAATCAGTATTGATAAGCCTTTAACGTTGTAGTGTAGTTAATTCGAATCACTGTGGTTGAAATAACTGATACTATATTGAAATTGGTTAATAATGAGTTATATGTCCTAAGTTTGGCAGACCGCAAGCCGGTCTGCATGCTAATTTGTAAGGCCAAATTCTTTGGCTTATGCCCCACTTTGAAGTGTGTACCTACTGCACTGCACTTGCAGTGCACTCCCACAAATTGTAGCCAATTTGCAGTTAGTACAATGAACTAAACTGACAGTATAAATGACTTAGCTTTACTGCATTTGATTGCCATTCCAACAATTAAGTTTATACATTACCGTATGAAGAAGATCATATAATATTTCAAGTAGCAAGGTAGATAAGATATATGACAAAGAGAAAAGGCATTCAGAAAGTGTTTGCCTTAGATAAAAGCTTATAAGCTTTCATCCAAAGCGTGGCACTTTACCATACACTTTGCCAATATCCTTCTTAAGGTGTAATATACTATCATACACTCTAAAAAGGTGCTTCCTGCAGTATAATACACTATCATGCACTCCACAAACATGGTTCTATATACTTACTAACTATAGTAATATCTAATAGTATCCACGAACTTGTTATTAAAAACGGATACGAAAAATACAATTCGCGTATATTTTAGGAAAAATTAATGTAAAAATGTAGAAATAAAAAGTAGTATAACAAAAAACCTGATAAAAGTGGTTATTATGTTTGTAAGCACAATTGTAAGTCTTGTAAGGCTTATAAAAAGCCTTGTAAAAAACATTACGATGATATTTGTTACAGCAACTATAAGGATTGGCGCCGTAATAATAATAGTCGTTACGATTGCAACTGGCAACACGATCTAAATTACCAGCATAAACGTATTAATAATATTTGATTGGATTCGAAAATTAACTATTTAAAACAAATAATGTTAAGTTCTTTTCGTTATAAACGAATAAGACAAACTTTATAAACAAAATATTTAAATTTGCTAATGGAATGCTACTAAGCTATCGAATATACGTGTGTTATAGATATAAATACGAATTTCGCAATAATTTTTCTCAATACTTTAAAGTCTATTTTAATATGAAGATTTCATCCTTATAAGCTATGAAATGAAAGATAAAAAATATAAATAGAAAACTAACCTTTAACCTTGACAAAAACGTTAATTTAGTGTAAGATTTAGAAATTATAGTAGTTAAACTGGTTATAATTATAGTATGAAAAGACTAGGCTAGAGTAGTCGTTTAAGGTGGTTAGATACTATTTATAATTTTAATAAAGAAAAAAGGAAGAAACCTTTGTTAAAGGATTGTTATGAAGCTAGTGAAAAGTGGTGTTCCAGTTACGTGACTAGTGTAAGGATATGTTTGGAAGCGGCTTCAGAGCTTCGTGTAAGCATAGCAACCGTTAAAGCTAATCTCTAGTAATACTTAGCTTAGGTATCAACTTATAACATTACCTCCAATCTATTCTAAAAAACGTTCCGGTGCTTTGAAAAAGCGGTAAAAAGCGTTAGCTATATGTAAAAGGTACTTTTCTACCGCGAACCGTTTGAAGAGGTGCGTAATAACTGCTTAAAAGCAGTGTAAAATATTATAACAATATATAGAAGGTTTCTATAAAAATGTTAATATTAGAACTAGTGGAAGTTTAAAAAGCTATCGTATTTTAATGTTCCTTGGTAATGCATTACGTATACCGATTTAAATGAAAAATACTTCACCGGAATAATTATATTAACTATATGTAAGCAAATAATTTTTTGAAAGAATTTATGTTATTACTCTAGTAGTAAGGATAAAAAATGTTAATAATATTAAAACTTAGCATTAGATAATTGGAAACTTTACAAATTATTTAAATTGGATACAGACATTCATGGTGTTATGATAACCCTAACCCTGGGTTGCTGATATAAGAGATTCCGATAACTCCGCCTAATGTGTTGGATTTCAGGCTTTGAGTGGCTTAGCTGTCCTGCTAGTCTATTTCTTGACCTAACCGCTGTCTGGGTTATAACACAGACCCCATAAAAATTGACGTACAATTCCACAACCATGGTACTGAGGAATTAAGCAAGTACTATGTATATACTATGTAGGTGTCGAATCTTCCTGGGCGGTCCCTTTCCATCTTCCCTGAATAGGACCGAGTAAACTATGGAGAGAAGGTGATCAGGTCAGTAATCGGAATTGCCGCCAGCTTCTCATCTTGCGTCATTTCGCCCCCAACAAAGCCCTTGACCTGCACTTGACCAATCAAGCTGAGAGAATGCGAGTCGCTCTCGTCACGCAGAGAGTGAAACCTTGAGCAAAGGGTACTTGAAAGGCGTACTTTTGGAGGCTAAGGTAAGCAGAAGGGTCCCGAGGAAGCTGCGGGCCAGCATCAATAAATATAAAACTCATGCCTCTCTTTCCTCCAGAATGTCTCACCTTCCTGCCCGTGCCGTCAATGTCACCGTCATCCACCCTCCATTTATTACTCCGTCCGCATCCGGGTCTCAAGACAGCAATTCGATCGTCCCTGTCTCTTTCCTCCGCCACCAGACTCACTTTCGCGAGATCCTTCCACGCTTCGTCGCCCACGATGACTGTCCACAACATCAAATCGTGAGCTTCTTGCGCGCTTCGCATCCCGCCGTGTGCGTGGACGAGACAGGTGACATCGCGCTGACATTTTGCCTCTCACCTCTGCAGCGCCGAGCACTTCAAGGAAACGCTGGCCAAGCACCCGGTCGTGTTCGTCGACTGGTACGCGAACTGGTGCGGGCCCTGCAAGATGGTAGCGCCCAAGATTGCCGAGTACGCATCTCCTTGGCATCCGCCCTTCCCCCCTTCCCCTTTCCTTTCTACACCCCCTTGTGTCGAGAGCAAGAAAAGCTAGCTGCCTGTTTTTTTTCTCTTCATTTTTGGATTGATTACCCCGGCCCGCCGCCTAACACGAACGCGCTGCGCAAAGGTGGAGCAAGGAGTACCCCAACATCCACTTCGTCAAGATCGACGTCGACGACCTCCCCGAGCTGGCGGCCCAGCACAGCGTCAAGGCCATGCCGACGTTCCACATCTTCAAGGACGGCAACGCGAGCGCCGCCGACGAGTTCGTTAGCGCCCATCCCCCCAAGATCCTGGAACTGATCCAGACGCACCACCCCGAGACGGCGAGCGGCGAGGCCGCGGCGTGTGCCGAGACGGAGCTGAAGAAGGAGTAAGGGGAGGAAGGCCCGTGTGGTTGGTGGTGATGGGCGGGTTGGCCACGGTGCTTTGGGACATGACGCAAGCAAGCCCTGGGAAGCTGCGCGCCTGGAAATACTGGAATTTACACATTTCTACGTTGGCTGTGGCTGTGGCGCCTTTCTCAGCTGATGATCAATCCAACATCGATTGGTGAAGAGAACCGCTGATGTGCAGCTGCAGTGTGACGTGATGTTGGTTGCATGCGCAGCTCTCTATTGTAGCCCGTCGGTTTCGCTCGTTTCGCCATGGCCATGGCGGGGTCGCCCAACTCTCCGGCCTCATTGCGGGGCAGAGTGGTCCGAGAACCGCTGATGTGAGCAGCGCAAGTCAGGTCAAGACGCATGTCTCGTCCTCCGTCATGGACGCCTCCGGGCTTCGAAACCCTCCTCTGCATGCGTCCAGGCGTCGTTTGCCACGCGGCGCAACGTCCATGGTACCCGGCCCCGGTGTTGTTTGGCCGGGCTCGGGCCGTGTCGGGTCATCTCCGGTGCTCGGCCGGCCATCGGCCTCCGAGTCCGGACCTCTGATGACTGATATTTTACAGGTGAAATTCAATACGGAGCACTCCCCTCCGCCAAATCATTTGGTACGTATCTTATTGCCGGGCCAGCCCCTGTTTCTGTGAACAACCCATTTTTCACTTATTTTTCACTTACTAGTACTCACACTCACCGCCACTGTCGCACTATAATCAATCCTCCACCCTCCGCGTACGTAGTGAAGATAGATCATCGCTTCCACGCTTCATGCAGCGCCTGTTGGAATACTTGCTCTCGACATACTCCCTCGATGCCGCGTATTATAGTGCTTGGGTGAGTCTTTCGCATTTTTTTAATGCTGCGAGCGATTCTGACAAGATATCTCACCTCCAGAGCTGGGGTAATCGGCCTCACATCGGCTCTTTTACTTGCCAGAGACAAGGAAAATACGGTGACTGTCGTGGCGAGGCATATGCCCGGTGACTATGATATCGAGTATACATCGCCGTGGGCTGGAGCGAATTTCCTTCCGTAGGTCTGCCCACCAGAGTCAAAGAGGAGTCAAAGAGGCGTCATCAGCTGACCTGGTTTCGAGCATGTCCGTCCAGGAAGATAGTCGGTGGGAGAGAAGGACATTCCCAGAACTGAGGAGATTAGCAGTCGAAGTTCCCGAGGCCGGGATCCACCTCCAAAGTCAGTGGCCAAGCATTCTTCGAACACGGATCACCACTTACTGAGCCCCGCAGAGGCGCGTGTCTACCGCAACTCCCAAGATCTAGATGTGAGCAGCCCCAACCATGTACCTGCTTGCTGTTTGTTGTGCGCAGCGGCGCTGACGCACCAGAATGCCCCAGCCCAAGAACGCCACCGGCACGCCCATGCTGGGCGGCGCGCTGTTCGACGAGGACCCCTGGTACAGCACCTTCTTCCCGGACTACCGCCGGCTGCCCGCCCGCGAGCTGCCGCCGGGCATGGCCTACGGGCATGAGTTCGGCTCGCTATGCATCAACCCGGCGCTCTACCTGCCCTACCTCGTCGGCCAGTGCCGCCGGCTCGGCGTCGAGTTCGCGCGCGCCTCGGTCGCGCACGTCGCGCACGCCGCGCGCCTGCACCACGCGGCCGTCGGCGGCGGCGGCGGCGGCGGCGTCATCGTCGTCAACGCGACGGGCCTGCTTGCGCGCCGGCTGGGCGGCGTCATGGACGCGCGCGTGGCGCCCGCGCGCGGGCAGATCGTTGTCGTGCGCAACGACGCCGGCCCGGCGGCGGCCATGGTCGTCGTGTCGAGCTGCAGCAGCAGTAGCAGCAGCAGCAGCGACGGCGACGGCGGCGCCGGCGGCGAGGGCGAGCTCCTCTACACGATGGCGCGCGCGGCTGGCGGTGGGACCGTGCTGGGCGGCACGTACGCGCTCGGCCGCTGGGACGCGGCGCCGGACCCGGACGTGGCGGCGCGCATCATGGCGCGCGCGGTCCGCGCGGTGCCCGCGCTCGGCGGCGGCCGCGGCGTGGCGGGCCTGGACGTCGTGCGGCACGCTGTGGGGCTGCGGCCGTGCCGCGAGGGTGGCGTGCGGCTGGAGAAGGAGGTGGTCGACGGGGTCTGGGTGGTGCACAACTACGGCCATGGTGGCTGGGGGTACCAAGGGTCGTATGGGACTGCGGAGAGGGTGGTCGAGCTGGTGGATGAGATCTCGGGGAAGAGTGCTGGCACGAGGGCGGAGCGGAGCAGACTGTGACAGAGACAGTCCAGCTTGACGTGGCATACCGAGAAAGTGAAGCAAGATGTCGTTCGAATCGGAGTGTGGGTCGAGCAAGTGAAGAAGTAGGTGAAATGGATAGCTGGACAGTGTTGCCATCTTGCCTCCGGCAGCACAATGCCGGTTTACTGATACTTCAAGGGCTACCAGATTTGGGCATTCGATGTACCACATACCTAAAAGAGTCATTTACAGTTTGCCTTGTACATATTGACTAATGGTCTATCGTCTCACACCATTCCCGTAGTTATATAGAAACTGACAAGTGCCCATCATCTAAGAATGAATCTCTGCCAACGTAAAAGTATCGATCTTATAAAACTCCATAGCCCAGACTCCAGAGTGGAGCAGGTACTCCTTCAGTTCTCAAGAAACACAAAGCAAATTTTCAATCCAGACTCTGGACCACACATGATGACCCACAAAAGGGAGAGCCAGAATGAAACCAATTATTCTGTGGAAGGCTGACTCCTAAGGAAACCTTGCCTTGGAAACTTTTATGGCAGCAAAGAGGTGATAATTCCAAGGTCCAGCTTCGGCAACAGAAATAGACGGTTCTAGATTCTATAGCAGATCACCCATAGAAGCTTAAAGCCAACTACTTCAGGCAATTTGCCAAGAAAAAAAAGAAAAAACCGAGGGATACAATAGTAAAGCCACTTTTACCAAACCACCCTCCGCGGCCCAATAAATGAAAAAAGTCTGTTTGTACACCTTTTTTATTTTACAGTTACAACAATTGCGATTACGATTATGTAGAATTTGATTTTCAGAATTGAGCTGCAAATCTTTCTGTTAGTTCAAAATTTCTGTTCAGGTACGTTGCGTGGGTTTACCAGAAGCCATTTGCCTGCAATCCGAGGTTGGCATGCAGGACTTTGCGGACCTCAACATAGTCACGGGTGGATGGCATTGACAGAGAGGGTATGAAAGCTTGATCCTCAATGACCAGGTCAGAAGCTTGTGGCTGGTACGGTGTTCATCAGATACCAGATACAGCAGCAAAGCAACCATAACAGAGAATAGATGGAGGACTCTCTCCAGGTTGTAAAGAAAGATGAGCGACTGTTCAAAGACCAGCAATTGGACATCGCGGAGAACCAGGCTGGATTCCGGTCCGGTGCAAAGGCAAAGCAGACTGCAAGCCCAGGCCCAACACCATGAAAATCGAGACCAGTCATGCATCACCATCCGTCTGAAGACTCAAACAGAATGTGGACAGTTCCAAGCACTGGAAGAAAAGGAGAGGGGGAAAGATGGATGACATGAGGTCGAAGTACTCTGTAGGGATCTGGACAGGGACAAAAGGAGGCTCCTTGTAGACAATGACAGGGACAGACAGGGGTCATGCAACTCAGACCACGTCAATGCCGACCCTGAATTCCGGAAGCCTGCAATACTCCCATTGGTAGGAAGATACACACCGGAATATCAACGAAATGACCAGCCATGACGGTCCTCTCCTGGTACAAGCTGTCAGGGTTGTCCACAAAATTGCCACGGGCCAGCACATCCTATCTCGTGCTGTGCCACTCTTCCTCCTCCTTCTTGATGCCCTGCTCTGTGTGGTGATCATCAAGACAGTGCCCTGTGAGTCTCTTGGCCCTCCGTTTTGGGGAGTCTTGCTAATGAGATACCCCCAGACACTGAAATTGACTGGAAGGCCTACATGGAGCAAATCCAGCTTTACGAGGACGGCGAAAGGCAATACACCAAGATTGAGGGTGGCACAGGTCCCCTTGTGTATCCCGCCGCTCATGTCTGGATCTACCGCATACTCTACAGTCTGACTGACCATGGAAAAGACATCCTGTTGGCCCAGAAGCTGTTTGCTGGTCTCTACCTTGTCAGCCTTGGTGTTGTGATGGCCTGTTACAGGAAGGCAAAGGTAGCCATTGACAGCGAAAGAGAGCAGGGCTTTGGAATTCTTAGCTGACCATGCTGACCATCATTGTACAGGCCCCTCCTTACGTCCTCCCCATGCTGATCTTGTCGAAACGCCTCCATAGCATCTTCATGCTCCGCTGCTTCAATGACTGCTTTGCCACCTTCTTTCTCTGGTTGTCCATTCTTCTC
Source organism: Anisogramma anomala (assembly GCA_038502455.1). Classification (NCBI taxonomy): domain Eukaryota; kingdom Fungi; phylum Ascomycota; class Sordariomycetes; order Diaporthales; family Gnomoniaceae; genus Anisogramma; species Anisogramma anomala. The sequence goes on along the minus strand of JASMMZ010000006.1, from coordinate 22,435,960 downwards.
TTCCAGCATGGGTCCTGGGTCACTGGCAGCCTTGTCTACAGCTGGGGTGTAGGAGTCAAAATGGTCTTGCTGCTGGTATTCCCCATCGTTGGCATCCTTGTCTTCTTTACCCAGGGCATCTTCGGAACAGTTTCCATACTGGGCTCCATGGGCGCTCTCCAGGCTCTGATCGCCACCCCGTTCCTTCGCTTCCCTTGGCCATATCTGTCACGCGCCTTCGAGTTCTCCCGCCAATTCCTCTTCAAGTGGACCGTCAACTGGCGCTTCGTCGGCGAAGACGCCTTTCTCAGCAAGCAGTTCTCTTACACCTTGCTCGCGCTACACGCCTCGGTCCTCCTGACATTCATATTCACGCGATGGCTGCCCGCGACAGGAAAGACAGTACCGGACATCGTACGGGCCACCTTCAGCAGCAAGGGCACGGGACAGAACTGGGGACCGCTATTCAAGGGCTTCAGCCCCAATTTTATTCTATCGGCCATCCTCACTTCCAACGTCATAGGCCTCCTCTTCGCCCGGTCTCTGCACTACCAGTTCTACGCCTATCTCGCCTGGTCTACCCCGTACCTGCTCTGGCGCAGCGGCGTGCACCCGGTACTTCAGTATGTCCTCTGGGCCGCACAGGAGTGGGCCTGGAATATGTTCCCCAGCACGCCCGTGAGCTCAGCTGTCGCTGTCGCCGTCATGGCGATCACAGTTGGTCTGGTGTGGCTCGGCACGGCAGACGATGCGCTGCCAGCCCGCGGCGCAGCGACGGTTGGCTCTGCTGGGAAGGCATGAACGAGCCACTGAGAAGCGCGGTCGGGTTGCGACATCGGGCCTCGTTCATGCCTCATCTTCACGCCTCGTCTTCGGGGTCGCTGGGGGGCAGGTCGCGAGGCTTCGCGTGCTCGCCGTCATCGTGCGTGGTCTTCGGGAACTCCTTGGGCCTGATTGGTAGGCCCAGCTGTCAGCAGCAGAACTGGGTCGTGCGTGGGAAATACACCTAGCAAGGTGCGGGGCGGAGAGAGAGGGGGAGGGGGGGGGGGGTGGCGCACCAGTAGGGCATCTTGCGCCACGCCTTCTCCTCTCGCACCACGTTGATGATCTCGCCGTCCAGCCTGCTGTTGGCCTTGGTGCGCGCCTCGTCCGGCGTGCGGTCGACCAGGACAAAGCCGCCGCGCTTGATCCAGATCGTGTTCCGGAACCGTTGCGCCAGCTCGACCAGGGCCGTCTTCTGGCTGGGCAGGGTGCAGGTGTACAGGTTGTTGCCCTCGGGCTTGCCCACCCGGGCGATGACCTGGTCGGCAGTCAGCTTATCGGGCGGGGTGGTGGATTCTTCGGCCACGGCCGCGATGTTGCGTCGTGGTTTACCCATTGGTGTGGAAATCTGCGTTGTTGGGCAAGTCCAGATTTGGACAAAATTCTTGTTGGCCGCGTCGAGGTTGACAAAGAAGGTAGCCCCGCCAATCGGCAGGGGTGCTTACTATACAGGGATGGGATGGCTTACGTACATACTTAGGCACTACGTACTGGAGACAGGGTATTCGGAGGGAATTTGAAGGGTACTTGAGGGGTGGGCGGAATTGTATTGTTGTTTGTTATTTAAGTTTAACTATTGCCTGCGGGTGCCCCCTTATCCTCCAGACATTCATCCCATGACCTCGGGTAGCCATTTCCCTAGTGTATGTCATACCTAGTATGTATTCCGATCCTCCATGCTACCATCTATCCCCTCAATCAATGTATAGCTAAGTTCCCGAAGCCATTTAAAACAAGGTAAAGTAAAACAAAAGCTGAAGTTTATATCAAAAGTTAACGTGAGATGATGCGGGGTAATGTGAAACAAAGGGAATAAAGAAATAAAGAAATAAAGAACAAAAAACAAAGGAAACCCTTCATAATACTTTACAATTGTTGGAATAGTAGTAATTGCAGTGCAGTAGGTCACCTTTACTTACAGTAAAGTTGACTATACTGACTGCAAGTTGAATGTATTGTTTGTGAGCCTACTGTATTGGCTGCAAGTCAAGTAAAGTATGCGCCCATTTCACACTAGGGCATGGGCCAAGCAATTAACCATACAAGTTACTGTCTAGACCGGCTAGCGGTCTGCCAAACCTAAAACAATACATCCACCACTTAACCACAAAATACTACTGTTGCTTCGACTAATCGAATCGACAATGTTGCAACGTCTAAAGCCTTACCAACATCAATAATCTTTTAAGCTGCCCCTTCTTCTTAACCTTTAACTTTCAACCTTTTTTTTTGTATTATACTATCACAGGGCAGTGCCTACCACGAAGCGGCGCACTAGCTGCTACAAAATATCCCTGTAGATACCGGCGGGAGGGGTCGTAACGTGGGCTAATGCGGCCTCAGGAGGCCTTTGGCTTTATCCGCCACCCCTCCAATCAAGACCTTAGGGTGCCCCGCAGTTTAAAGACCCGTAGGCGTGTAAACTGCAGCCCTAGTTTGGCCACGCAATATGGCTATCTTAGTTCCCGCCTAACGCCTAATCGCGCCAGGGGTATGACCAGTTTGGTTCCCTGAAAGAGGGACCCCATCAAGCCCAAAAAAAGCGTGGTAAAAACCCCTAAAACGAGCGACCATAAGGAATGCGTAAAGTTATGTATAAATGTTAAAGAAAGTTCCAATTTGATAGGGGGCTCCCTGCGTATATGCAGTGGTCTATATACCGCTATTCTATATAAAAAGCACCATTTATTAGCGTAGCTCCTAAACTTAAACATTCTTTTAATTAACCGAAAAAGTAACTAAAAGTAACTGCTAGCGGATATTGAACATAAACGTTGCTGGCGAGCGTTAACCGCGGCCTTATAAGGTTATAATTTAACTATGTTTATCTTTCAAAAAGTAATTTGTAATGTAGGTGAAATCCCAGAAAAATCTAAGGTCCCTAAATACCCCTTTCATATAAGCGTCGCATATTCGCCTGTTTAGGGGCTTCTTAAGGTTATATACACAAAGCTTTCAGACCTTTAAAAAAGCCAAGTAGTATACTAGATAGGGTACCCTTCGCTCGCTATTATAATGATAGCACTTCCCTTTCGCTTTGAAGAGCTAAAACCTTCGAGAATATAGGGCGAAGTCTTCGTACCTGTGTTTTATAGTAAGAAATGGATATAAATAGGGTCGTGATAATGGTGTTAAAGGTAAAAGGGTATCGGATCCGCGAAAAGTGTCGAATTCAGATCCCAGTTTAGTCGTATACATAAAAACCTAGCTTTTATACTACGAAGATAACTTAACCTTCTTTTAAACGTATTATTCCCCTTTTATAGTCTTAAAGTTGGATCGTAGTAGCGATTTTACCTCGTTTGTAAAGGGTAGGTCGTTACTTTCGAAAAAGGTGTAAAACTTGGCCTTTAAATTGGCGAACTTATTTGTAGCCTTGTTACCGATAATTTCTCCATACTTAAAACTTTATTTAACTTTTATAAGATCTAAATACGCCTCGATTACTACGTGGAAACCTCGAAAAACCTATTGGAAAAATGAAACATGATCCTTGATTAAATTCCAAATTATGAAGATATTATTTAAGTAAACTATTATTTTACCTAACGTATTACAAGAGGCCGCTTTAAGGCTTCGAAAGGCATTAATAACTTTCGCGTTAAAAATATTCGTATCCAAGTGTAGGCTGTCAGATGCCTCTATAATTACGCTTATATTATAATAAACCACGTATTTATATCCAATATAACGCTTGCCATCGAGAAATTATTCGAATCCGTCGGTAAAAACTGTAATATAGTGGCAATCCAAGTGAATATATCAGGGTTAAAAGGATAATATTGTATTTTCTTTAGTTAATCCGTTTATAAGGTTATCGAAAAAGTTAAGGAAAAACTACGAGATAAGTAAAATAGGCCGTAAAAAGTTAAGAAACTCGTTGTCGGTCGCGAGAAAACATAAACATGTTTTAATTAGCCTAAACTATTATAACGGTGGAGAAAGGTTGTCGAAGTCGCCGTGGGTAATTTGTGCCAGACGTGTTTAAAGTCAAGTAATTGTTGGTAGAGCCTTAGATCGTTGCAACGTTGTCGATTCGAATCGTGGTCAAAGTAATAGTAGTATTGCATTGGTCAAGTGGTAGATGTATTGTTTTAGGTTTAGCAGACCGCTAGCTGGTTTGCACAGTAATTTGTATGGCAAATTGCTTTGTCCGTGCCCTAGAGTAAAGTGCAGCGTACTGCACTCGACTTACACTCAATGCGGTAAGTTCACATAAAGCAATACATTCAACTTGCAGTACAGTTAACTTTAATATAAGTAAAGTTGACTTATTGCACTGCATATAGTATTATTCCAACACTGGCAGCTTTTTAGTTTGTGTGTGTACGTCAGTGTGCTTGACCAATATTTTCCGGTTAGCGTTGAATAGCGACCTCGTCAACTTGCTAACCCCTGGTTAATTCCAATTGATTTCTATACTAAATTGCACCCAATTGCATGCAAATTGACCCCATTTAACCTCAATTGCTCAGTTGCTCCGAGGTTCGAGTTTATCGACTCCTACAATTTTTTTTCTTCGCTACAGACCTTCGTAGGCCTTTACTTTAGCCGTGCCAATTAAATAGATCTCCACTTTAGCCATGCCAGTTAAACAGGTTGCCATCGTAGCCTTCTAGTTTGCCGGTATATCCCTGACCGCTGTCACGTGATTTGGGCTTTCTAGGCAGCTTATTAATGTAGCCCTCGATACGTATAGTCAGCCTGTTACTGTCCACAAACCTTTCCAGAGCCTTATTTGGTATTACCTTCATCATAGTATTTGCGGGATTGTTTTTGCCGTTAATTGATCGGAATTCCTTAATCTCCCTCCTTTAGTAAGCTTTATGAAGTGCCATTACGTCGATTATTAAACGTTTCTCGCTAATAATAACAAGCTTTAAAAGGCATTCGAATAGGCTTTTCGAATCGGTACAAATTACCACCGGGATAGGAGGAATTTTCAGCTGCCTAGTAATAAGGTTGAAAGTTTTCCATAATGACATGTCTACGTTAAAGCCTGCCATTATACCGTAAACCTTTAAAACTAGTACGCTTCGTATAATCCTCTTGTATTTAACAGAGGTTTAGTGGATTAGGTTACCGACAATATTAAACTAGTTGTCTCGTTCATTTTCGTTAACAAGGGTTATTAAAAAGTCGATTTATAAAGACAAGTCGGTTGTTGGTAGGCCTTAGACGTTGCAAAGTTTTCGATTTGATTAGTCTTCGAAGTAACAGTAGTATTGCGTAGTCAGATGGTGGATGTATTGTTCTGGGTTTGTTAGACCGCTAACCGGTATATACTGTAATTTATATGGCCAATTGCTTGGCTCGTACCCTAAAATGAAGTGCAATGTATTGCAATCGACTTATACTCAATACGGTAAGTAAGTATAGTTAACTTTACTGTAAGTAAAGTTGACCTACTATACTATATGTAATACTATTCCAATACTGGCGGCTTTTTAGTTTGTGCGCGTACGCTAGTATAGCTAACCAATATTTTCCGGTTACTACTAAATTGCCTTCTTATCAACTAGCCAAACCCCTATTAATTCCAGTTGACTTCTATATTGCATTGCATCCAATTATATGCAAATTAACCCCTATTTGGCCTCAATTGCTCCGCCGCTCCGAGGTCCGAGTTCATTAACTCCTACAAAAAGTTCTTCCTCTATAGCCTTTCGTAAGCTTCCATTTTAATTGTACTACTCAAATAGATCACCATCATTAATCTCTTGGTAGTCTTCCAATCTGCCAGTATATCCCTGTCCGACGTTACGTAATCTAAGATTTCCAAGCAGCCTATTTACGTAGCCCTCGATATGTACAGTTAGCCTATTTCTATTTACAAACCTTTTTAGGGCATTATTCAATGATACTTTCGTTATAACGTCAATAGAGTTAGTTTTACTATCGATTTATCGCAATTCATTAATTTTTCTTCCTTTGTACGCTTCTTGAAGTGCTATTACATTAATTATGAAAATCTTTTTACTAGTAGTTCCGAGCTTCGAAAGGTATTTAAAAAGACTTTTTAAATCGGTATAAATTACCACCAGAATAAAAAAAAACTTCAACTACCTAGTAATAAGGTTATGTATTTCCTATAATATTATGCCTATATTAAAACCCGCTATTATACCGTAAACCTTTGATGTTAATACATTTCCTATTTTTCTTATATTTAATAAAGATTTAGTAAATTAGACTACCGGTAATGCTTAACTAGTTTTCCCGCCTATCTTCGTTAACAAGGGTTATTAGGAAGCCGATATATTAAGACGGGTCGATATTATTTGTAAAAAAAAACGTCCGTAAAGATTATTAACTTAGCTTTCGACAAATCGATGAAAATTATATTAATTCCGTGGTCTAAATTCTGCATTTGCTATTTGAACCCTTTATTTAACCGGTTAAAATCCTTATCTATTAGCTTTTATGTTTACACTACGATAAAAAAGGTCGTGAAAGATCTCCGGTAAATATAATGTAATAATATAATTGTTTCGAACGCGCTATTCAAAATACTATTAGTTTCTAATATCGTTAATTTTATTAATTATAGCTAAAATGACACCCTTACCCTCTTGGAAAAAGCCAAGGTCGACATTAATACCAAGTATACGGATTAACGATTTATTAAACTTAAATTAGTTATTTTACGTTAAAATCGTTACCGGCTTACAATTTTAAAACTCAAAGTCCTTAATCGCTTACTGTTTTAATATTATAAAACTAGCCGTTCTGATGAAAAGGGTATCATTAGTTTATATACCTATTATACCGAAGTCTTTTTTTACGTTATTAATAAGTACGAATCGTATATTGAAAACTTTATCATTAATCGGGATTCAAAATAAGACTAGTGGGTTAGGAACTAGTAAACATTTACTTTAACTAATTTATATAGTAGTTTAACATATCTTCTTACCATTTTTAAAGAGTAAATTACACGTAGCTCCTATGGAAATTCTAATAGTATAATCTTTTGTAAATTCTTTACTAATTACGTATAGGTTTACGTAATATTACAGCTATTAGGTATAAACTTATTTTTAATTTTAACTAGTAAACTTATTATAAAAGTAACTATTAAACATTAGTTAATTTTCTCAATCGTTAGCGATTACCTAAATATTGAATCTTTATCTTTATCGTCGTATTCTTAAACGATTAGTCGTGATTTTTCGTACGGCCGCCCTGTAGTTTTACCTTTAACCTCGTAAATAATTTTTGATTTAAAGATTGTAAAGTTTATGTTTTAGAGGCTAAACTCGGTTTGGGATACGAATTATATAACCTTTTAAGTTAGTAAACCGTTGATTTCGATCTTATTACTTTCCTTAAAAGGTTTACCGAAGGTCTTAATAATTCCTTGTATCTTAAGTTTTAATACCAAGTTTTCGTTATCCTCTTTTTCCCGTTTTCCTAAATAGTATTATAAATAAAGCCCGGTATATATTTTATCTCTTTAACGTTCCTTTCTTTCAGGGGTTGTCCGCGCCGGCGGCGTTTTATCGACTTGTCGATAATAGGTAGGGGAGGTTAATATTAGCTTAGTTGTTCAACTTAAGGGTTTTTATCATTAATAACCTTAATATAGGGTTTAACCTAGGTAATTCGGAAAGATATAAGACTATCAATAGTTTTAATAACCACTTTAAAGTTCGTAATACTTAAGGTTTTATGTAGGCTTTCCTATTTTCTCGGCTCCCGCTATACGAAACATTTATTTTATAATGGTAAAATAAACACGTAGATTGTTAAAGGGCCGTTTCTAGTGTTAAAAGCGTTATTAATCTAGTAGCGTACCGATTTTTTTCGCAATTCTTTTAAAGTTTTGCTATAGGCCGTAGCACGTTTTTAAATACTTGCTGAGGATAGAGATTCACTCGTTAGGCGTAGGTACGTTCCAAAAACCAACGACGTTAATATTAAGCTGTCAAAGCCTATAATATCGTTTAGATATTTTCCTTCTATTTATAGCGTGCCTTCGGATCTATAGAACCTTTAATCTTTAACGTAAAGATATTATACGTTCGTCGAAGTAAAACGTATACCTTTTTAACCTTATTGATACTTTATTAGGCTCTACAGGTATTTATATATACTAAATATTTATTATTTTAATATCTTCTTAAAACTCCGCCACCATAAAATTAGTACTAATATCGTAGACAACGATGTTAGCTAGGCCTATATACGTGTTAATCTATAGTATTTTTTTAACGTTTTATATATATCATTTGCTGAAAGAAACCTTATAAACTTAACCCCATAAAAAGAGGTTGCGGAATTAACGATGTAAAGGATAAGTTTGTTATCCAAATAAAATACGTCGACGAAAATTTAATAGTTGGAATTATTATCGTCTTTTAATGTAAACTTAAATCTTTGGAAGGCTTTGGTATACGTTTAGTAATAGTAGTAAAACCTTTTAATAGCTTTTAAGGAAAAATATTCCACATCGTTATACCCTACAGACTTTAAGACTTTGTATAGCTTATTAATAGCTAGGTAATTAAAGCGTTGGTATAGTTAACGTATCTTCGGTTTCGTTAGGTTTAATATCACTATTTCAGGATCTTAAAGATAAAACTATAAATACCCCTATTTAAAGGCGAGTAAAAAACTTTAGCCGTTTTTAACCAATTCGTTTATGTTAAAGTTAATGTTGATACCAAAGGTCTTTATGTCTTTGAAGTAAAGTAGGAAAGAGGTAAAGGATTTAAGGATGTAAAACGTAATAGCTTTCATAACAATGTAAATTGCCATTATCTCCAATAAAGATAGTTGTTCACCTGGGCTAAAACCAACTTTAGCTTTACCTATATCATGACAATCAATTTTAGTAGTTATAGTATTTTCCCTCCATAATTCTATATACTGAAAATAGCCTCCTATTAAGTACTTTATTACCCTTTTGTTTGATATTATACTTTGAAACATATGGTTTGCGTAACGATCGCGAAGGTTAAAAGTGTATAAAAGATTAGAGGCCTAGTTAAGGTAAAGGTAAGGGTATTTACTATCTAAACGGTATAAAAAGGTGTAGTCGACTAGTTACTAGGTCGACATATTAAAAATAGTATCTTCGTGTTACTTAATTTACTTAAAAACATTAAAGACGTTAATTGGCTTATCGCCTTAAACGTTTACTATTTAATTTAATTAATTTTATTTCGAATTAGTGAGGTATTAGGCATAGTATATTGTTTTTCGATTATTACGTTCAGCAGGAGGATTTTGAGTTAACTAGTAAATAGACTTATTATAAATCTAATGTTTATTGCCATTATTATGACGATAGTGTTTACGGTTAATATGTCCGTTTCAATCTTATTAGTGTTAACATGGTTATTGCCTTTAGTTTAAAGTTAAAGTAGATAGACCAAATCTTAAATGTTATGGGCGCCCGTATTTGCAGTCGACGTAATTAACTACTGTAAGGTCTTTTTCATTTACATTAAGGAAGTTATTAGCTTAAAAGTACATACTAAACAAGTTTGATATACGTGTTATTACGGTAGTAAGCAAGGAGCGTAACTGGTTAAAAAAGCTTTCTCAAGTGATATTTAGGTGTTATAAGGCGTATTTAAACTCTTTAACGCCCGTAACCGCTGTCTGTACTCATTCGTGAAATGTAGCTTCGCTAACGTAAGTTTTTCCTATTATTTTTTAACATAATATCAATTTATTAAATATTTGGTAAAAATATTCATTAGTAATCTTTCCTCTTTTTTTCTTTATTATTATTGTAATCCATCTCGTAGTGGCCTAGTTTTCGTAATATTGTATAAGGTGAATGTCGTATTCGAAATGACCCTTTATACTATCTTAGATTTCGCGAAATGTAATGGCGCTAGTTAGGAAAGTTAGGTAGTAGTCTTTAATATGATTTGTAAGGATTTCGGAAAATAGTAAGTGAAAACCAAAAGAAAAAACCTTTATCTACTTATAAATATTTAAAAAGGGTATTATATTGATGTTGAAAAGATTGTAAGACTTTTAGTTATACTTTTTTATACTATTTTGGATTTTAGCAAAATCCGTAAGGAGTTTGTAATTAATGCTGATTATCTTGATAAATTTTGGAAGAAGATTACGATAATCGTTTTAGTTGTAAGTGGTGTTTTCTGGCGGTTTAAGCTTTGGAGGTTTCGAGGAACGGTGTTAGGAGTAATTACTAGTTGCCTAACTCAAAGGGTAAAGTCCTATAGTAGGACCTATAATAAGCTTCCGTGCGTAAGCAAAGATTAAGGGGGAAAGGTTTTAAAGGGCTTGACGATTAAATTACCAAGGGGCGATTTGTACTTAAAGGTTTTAGGAAACCTAACGATGGTGCTTAATTAACTAGTGTAAAGTACTAATATTAATAGCTTTAGCCGCGTTAGCGGCTGTTGCGTAACGTGCCTTACCGCCGTTAAAGACGTACTTTACGCTATTTTGTAATGTTATTAAATTGCCAAGCAAGTTAACAGGTTCCTTATCACCAATACGTAAAGAGGCTTAACTTCACTAAAAGTAAAGTAAAGGTTCTCTAAAACGTATATATGAGCGTTGAAGTCCTTCAACACCTTTTCCTTTTCCTTAAAATTTTAAGGATGAGGGTATTAAGGGCGTTCTTTAAGATAAGATATTTCGAAAAAGATTTTTACCAATTTAGTAAAGCTTTCTTTTAGTACGTAAATCCCTTAGCGTTCCAGTTTAACCTTTAATTTTTACTTAACGGTTATTTAAATTACCTCTTACATGTTAAGAGTCCAATCGTTAAAAAACTTACAATACTTGCAGAAAACGCGGTTATGGGTTTTTCCTTTATTATTCTTTAAGATAAAGTAGCCAACAAAGTTATTCAAATGTTCTTCGGTTAATTTTTTATCGATGTCATATCCCCAGAAGTCGTGGTTATAAAGCTTGGTGAAAATTGTTTCGAGGTTTCTAATTTCTTTTTTCTAGGCAGGATAGGTAATACCCTGAAAGTAAGGGCTTGTGGTTATCATTTTAAGGTTTTGTCCTATGTAGGATTTGGTGATTGTAGTATATGATGTGTAGGGTGAGAAACTTGGTAATTTTAGGCTTAAGGTCGCGCGACGCGACTTTTTTAACAAGACTTGGTGTTTTCGCTCTAAACAGCAAACTTAACGATCAAGGTAATGTAAGGAATAAAAAATAGTAAAGTAAGGATAAATATTCAATGTAGAGGGTAAGGTCGAAGGTCGTTGTTAGTGGTGGAAGGTGAAGGTTATTTGTTGTTTAGTGTAGAGACTTAGTCGTTTTTCTATAATAGTAACACCCGTAATAATATTGACTTAGCCGTTTACTAACTTATCGAACTTTGAAACTTTTAACAGTCAATCTTAATGTCTTTAAAAAAAAAAATCTGTAAAGATTTCTTGGTGTTTTAATAGTGATACCGTCGTTATCTTTAAACTGCCGTGAAAAACAGGCGTATTTTAGAAATATTTTTTACTTATTTCCGTGACAACCGGCGTAGCAGTAAGGGCTCTTCGCAAGAATATTTCTTTTACTTTAGCTCTAACGTAAAGCGTAACAGCTGGAAAGTATATTTTTCTTTTACTTGGCCAATCTATGCTTAACTTAATAAGCACTAATCAGTATTAGTAATCCTTAGACGTTGCAACATTATCGATTCGATTGGTCTTTAAAGTAACAGTAGTATTACGTGGTCAGATGATGGATGTATTGTTCTGGGTTTGGCAGACCGCTAGCCGATTTGCACTCGACTTACACCCAATTCAGTAAGTCTCCACAAAGCAATACACTCAACTTGCAGTTCAGTATAGTCAACTTTACTGCAAGTAAAGTTAACCTACTGTACTGCATATAATACTATTCCAGCATTGGTATTATTTACAAAGCATCCGTCTGTAAAGATTATTAATTCAGCCTTTGACAAGTTAATTAAAACCATATTAATCCCGCAGTTTAAGTTTTGTATATGTTACTCAAGCGTTTCACTTAGCCAGTTAAAGTCTTCATTTGCCAGGTCTTATGCTTATATTGCGATAAAGAGGTTGTAAATAGCTTTTGGTTAACATAAGGTAGTAATATAACCGCCTCAACCACGTTATTCTAGGTACCGTTAAGCTTTAATTATATTAGTCTTGTTAATTATATCTAAAATAATACCTTAGCTTTTTTGGCAAAAGTTGAATTTAGTATTAATACTAAGTATCTGGATTAACAATTTATCAAAGTCAAGTGGATTACTCTCTATCAATGTCATTACTAATTTATAATTTCAAAATTTAAAGTTTTTAATAGCCTAGTATTTTCATATTATAAATCTAGCCGTTTAAATGAAAAGGGTACCTTTAGTTTATATATCTACTACTTCGAAGTCCCTTTTTCACATTACAAATAAATACGGGTTGTACTTAAAAGACTTTATTGTTAATTGTAATTTGAAATACAACTAATAAGTAAAAAACCAATAGACGTTTGATTTAGCTAATCCATATAGTAGTTCAATATACCGTATTACTGTTTTAACGGGTAAATAATACGAAATTTCCATAATAATTTTAACAATATGATCTGTTGTAAATCCGTTACTAATTACGTGTAAACTTGGATTATATTTCGGCTAATAAACGTAAGTTTACCTTTAGTTTTAACTAATAAACTTACAGCTAAACCAAGTACTAAGCGTTAACTAATCTTTTAAATCGTTGGCGATTACGTAAAAATTTAGTCCTTACCTTTATCGGCGTATCCTTAAACGATTAGATGTAACTTTTTATACAATCGCCCCGTAATTTTGCCTTTAACCTCGTAAATAATCCTTGACTCAAAAATTGTAACGTTTGGTTTTTAAAGGTTAAAATTGGTTTTCGGTATAAACTATATAACCCATCGAATTATTAAGCCGTTCATCTTAACCTTATGACTTTTTTTTTTGAAAGGTTTGCCGAAGGTTTTAATAATTCTTTACGCCTGAAGCTATAGTATTAAGTCTTCTTTATCTTTTTCTTTTTTCTTTAATTAGATAGTATTGTATATACGGTCCGGTATATACTCCTCCTCTTTAAATTTCCTCTTTTTTGGGAGTCGTCCGCACTGGCGAAGTTTTATCGACTTGTAAATAACAGGTAAAAAAGTTTCGTATCAACTAGGTTATTTGACTTAAAGGTATTGATTATTAATGGCCTTAATATAGGGCTTAACTTAAGTGATTCGGAAAGATATAAAACTGTTAATAGTTTCAATAACTATTTTGAAATTCGTGATACTTAATATCTTATATGGGCCTTTTTATTTACCTAGCTTCTTCCATACGAAAACTTTACTTTATAATGATAAAGTAAGTACGTCGATTGTTATAAAGCCGTTTCTGGTGTTAAAAGTATCATTAACTTAACGGAATGCCGATTATCTTTGCAGCTTCCTTAAAGCTTTGCTGTAGATCGCAATACGTTTTTAAGTACTTATCGAAAGCGGAGATTCACTCATCAGACGTAGGTACGTTTCAAAAACAAGTAACGTTAGTACCAAACCGTTGAAGCCTATAATGTCGTTTAGGCCTTTTACCGCTATTTATAAACGTACCTCCAGATCTGTAAAAAATTTAATTTTCAACATAAGGATACTATATGTGTAACCAAGTAGGGAATATACTTTTTTAACCTTTTCAATAATTTAATAAGCTTTTACAAGTATCTGTTTACAATAAATACATGTTATATCAACAGTTTTTCAAAACTTTACTACCGCAAAGTTAATACCGGTATCGTAGAAAATAATGTTAAATAGATTTAGGTACGTGTTAATTCATAATATCTTTAACGTTTCCCACGTATCTTTTGTCGACAAGGATTTTAAAAACTTAACTTAGTAAAAAGAGGTTATAGAGTTAACGAAATAGAAAATAGGCTTATTATCAAAATAAAACACGTCAATAAAGATTTCGTAATGAAAATACTTATTGTTTTTTTAATATAAATTTAAATCTTCGGGGGGCTTAGACATACGTTTAATAATAGTAACAAAGTCATTTAATAACTTTCAAAACAAAGTATTTCATATCTTCATACCCTGCGGACTTTAGGACATCATATAGCCTATTAACGACTGGGTAATTAAAACGCCAGTATAATAAACGTATTTCCGGCTTCGTTAAGTTCAATACTATTACTTTCGGGCTATAAAGATAAAACTATAAGTGCCTTTACTTGAAGGCAAGGGGAAAACTTTAACCGTTTTCAATTAGTTCGTTTATGTGAACTTCGATGTTAACGCCGAAAATCTTTATATCCTTTAAACAAAGTAAAAAAGAAGTGAGAGATTTAAGAATGTAAAACGTAATCGCTTTTATAATAATTTAAACTACCGTTTCATTTAGTAACAATAATTATTCGCTTAATTTAAAGTTAACTTTGTGTTTATAAATATTGTAATAGTTAATCTTATTAGCTATAATACTTTCCCTCCATAATATTACGTATTACTAATAGCCTTTTATCAAGTACTTTATTATCTATATGTTTTGCATAATACCTTAAAACGTATGGTCCGCGTTATAATCGCGAAAGTTACAGGTATGTAAAGGGTCAGGAGCTTGTTTATGGCAAAGGTAAAGGTTTTTACCACCTGAACGGTACAAAAAAACGTAGTTGGCTAATTACTAGACCGCGCTAGAGACAGTATTTTCATACCACTTGATTTGTTTGGGGCTATCATCGCCGTTAATTCGCTAGTCGCCCTCAAATTTTGTAATTTCATTTAAGTAATCCTGCTTAAATGTAGTGTGGTATTAAATATAGTATATTACCTTTTCAGTATCTCGCTTAACAGGGGGGTATCGAGTTGACTAATAATTAGACTTAATATTAAATTAATATCTTTCATCACTATTATAACGATAATACTTACGGTTAACAGTTTCGCCTAAACTTTAACTTTATTAGAATTAACATGGTTATTACCTTGAGTTTATAGCTGGTAAACCAAACCTTAAATATTAAGCGCGCCTATAGCTGTATTTACGGTCGACGTAATTGACTACCGCAAAGTCTTTTTTATTCACATTAGGAAAGGTGCCAACTTAGGGGTATATACTAAGCGAGTTTGGTATACGCGTTATTACAATAGTAAGAAAAGAACGTAAATAGATAAAAAAGCCTTTTCAGGTAGTATCTAGACGTTATAGGGTGTATTTGAAATCGCTAACGTACGCTTTCTCTATTACTTTTTGACATAATATCAATTTGTCAATCATCTGGTTAAACATATCCATCGGTGTTTCCTCCTCTTTCTTTTTAGCTATTATCGTTACCTACCTTGTAGTGACACAATCTATATGGTATTGCATAAAGTGGACGTCGTATTCGAAGTAGCCTTTTATGCCATTATAAATATTGCGATGTAGTAACTTAGGTTAGAAAAGTCAAGTAATAGTCTCTAGCGTTCCCTGTAAGAATTCCAGGGAATAGTAAGTAAAAAACTAAAAGAAAAACACTTATCTACTTCCAAATATTTAAAAAAAGAATTATTTTAATGTTGAAAAGGTTATAAAGCTTCTATTTATACTTCTCTACGTCTTTTTTGATCTTAGCGAAGCCTGTAAGTAGTTTATAGTTAATATTAACCATTTTCATAAATCCCAGGGGTAGGTAGCGATAGTTATTCCAGTTTTAATTGGTATTTCCTGGCAGTTTAAGCATTAAAGCTTCCAAAGCACGGTTTTAAGGGTAATTACCAATCGCATGTCCCAAGGGGTAAATTCTTGTAATAAGACCTATAGTGAGCTTTCGCGTATAGGCAAACGTAAAGAGGAAAGGTTTTCAAGGGACTTGACGATTTTGAATGAAATGTTAAAGGGGAAGGGGTATTTGAAGATTTTAAAAGGATTGATGATTTGGATTGATTAATTGGTATAGAGCATCGACATCAATATCTTTCGCCGCGTTAGCGGCATTTGCTTTACGTAATTTATCACCATTAAGGGTATACTCCGCGCTATTATATTAGGGTATTAGGCTACCAAGCAGATTAACAGATTCCTTATCGCCAGCGTGTAAAGAGGCTTAATTTAACTAAGGTTAAAAGGGGGGTCCCTCAAATCGCGTATAATGGCATTTAGGTTTTTGAATACTATTTCCCTTAAGCCTTGAGTCTTAAAGGTATTATTTAAGTTGTGCTAATTCGAAAAGTTTTTATGCTAGTTTTGTATTACCCTCAATTGGTAAATAAACTCCTTACCTCTTAAGTTCTGCCTTAATATTCATTTTTACTCTTTTTTTGGATTAAGGTCCATATATCCATGGTCCAGTTGTTAAAGAGGTTACGGAAATTGATAAAAGTGTTATGGGGGTCGTTAGTATTACAGCGTTTAACGATATAGTAGCTGGCGAAGTTGATCAGATTTTTTTTTAATTAAGTATTCGTTAATTTTTTCCCCCTAAAGAGCAACGTTATGGTATTTTGTAAAAGTAGCTCCGAGCGCCCTAATTACTCTCTTTCGTTACGGGATTGGTAATGGCTTCGAAATAAGCGCTGGCGGTAGATATTTTAAGGTTTAATCCTGTGTAAAAATTGGTGGACGTGTAGAGGAAGGGATTTGCTGATCTTTGAGCGTAGGGACTTGGTGTTTTGGCGTGAAATCGCGTGGAAATTTGGCGATTTGCTAACTTAGTGACTTGGAGTAAGGTTGCATGACGTGGCTTTTTTGGCGCAACTTGGCGATTGTTGGTATTTTCGCTTAGGGCAGTGATCTTGGCGATTAAATTGGTGTGGAGAAGTAAAAAGAGTGAAGTAGAGGCAAAGGTTTGGTGTAAAGAGTGAGGTTAAAGGTCGTTTGTTGTTATAGGTCATAAGACTTAATCGTTTTTCTTGCAGTAATAGCACCCGTAGTAGTACTGACCTAGCCGTCTGCCAATTTGCCGAAATTTAAGACTTCTAACAGCTAATTTTAACGTTTTTAAGAAGGATTAATAAAGATTTCTTGGTGTTTTTCAATAGCAATACCGTCGTTAACTTCTAGATTGCTATTGTGGATTAACGAAACTCAAAAAGTTTTCTCTATTTTCTTGCCGTTGTGGACTGATGTAGTATTAATAAAGGTCTTTTGAAAGAAGCTTTCCTCAACCCTAACGTTAACGTAGAGCGTAATAACCGAAAAGTAGCTTCTTCTTTTACTTAGATAATCTGTATTTAACCTAATAAGCACTGATCAGTGTTGGTAAGGCCTTAGATCATTACAAAGTTGTCGATTCGAATTGTGGTCTAAGTAATAGTAGTATTGTATTGGTCAAGTGGTGGATGTATTGTTCTAGGTTTGGTAGACTGATAGCCGGTCTTCATAGTAATTTGTATAGCCAATTGCTTGACCTGTACCCTAGAGTGAAGTGTAGTGTACTGCACTCGACTTACACCTAATGCGGTAAGTCTATACAAGGCAATACACTCAACTTGCAGTACAGTCAACTTTACTGTAAGTAAAGTTGACCTACTGCACTGCATGTAATACTATTCCAACAGTATTTTTTTTTTCTTTTGGAAATTCTAATACCGCGGGTGGTCTTTTTTCTGTCGGTTAACATAACTGTAAAGGTAGTAGTTCCACCCCTTAAGGCTCCTATTACAGGCGCTGTTTCTATTTATTATATAAGCAGGTACTCTATATAAAAAGGTTTTAAATAGTATAAAAATGAAGTCGTTATTACTTTAAAACAACATTATTAAAGGGTAATTCGAAGTCTCGTAATACGACAACGTTTAACAAAATCCTATATACCGGGGCAACCGCCTTCGTTATAACGGCTAAATAGAACCGTAACCTATCCTTTAAAACCCTTTTACCAGCGTTTAAAGTACCAACTTTTAGCGTAATACGTAAGTATAAAGACAACTGCGATAACAATTGCTGTACGTAAAAAGTACAATAAGAGCTTGTATTTTAATCGTAAAAGTCTCCTATAATACTGGGCGACCCTTAAAGCCTTTATTATATATCTCCAGACGTTTACCTTTCCTAATAAAGTGCGGTTAAACCAAAACCTTAGTTATCATATACCTTGAATTTTATATTAAGTAAAAGGCTTATAACTGGATGAATCAGTTTTGTAACGATAACAACGAAGGGATTCCCCCATTTCAAAAGGTTTGTAAAATCTTAACATCTAGTAATATGGAGTAACTTCGACTTTTTCGGGAAAAAACCAACCGGTTATTATTAGCTTATGCATCCGCCTCCCATACGTTAGCTTTAAAGCCCATGAAGTTTAAATTTAATAAATCCCAGGTTTCTTTTTTTTTTTTTTAAAAAAACACGTTATTAGCGTAAATAAAAATACGACCCGTAGAGTATTCAATAAAATCGAATATATAAATTATATAAAATATTAGAAAAGATGGTAAACCTTATAAAGTATTATAATCAAGGGTTAAAAACCCTGTAATTGCTGTTTAATACTGTACTTTTACTATTATCTTAGTTAAAAACCCATTGATAAGGGTAAATAAGCTATGGTAAAACCTTAGGCGTTATATCTTCTAAATAAACCGATTATAAAGCAAAGCCTCGAAAACCCTTTAAAAGTTTTTAAACAATATTAACTTACGTAACCTTACCGTTAGTAAATACTGACTTAACATTGTAAATAAAAGCCGAAAATAAATCGGCAGCGGATCGTTCAAGCGTTTCTCTTCCGTATGAAGCATTAACGAAACCCTTAATCATAAGAAACTGAAAACTTCGCCGTGCCACGATACGTTACAACTCTTTAAAATATACTGTGATTAATAAGATTAGTCTCTAAAAAAGTAATTGCAATAAATTCCAGTCTTTTAGCTTCGGTATTATGAGAACCTCAAACTGTCATTAAAATTATAGGACGACCCTTACTCAGAGGCATTGATTAAAAATATATGAAGATGTTTTACGATATAAACCTAATAAGCCTTAAAAAGTCGTACCATTATTGTTGGTAAGCCTTAGACATTGCAACGTTGTCGATTCGATTGGTCGAAGTAATAGTAGTATTGTGTGGTCAGATGGTGGATGTATTGTTCTAGGTTGGTAGACCGCTAGCCGGTTTGCATAGTAATTTGTATAGTCAATTACTTGGCCCGTTCTCTAGAATGAAGTGCAGTATACTGTATTTGACTTACACTCAATACGATAAGTCCGTACAAAGCAATACACTTAACTTGCAGTATAGTCAACTTTATTGTAAGTAAAGTTGACCTACTGCACTTCATATAATAATATTTCAACACTGGCGGCTTTTTAGTTTGTACGCGTGCACGCTAGTATAGCTAACTGATCCTTTTTGGTTACCACTAAATTGCCTCCTCGTTAACTAGCCAGACCCCTATTAATTTCAATTGACTTTCATACTAAATTATACCTAATTACATACAAATTAACCCCATTTAACCTCAATTGTCTCGTTGCTCCGAGGTCCGAATTCATCAACTTTTATAAAAAGTTCTTTTACCATAGCCTTTCGCAACTTCAACTATGCCACTCAAATAGGTCGCCATTATCAATCCCCTAGTAGTCTTTCAATTTACCAGAATATCCGCCATCACGTAATTTGGGCTTTCTGGGCAATCTATCCACGTATCTTTTAATGCGTATAGTCTTTTTATTACTTTTTACAACCCTTTTCAAGGCGTTGTTTGGTGTAACCTTTGTTATGGCATCTGCAGGATTATCTTTTCTATCAATCCATCGGCACTCCTTAATTTCACTCTCTTCGTAGGCTTTGCGAAGTGCCATTACGTCGATTATTAGGCATTTTTCGCTGGTAGTTTCGAGCTTTGACAGGTATTCAAAGAAACTTTTTAAGTTGGTACAAATTACCACCGGAATAAAAAGAATCTTTAGCTGCCTGGTGATAAAGTTAAGGGTTTCTCATAACGTTATACCTACGTTAAAGCCCGCCATTATACCGTAGACCTCCGAAGCTAACACACTTCGTATAATCGTCTTACACTTGACGGAGGTCCAGTAAATTAGGTTACCGGTAATACTAAACTGATCTTCCCGCTAATCTTCGTTAATAAGAGTTATAAGCAAGCCGATCTGTAAAGATAAGTCGGTGTTATTTATAAAGGATTCATCCATAAAAATCATTAACTTAGCCTTTAAAAAGTTGATTAACACCATATTAATTCCGCGGTCCAGATTCTGCATTTACCACTCCAACCTTTTATTTAGTCCATTCAAGTTTTTATCCATTAGTATTTATATTTATATCGTAATAGATAAATCGTATAAGGTTTTCGGTTAGCATAAGGTAGTAATATAGCTACCCTGAATATATTATTCCAAGTACCGTTAAGCCCTAACTTTATTGGTCTTGTCGATTATGGCAAGAATAGCGCCCTAGCCCTTTGAACAAAAGCTTAGGCCGGCATTAATACCAAATATACGGATGAACGATTCATTAAAATTAAGTTAGGTATTATCCACTAACGTCATTATTGGCTTACAATTCCAAAACTTAAAGTCCTCGACCTTTTATTATTTTTATATCATAAAACTAGCTGTTCTAACAAAAAGAATATCGTTAATTTGTATACCCACTATACCGAAGTTTTTTTTTACGTTACTAATAAGTACGGATCGTAAATTGAAGACTTTATCGCTAGCCGAGATTTAAAATTCGACTGGTAAGTTAGAAATCAGTGGACGCTTACCTTATCCAGTTTATATAGTAATTTAACATACCGTATTACCGTTTTTAATAGGTAAATAATACGAGGTTCTTATAATAACTTTAATAATACAATCCGTTATAAATCTATTACTAATTATATGTAAATTGACATAATATTACGGCTATTAAATGTAAACTTACCCTTAATTTTAGCTAGCAAACTTGCTTCTAAAGCAAATACTAAGCGTTAGCTGATTTTTCAAATCGTTAATAATTACGTTAAGATCAAGTTCTTACATTTATCGCTGTATCCTTACACAATTAACTATAATTTTTTATACGACTACCCTATAATCTTTCCCTCAACCTCGTGGATAATACTCGACTTAAAAATCATAATGTTTGGATTTTGGAGGTTAAAGTCAGTTTTCGGCACAAATTATACTATACTTCGAGTTAATAGGCCGTCGATTTCGACTTTATAGCTTTCCTCAAAAGGTTACCAGAAGTTTTAATAATCTCTCATACCCTAAATTTTACTGTTAAGTCTTTGTTATCCTTATCTTTTTTACTTACCTAAGCAATATTATAGATACGGCCCGGTATATATTCCTTCTTTTCAATATCCCACTTTTTTGGGTGTCGTTCGTGTCGGTAGCGCGTTATCGGCTTGTTAAAAATGAATAAAGGAAGGTCGTATTAGTTTGGTAGTTTTTTTTATAAAGATTAAAGGTTTTTATCGTTAGTACCTCTAATGTAAGGTTTAACTTAAGTAATTCGAAAGGATATAAAACCATTAGTAGTTTTAATAACCACTTTAAAGTTTAATATACTAAATATTTTATATAGACCTTCTTATTTTTCCGGCTCCCGCTATACGAGGATGTCACGACCCAAGCATAATAGCTGGTCAGGAAGCAAGCCAGTATGCAGCTGAGCTCGAAGTCCAACACATCAGGCGGGGAACACTTTTCCTTTGTTAGCGGAAATGAATAAGCCAATCATATGATTAGGATCAGTGGGATTAGCACTGATCCAAGTGATCCAGTACTAAAAACGGTATGAAAGCACGAATATATAAGGACACGGTCATCACCACATAGATAGTATTTCCTTCATAGCTCTTCAGTTGTCAACCTAAGTATTCAGTCTCAGTATATTCTGAATAGCCTCACGGCTTTTGATCATTAATTGCACGGTTGCGATATTGTTCACTCAGCACCTCTGCTACCTTCTTGATAACATAAACCCTCTGAAACCTTCTATATACTCATGGGTATTTAGTGTGATCATTACACTTACTTTATTTTATGGGATTAATTAAGCTTTATCCCAATGGTTAAAAATGTTAAGGTAAATATTCAATACCCTTAATTTTAAAAGTTTAAACTCTGATAAAGCAGTATACGTTAACTATCGCCTTTAACTTATTATATATATTTACGTTAATAACTTTCGAATAATAGGCATTAACTCAAACGCTATTAAAACCTTTAAAATGGATATTAGAAAGAATTTTAAATACAAGGACTTAGGAAAGGTAAAGCACTTCTTAGGGGTACGTATCTTCAAGAATAGGAATACACGTACGATTATCTTAATACAAGATATGTACATCTAAAGGGTATTGGATTCTAGGACAAAGGAACTAAACAGACGTCCGGCTTACATCCCTATTACAGCTAGATCCTTCGTTTATGCCATTCCACATAAAGATTAAGTTAATATTTTGCAAACCAAGAGGTATTAGTTAGATGTGTGGGCTTTTGATTACGTAATATGTAAAATTAGGCTGAACATCATCTTTCTTATATTAGTACTTTCACGGTTTTGACATAACCCTTCATATAAAAACATCACACTTGTCAGTTACGCTGTTAAATACTTTTAATAGTTTAAAAATTATGAACTATAAGTGCGTAGTAAGAAATTATTAATAAGTCCGTATTGAAACCCTATAAACTTCAGCCAAGATTACCATTAAGATACATAAGGACTTCAAATTAGCGGCTGATACGATTCCAACTGAAAAGGATATAATGCCACTAAGAAGTCTACTTATGGATACACAATCTAAATCTTTAATAGCAAGGTTAACTGGGTATTTAAAAGGGGACTCAAATTTTGCCCCTCTTTTATATATGCTAAAAGTATATAAATAATAAGGGTTACTCAAAATACCCTATAAATAAAGAAATTATTTACAAAGCTACGTATTCATATTATCTTTAATATATACTGTGATAATAAAGGAGTTATCATTTTTTTTTACCAACCTAGAGTATTAACAACGCAATTAATATATACCGCTTCAAAAATACTTTATAAGGAACAAAATAAAGCGTGGTATAATACAAATGAAGTGGGTTTTTACAGATAAACAATTGGCTAACAGGTTGACAAATCAATTGTTAAGGGATAAATACGAAACAATAATTTAAATACCTAGCTTAATTAATCTGGGTTCAGATTAAATTAATAGTTTATAAAGCTTTGTACTTTAAGTTACTTTATCGTATTACAGGTATGAAATATGTGAGTATCTTTAGTGTAAACTTGGGATATTAACAAAAGGGATACTGGAAAGGTTATCGGTTTAAATCGGATTATACAGGTCTTCGTACTTTTTACATTCACGTATTTTTCTTTTCTCCCCACTATATTTCCATCACTTTACCCTTTACCTTTTTTTTTTTACTTCTCTTCCTTTCTTTTCTTCTTCAAGTAGAAAATACCTTTTAAGGGGGTATATTAAAATATACAATAGGTATAGTCATATAGCACACAACTCAAAAACAGGGCCAATAAAGCTAGTCAGAACTTGATACAGAATTTAAGTACTAAACTCCTCAACAACAAAGGATAAGGAATTCACCGTAGTTATAGATATCTCCACCAGAACTAGTGTTCTACTAGTGCAAGTAATAGTATTGATTAGTACGGAAGATCAGCATAGAGATGCTGCCTGAACTAGTATTTACTAGTATACACTAGTATTAACCAGTATAGAGTTTCGATCTTGGAGATCCTTATGAGAATATGCTTAATAATAAATAAAGTCCCATTTATATTCTAGAATACATGAATCTATAAGCCCATATAGTATCTTCTTATGTAGTACCTTCAACAATTTATATTATCGTTAGTTAGTATCAATAAATTCTGAATTCGATTTCGGAATATGACAAATTTACTCATTCGTGTTTCGGATTGTATATTTGTATCGCTCCGTCTGAAATTTGAATATTTATGTTTTTTTCCCGAAATACATACAATTAAAGCCGTTTACCTAACGTAGCCGAAATAAAAGATATTATACCACTGGTTCGAATACCCAAATACAAAGCGTCTTTTACGACTACTCTACGTCATAAAATATATTAATGTAGGGAAGGTAACGTTCAAGATTATCGAGAAATTCTGCTACGAATGAAATAGAATTTACAAGCCCTACAGAGGTTTAAATTCCGCCTTTAAAACGGTATGCATTTTAATGACGAGGTAATTATAGATATAATATACCTGAACGAATAGCTAATACTATACGCTGTGTATATAACAATAATATTTCAAGTCGCGAAATTTTTGCCGAGCGCTTTCGTTATAGATTATTGGGATGTTTTAATAGATTAATAGTTCAAAGTCTATTTAAAACCTCCATAATGAATTGAGCACAATACCGGTACAAATTTAGATTCGACCAAATAGCGTATGAAGTTCAGAATGGCCGGCAATAAATATAAGTAAATACTGAACCGCTGAGGGCGCCTATTTAGTTATAAAAACAAAAAACGTTTCAAAGATTTCGTTACAAACCTTCTCATTATACAAAAGAAACCATCAAAGCTTAAATTAAACTTGAAAATTTGCTTGAAAGGAGTTATTACTACTTTAAGTACCTTGTTTCAACAATTTATCCAAACGGAAATCTTTATTTCAATTGAACACGGCGTTTTCCTCTCTGAAAAGTTGAAACTAACGATTCACGGTATCTATAGAATTTTCCCCATAAGCTTGGTTCACAAGGTAAAAAATAAAGCCGGAAAACTTTTTAAAAAGGCAGCTATATAGTTAAAGGATATAATAATAAGGGTAAAAAGGATATTATAACCTAATTACTCACTTTATAACAAGCGATTCATTGTTTAATTCTAACACTTAACGTTTCTTTTAACAAATTTTACAATCTTTATGTTAAGCCCAGTAATATTAAACAGACTTAATACAGTCGGAGGAACGGTTTAAACGGCATATTTATCCCTATATACTTGCGGTCCTTTAAAAACACCATCCACTCAGAACGATTTTACGTATTATAAACCCGTTTTACGGATTCGTTGAAGCTGGTATATATTGGTATAATACTTATAAAGGGCATTATAAGAAACGGCTAGAAATAGATAATTCGACTTTCGACTCATACGTATTAGTTTTAATAGTATATTTTAAAAGTTTGGTGCTTATAGTTACGTGACTATATACTACTTTAACTTTGTATAAAACGTCGTTTTCATTCGTTAAAAAGAGCAAGTTTTGGAGGCTGACTTGAAAGCAAATTCTAAGATGTACCTAGTGGAGAACCATATAATCGACTTTAACGGTGCGACAATTACTTTTCGAAACGGTATTTTAAACCTTGAGTAAAAGAGGTAATTGGATAAAGTAACCTTTACTAACCTGAATGGCGTAAAACGAACCGAGAAATACAAACGTTAATGTATACGCGGTGTCTAGATCGTATTCGTAATATAGCTACAAGCAGTATATAATTTTTTGGTTGTTACGTAGTATTGAATCAACCCTTTGGATAATGTATATGAGGCGTTTAATAAGTTTCTTACGTAACCAATATATAATCCAAAACATGTTTTTTGATTTATACCGTTTGATATATATTTTGTAAAGCTTTCAATTTAGACTACGGCTTCCTTTACACATAATACCGATTATAGTTCGTGAATTAGATTCGTTTTGGTTGTTGATAATACAATACTAATTCGAAACGAATTTACCCCTTATAATAATATTTTTATTAAAGTTTGACTACGTCTAAACGTGTTATACAAAGCTTTTTGGCTTCGGGAATTTACGATATAATTGAAGGCTTTAACTCCGGAATTACTTGAATGATAATAGTTCGGATAATCAATTCAAACCTTTGTTTAAAACACTTTTTAAGTAGTTTACACTAACTCCTTTTCCTTTTACGAATACCTTATTAAATTCGGTACTACAAATGAAAAGCGTTTCATAATGTATATTATGGCTTCAAAAGAATCGTATTAACGCCTCGAAATGAATAAGATAAAATTAATTAATGGAAAGTTGAATATAACTGATATAATGATTTATGACATCCCAAATGTGGTATTAAAAGCTTTCATATTAACAAGTACACCTTTTGTGAACTTTGTTTAAAAGATTATATAAACTCGTCTTAGCTAGACATTTTTATCTAATATTTGCCGCTTCCCACTTGTTTTACCTATTTGAAACGTTATTAATATTTTGTCGCTGTTCGAATTCATTATTTACGCTGTTATTAACGTTTCATTATTATTTGGATTTATTATTTACACCGCTTTCTCTAACTTTATCTCTTCTTGAATGTACCATTAGTATCACCTTTTAATATATTATTAGTTTGGACTCAGTATTCAATATTTTACTAAATATATTTTCTCGTCCTTCCTTTTGAAATTCGTTATTTGTATTACCATTATATTTCGAAAAATATTTTTTTCACTATGTAACGAATTGTATTAGAGCTGGATATACCAGCCTGGGTATAAAAATAGGTAGCTAAGTATTGCTCAAGAGAGAGAGAGAGGGCGGCGCCGTGTTTTTGTCATCTTTCTCCCCGCTGCCCTCCCCTTTACTATTAATGTTACTATTATTGGCGTTATCGACGCCGCCACCGGCGCTACCACAAAAAGGGGCTTTATACTTTATGTTACATACCCTTAGGTAGGAGTGCGGGGGGGTTTTTACCCCCCCTACGATGACGTGCGATAATTTCATCGAACTCGTTTGCATAGTATATACGTAAGTTCACCTTTCAGGCGGTAATATAGGTTGCTGTTTCTTTTACCCATCAGTTAACTTTTATCATTAATTAACATTGGATTATTATAGTTATTACAAAAATGGTTAATTTTAGTAAAGATCTCATATAATATATTAAAATGGTATAATATTATTGGTAGTGATTAGTATTACGGGTTTCAAGTAAATTTACTATAGAGATGGCATGAGTGTAATAGGATTTCGTCTTACGGTTTAAAAATTACCTGAATGGTAGCGTATCCATTGCCAGTTCGCTTGTAACGGTAATAGTGGGCCGATGAACCCCCGATTCGATAACAATCGCTAATAAATTTACCTGCAGTCGCAAACGAGAAATATGGCAAGCAAAACTTGTTTATTAACGGCCCGAGGCTATGGATTCGAATGGATTCTAATACTTCACTTGAGCGTTTTACACGTTAAAAAAGTGCTACACTATAGCCTAACGAGATAAAACTCGAAGCAATGGGCTAAGTCCGTCTTTACGGCCTTATTTCTAAAATATATTAAAATAATAGATCTTAAGGTAAGGATCAGTAATACAGATAGCATTATAATTACGTTAGGTAACGTTTATAGCGGCGGAGGGGGTAGCTGTTACGGGTAATAGGGTTTTTACCCATAACGAGAGGTTAAAATCTATAACCTTAGAATCGATATATATTGTATTATGAACTATATTATTATTACTAAATTACGAATACAGGTTGCGATAGAGAAAGAAAAGATTGCTTGTATGGATATTACTATATCTTTGTGGCTAGTAAGCGGCCACGTTATAGATTGCACCTTTACAGAGTGTATGGTAACGTGCCACTTTGTAAGGTGTATTCTTGTAGAGTGTATAATAGCATGCCACTGCCTAGAAGCGGCGTTTGAAAAGTGCATCGTAAAATGCTACTACCCAGAAGGGAGATTAGCAAAGTGTATAGTAAAGTGCTACTACTCGGATAAAAGTTTATAATCTCTTACATGTGGCATGAACTCTCCGGATTCCTCTTCTCTCTTCTATTTTTATATCTACTTCAATATAAGCACTAATATTTAAGACTACTCTTCTAACATACCTAGTAAAATAGAGACCTTGCAAGCAAAACCTTTTGTGCTAGTAGTTAAATTGTTAGTAATTACGCCGATTAAACGCTAGTTAATCCTTTGAATTATAGGTGATTAAGTAAAGATTTAATCCTTACCTTTATTACTGTGTCTTGAAACAATTAGCCGTGACTTTTCGTACAGCTGGTTCGTAATCTCACTTTGAACCTGGTAAACAATTTTCGGCTTAAAGATAGTAATTTTGAGCCTTTGAATCACGTTAATGGTATAAATTTAATAACCACTCGTATAAAAGGCGGTTTATTTCCACCTCATCGCTTTTTTAAAAAGACTTACCCAATGTATTGATAATGATTTCAATATGAAATTTCAGTGTAAGGTTTTATTAATTTTCTTTTTTAAAAATACGCACACTGTTGGCATAGTAGTAATGGAATTGCAGTAAGTGAAGTTTACCTATAGTAAAGTTAACTATAGTAACTGTAAGTTGAGTGTATTGTTTTGTATGGGCCTATTGTATTGGATGTAACTCAAGTACAGTATGCGTCTACTTCACACTAGGAAACGGTCCAAGAAATTGAACATACAAATTACTATGTAGACCGGTTAGCGGTTTACCAAACCTAAAATGATACATCTATTACTTGACCGCACAATACTACTATTACTTCGACTAATCAAATCGACAACATTATAATGTCTCAAGCCCTACTAATACCAACCAGTACTTATTAGGTTAAGTACAGATAAGCTAAGTAGAAGAAAAGGCTACTTTCCGGTTACGCTCTACGTCAAAGTTAGGGTAGAGGGAAAATTCTTGCGAAAGACCCTATGGCTACGTCTGCGGTTTACAGTTAGCAAAAAAGAAGACTTTTAAATGCGTTTGCGGTTACAGGCACTTAGAAATGGCAACGGTATTGCTACCATCTAAAACACTAAAAGATTTTTATTAATTCTTTTTGAAGAAAAGCGTTGAGATTAACTGTTGAAAACTTTGAAGATCGTCAAGTTAGTAAACGACTTAGTCAATATTAATACAGGTGCTAGTACTGTAAGAATAACTAATTTCAATAGCCAAATAACCACAATAAATAACTATCGCCTTTACCTTTTATATTAAACCTTTGCCTCTACTTTACTCTTTCCTTTTTTCCTATATTAATTTAATTATCAAAATCGTTACTGTCGAAAATACTAAAACTCGTGAAGTTGCGCTAAGAAAATTACGTTGCGCGACCTCACTCTAAATCACCAAGATCCTACGCGACTTTAAGACAAAACACCAAGTCCCTACACTTTTAGATCGCCAATATCACTCCACAATGCACCACTAAGCCTTACCCAGGCTATAATTTTAAATTATCATTCAGTTAAGAAAGAATGAAGTTAATTTAAGCCTTTTGACCACTTTTTTCCAAAAGCTACAATGAAGACCTTTGGTTTTAAAATGTTGATACCGATATAACGGAAGAATAACTAACTAATTACATCGGCTAATTTATCCTCAACTTAAACCCTGGCAGGAATAATTGAGGAACCTACGCCTTTTAAGACTTTTATGACTACTTTACAGACTAAAATATTGGAATATGAAATAAGACTCTATGAATGGTTAAAGTCAAGTTAAAAACACACCTTCTAAATCGTAAAGTTTTCATTTCAAACAAGAAAGAAGATGTTGTGCAAATTCTTTTCGAATTGACTTAACTTAAGGACTGCCTTTAAAACTCTCGACTTTAAAACTCTAAAGTAAAAATCTTTAAAGACCTTTAACGCCCTTATATACGTTTTAGGGGACCTCTATTTAACCCCTGTTTTAATTAAATTTCTTTATGCACCAACGATAAAGAACCTGTTAATTTGTTTGGAAGTTTAACACCTCTACTTAATAACACGAAGTATGTTCTGAGCGTAAAAAAAAAACGCGTAAAACAACGGCTTTTAATGCAACAAGAGGAATTGACGTTGGTTTAATCCGGTTAATTATGTAAAAACCTTGGAAAGCCCCTTAATACTAAAAGAATTATTATCAAGTCCTTTAAGCCCTTTAAAACGTCTGTCAAGATCGTTAAGTCCCTTAAAGTAAAGCCTCTTACGGAAGGTATACCTACAAACACGAGCCTATCACAGATCTTATAATAGAAATTTACCCTTTAATCTAGAAGATTAGTAATTACCCTTATTATCGCGATTCAGAAACATCATGAAACACTACTAATAAAGACCGGGACAACTATTATAGCCTCTCTCCTAAATATGTTGGGATAATTAATATTATCTATAAGCTCTTTATAGACTTCTCCAAAATATGAAATGATATTAATGAGTATGACGGAAAGCCTAACAACCTTTTCAATACTAAAATAATGCCCTTTTTAAATATTTTCCAGTGGATAGAGTTTTTTCCCTCTAGTTTTTACTTACTGTTCTCCGGAATCCTTATAAGGTATGCTAGATACTATTACCTAACCTTCCTAACACGAACACGAACTTTCCGCGAGATTTACGACGGCATAAAGGGTTATTTGGAATACAATGTCAACTTTATGTAATACTACACGGATTAGGCTACTATGAGAATAACAATAATAATTTAAAAAGGGGGGAATTGCGATAGATATTATTAAATAGATATTGAATAAGTTAATGCTTTATTCACAAATAACAGGAAATATTTAAGTTAACAAAGCTATAGTTAGCGAGTAGGTATGAACAGTATATACGGATGTATGCGAGTTTGAATACGTCTTATAGCGCCTAAATTCTACTTTGAAAGGCTTTTTCAGCTAGTTAAGGTCTTTATTTGCGATTGTGATAACACTTACACCAAATTCGCTTAATATATACTCTTAAGCTAATGACTTTCGCGATGTAGATAAAGAATACCACGCGTTAGTATGCTATATAGATCGCAAGTATGGACGACTTTAGCGCTTAAAATCTGGTCTAATAGCTTCAGATCAAAATTTATAATAATAACTATACTAGTGTTAATAACGAAGGCAAGACTTGACCAGACCTAATAACCATCAAAATTATCGTCGTAATAATGGCAAAAGATATTATATCTATGGAAAGTTCGGCTATTGGTTTACTCGCTTTCCTTTGGCTAAGCATTATAAATAGTAGGCAACGTAATACACACAGTACTCCATTGTCTTTAAATAGGATTACTTTGACCGCCTCGTAAACTTTAAGGGTAGGAAACCTGTTGACGACAACAATGCTTTCAGGCAAATCATGTGGCATGATAATGTTGCTCCTAACACGGCTTAGTAATTGGCTAATTATACGTATCAAGGGCTATGTTAATGTGTCATCTGGTAAGGCTAAAATACGTACCAATAAATGGGGATGTGCTGACAAACTGGAAAACTACTAGGAAACTAACGATAACGACTTTTTTGATTGGTACGGCTAAATGAGAAGCATTTGTATAAGTTTGTAGAAGAAGAACTCTTTGTGAAACCTAATAAAGTCAGACCTTGGAGCCATAAGAAAATTGAAAGCAAATGAAGTTAATTTAAGTGCAAATGGAGTTGGTTTAGACGTGGAAGTTAATTGGAATTAACAGGAGTTTAACCAGTTAACGATGATGTAATTTAGCAGATACTAGAAATCATTGTTCGACTACACTGGCGTGCACATACAAAATAAAAAGCCGCTAGTATTATAATAGTAGTAATTGCAGTACTATAGGTCAACTTTACTTACATTAAAGTTAACTATACTAACTGCAAGTTGAGTGTATTGTTTTGCGTGGGTCTACTATATTAGCTGTAAGTTAGGTACAGTATGCACCTACTTCACACTTTGGCACGGGCCAAGAAATTGACCATACAAATTACTATGCAGACTGGCAAGCGGTCTGCCTAACCTAGAACAATACATCTACCACTTGACCGTGTAATACTACTGTTACTTCAACCAATATAATCTACAACGTTGCAACATTTAAGCCCTACTAATACAAGCTTTTATATATACCATGCTAAGACTATAGGTCTCATCATCATCGTTCTCTTCAGTATATATCCTTCTTTTAAGTGGTCTTTTACGTCGTCAATATTCCATTAACTTATTGACAATCTACCTGAAAAGAGTATATGAACTGATTCGCTTAGCTCGGGGGTTATCATCGTTGTTAGCATCTTTATAAAACTTAAAGAGTCTTTTATACGGCTTAACCTATATGATTCAAAAGATAACAAAGCTGTTTATAGTTTTAACTATTATATTTAGGTCATTAATACTTAATATTTTATACAGCTGATTTTATTTACTCAGCTTTCGTTATATGAAGACTTTACTCTAAAGGGAGAGAGATATCATATCCATTATTAACGGTCCGTTCCTAGTATTAAGGGCGTCATTGACTTAACGGCGTGCCGATTTTTTCTTTAATTCCTTTGGGTCTTTAGTATATGTTATAACGCGTTTCTAAATGTTTAGCGATAGGATAGATTTAGTCATTATACGTAAGTAAGCCTTAAATACTAGTAAAGTTTGTATAAGGCCGTTAGAGATAACAATATTATTAATGATTTTAACTATCACAGACTAGTTCCTATCTAGTATTTACTAGGAATCTAACCCTAGTAGTTGTTCACGTTCTTACAGTGCTTTGGAGTAGCTTGGAAGCTGTATAGGAACACGCTCCCACACGTTACATGACTAGAGTACACTATCTTTTACTGCTCTGTAGTAACTCCCTAGCAGGGGTTTTTTTTTTTTCTATCGAGGTTTATAGAAAGAATCCGACCAGTTTAAGCGACAGCTTCGGCTTTAATTACTCTATATATAAACTTCTATTCCTTTCCCGACGGTATTTTAGCTATTTGTTAACAGTTATAACCTAAAATTATATTATTATCCACCGATCCTCTTAATTTAGACCTACAAAACTTAAAGTAATTTCTCGATATATATATTAAGAAATAGCTTTAAAGCACCTCAAAGACCTAATATAATTCCCTTACGATTTAATACGAACGTTTTACCGACGTTTTATGTATAAAACTCTTCAAACAGGATTGAATCATTTGAAAATATGCTTTCGACTGAAAATAATGGAATACTGATATATTGAACACGCCAACAAATATAATTCGACCACTCGAAGTTACGTATACGTTTACGTCTTCGAAACGATACCCACTTAAAGTGTTTTCCCTACGTAAGTTATAAACGACGTAATTACTACAGAGGTCTTTACTGGAAACCGCGTTAACTTTTTAAACGATGAAAAATCGAATTTATTTAACTTTAATTACGATGTTGGCACTCCACTTAACGGGAGCTAACAACTTAAATATAAACCCCTTAACTAACCGGTTAAATTTTTTGACGTTAAATTACAATTTTTAATATAA
Source organism: Anisogramma anomala (assembly GCA_038502455.1). Lineage (NCBI taxonomy): Eukaryota > Fungi > Ascomycota > Sordariomycetes > Diaporthales > Gnomoniaceae > Anisogramma > Anisogramma anomala. The sequence continues at coordinate 22,402,830 of JASMMZ010000006.1, read as the reverse complement.
AAAGCCATTATATTAACTAAATTATATAAAAACCGGAAGTTTATCGATAATGAAAAATCAAATCTATGTTTTTTTTTAATAATTGAAAGGCGTTATAAAGAGAGTTATGAAAAGTTATTACATCTACGGCAACGACAGCGATATTAACAACTATAATATCTTTATAACAATGTTTTGCGTTTATTATTATAACCTTAACACGGTTGAAGCCGTTATCGTTCGATTTACCAGTATAAAATAAAAATATTGTAATAGATTTTACGTCCTTTTTATTGTTTGAAAGACTTTATTTGGGAAAGTTAACGATATAACCTAGAAATTCGCCGTTAAACTAGTTATTTTAAAAGAAGTTATGAACGATACGCTAACTAATACGCTATCCCCCCTTAATATACCCGCGGATTATGATGAATGGATCGTTTACATTTAATTTATTGATAAACGACTTCATAACTTTCGTATTCATTATGAAAGTATTAACCTTACTATCAAAAGTATTTTACGTAATGAGACTACTAGTAATAACTTACCTGTTTATAATTACTAGAGAGACATTATTATAATTAGTATGAACGCATTTTGAATTGCTCCTAAACGATGCGCTGCTTAAGTTAATTATTCGGAACTTTTCCGTTGCAAAAACCTTAAGCTATGTTTATAATATGGCGTAAACAGCTATCGTATTTGTACCTGTTTATTAAAACCGGCGTAATATTTAAACGACTCTAACGTTACGGTTATTATAAATTCCATTTCACTTTGGCTGAAAATCTTATTACCCTCTAAAAAGAAAAAGCGTAACTTTTATATATAGTCGCGTATGAGACTTAAGAAGACTTTCATTTGACTCGGTAACTTTATTTCAACTGTTAGATAGCTTTCCGTTTATAATAAATTTACTTTAAATTTTTTTTCATTTACGTCTTAATATACATAATTTATAAATATTATAATATTATGAATAAGAGGTTTTGATCTCTTAAAAGTATCATATATCCTTATTATACTTCGACAACTCGACGAAGCCGCGTATTATATATACGGTTTTCCTTTACAACTTATTTATTTTATAACCTTTTGAAATATAGATCTTCATCAATACCGTTACCTGATATAAGCCTATATTATTCCTTATTTATAATATAAAAAAATTTGAGGTAAACCATAAATGAAGTACTGATAAATTATTTGTGTAATTTATAAATATTCATTCCTTTTAGGACGAGTGAGCAAGTCTTGTGTTTGAAAATGGGGGTTCGCACCTATATAAAAGACGCCTAAAGGGATTAGCACCGTTATATTTCACGCAATTTTACGAAAAGCCTATAAAGACTGAACCGTTAGCACGCGGCTCGCCGCCGTTTCCTTTAAAGATATTAATAAAATACTCGCCTAGAAACCATTCGTCTTTGTTAATGGTAAACTCCCCAACAGTTTTAAAACGTTCGCCCCCTTATTTAATAAGGTTTTCAGCGACAAACTACCTTTTTACCGCTCCATAGTAAATTATGAAATCGCTCTTCGTACCAATAACTGGGGCCAATCCTCGAAGGTTTCTTAAAGCCTATTATATAATATATCGCGTAAGGAACTCCTTATATTACAAAAATCCTTTACTAAATTGTTTGACTAAGATTATATTCGAATAAATAGCCTTTTTAATGGGTGCCCCTATACTTTTTATTAAAAAAATCCGGAAATAATTTAAATTTTCATATCGATTACCGTTGATTCAACTTTATAATTGAAATAAATCGCTATCAATTTCCACTTATTAAAAACTTTCATTAATATCATTTAAATTAAATAGTTTACTAAGTCAAATGTTAAAATCGCTTTTTACAAGCTTCGTATTAAGGAGTAAAACGAATAAAAGACTGCGTCTCGTATATATTTCAGATTTTTCGAGTAGCTTATTACGCCTTTCTGCCTTTTTAATGCGCTAAATATCTTTTAACGATATTGTTGGCAGAGCTTTAGACGTTGTAACGTTATCTATTTAATTATTCGAAGTAATAGTAGTATTACGTGGTCAAGTGGTGGATGTATTATTCTAGGTTTGGAAGACTGTTAGCCGGTCTGCCCAGGAATTTTTATGGCCAATTGTTTGGCTCATACCCTAGTATGAAGTATAGCCTACTATACTCAAGTAACACCTAATACAGTAAGTCTACATAAAACAATACACTCAACTTGCATTCAGTATAGTCAACTTTTACTGTAAGTAAAGTTGACCTACTGCATTGCATATAGTATTATTCTAACACTGGAGGCTTTTTAGTTTCTTCGCATACGCTAGTATAGTTAACTAATCCTTTCCGGTAAACGTTAAACTGTGACCTCGTAAATTGGATAGACCCCTGTTAATTTCAATTGACTTTGCATTGAAATGCACCTATTTGCATACAAATTAACACTAATTACCATCAGTTACCCCATGGCTCCAAGGTTCGACTTTATCGACTCCTATAAAAAGTTCTTTCGCCTCAAACTTTTACAAATCTCTACTTTAGCTATACCAATCAAACAAGTCAACATCGTTAATTTCCTAGCAGTCTTCTAGTTTTCCAGCACATCTCTAACCGTTATTACGTAATTTAGGCTTTCCGGACAACTCATTAACGTATTCTTTAATACGTATAATCAGTCTATCATTATCCAAAAAAAATTCCAAGGCTTTATTTGGTGACGACTTCGTTATAGAATTAGTAGGGTTGTTTTTGCCGTTAATCCATTGAAAGTCTTTAACTTCCCTCTTTTCGTAGGCTTCTTGAAGTTCTATTACGTAGATTTTCAGGTGTTTTTTATTAGTGATTCCAAACTTTGAAAGGCACTCGAATAGACTTCTCAAGTTGGTAAAAATCACCACCAGAATTGGAGGAATCTTTAGCTACTTAGTAATAAGGTTAAGGGTTTTCTATAGTATTGTACCTACGTTAAAGCCTACCATTATACCGTATACCTTCGAAGTTAATACGCTTTATATAATCCTTTTACACTTAATAAAGGTCTAGTGGATTAGGTAGACGATAATGCCAAATTGGTCTTAATGAGGGATATTAGGAATCCTATCTGTAAAAACAGGTCGATGTTATCTACGAAAAACTTATCCATGAAGATTATTAGTTGAGATCTCGATAAATCTATTAAAACCGTATTTATCCCTTAGTCTAAGTTTCGTATCTGCTATTGAAATTTCTTATTAAATCGGTTGAAAGTTGTTATCTATTGGTTTTTGTATCTAGGCCGCGATAGAGAGGTCGTAAAAGTCTTCCGGTTAACATAGGGTAGCAATATAGCTACCATAGGCACGCTGTTTAAGGTACCACTAGGCTTTGATCACATTGGTTTTTTCAATTATAGTCAAATTAATTACCTATCCCTTTTAGCAAAAATTAAGCCTAATATTCATGCCAAGAATATAGATTAATAATCTGTTAAGGATAAGTTAATAACTTTCACCAACGTCTTTACCGGCTTATGATACCAGAATTTAAATTTCTTAATCGCTTGTTTTTCTAATGCCATAAATTTAGCCGTTTTAACGAAAAAGTAATAGTTAATCTACATACAAAACATTCCAAAATCCCCTTTCTACGTTACTAACAAACATGAGTCGTATATTAAAGACTTTATAATTGATCATAACTTAAAGTGAAACTAATAGGTTAGAAACTAATAAAAGTTTACTTTAGCTCATCCATATCGTAGCTTAATATATTATATTACTGTTTTTAAAAGGTAGATAACATATATTTCCTATAGAAACTCTAGTAGTATCATCCGCCATTAATCCGTTGCTTACTACGTATAGGTTTACGTTATATTACAGCTATTAAGCGTAAACTTTCCTTTAGTTTCGATTAATAAGTTTACTACTAAAACCATTATTAAATGTTAGCTAATTTTCTAAATCGTTGGCGACTGCGTAAAGATCCAATCTTTTTCTTTATAGCCGTATCCTTAGGCGATTAGGCGTAACATTTTGTACGGCCGCTCAGTAGTTTCAATTTTAACCTTATGGATAATCCGTGACCTGAAAATCGAAATATTCGGGTTTTAAAGGTTAAAATTAGCCTTCAACATAAATTGTATAACCCCTCAAGTTAATAAGCCGTTTATTTCGACGACATCGCTCTTCTAAAAAGGTTTGTCGAAAGTCATGATAATCCCTTAGGCCTGAAGCTTTGGTATTAAGTTTTTGTCATCCTTTTTTTTTTCCTCTTGTCTAAGCAATATTAAAGATACGACCTGGTATATATTCCTCTGCTTCAACGTTCTTTTTATTCGAAGGTCGTTCGTGCTGGCGGCGTTTTATTAGCTTATCGATAACGGGTGAAAGGAAATTCGTATTAGTTCGCTCATTCAGCTTAAGGGTTTTTATCGTTAATAACTTTAACGTAAGGCTTAACCTAAGTAACTTAAAAAAATACAAAACCGTTAGTAAGTTTAATAACTACTTTAAAGTTTATGATACTTAGAATTTTATACAAGCCCTCCTTTTTATTCGATTTCCGTTATATGAGAACTTAACTTTATAACGGCAAAGCAAATATATAGATTATTATAAGGCTATTCCTAGTGTTAAGGGAGTTATTAATTTGGCGGTGTGAGATTTCCTTCATAGTTCCCTTAAAGCTTTTCCGTAAAGCGTAACACGCTTTTAAGTATTTACTAATAGCGGAGATTTACTTGTCAGGCGTGAGTATACTTCAAAGACTAGTATTGTTGGCACTAGGCCGTTAGGTATTACAATATCGTTTAAGCCATTTACCGCTATTTAAAGGCATATCTTTGTATCTGTAAAACGTTCAATTTCCAACTTAAATATTTTATACGTTCGACGAAATGAGGCGTATGCCCTACTAACCTTACTAATACTTTAGTAGACTTTTACAGGCATCTGTTAATACTGGATACCTATTATCTTGATATCTTTTTTAAAATTCGCTGCTGCTCAGTTGGTATCGACATTGGAAACGACGACGTTAGGTGCGCCCAGGTACGTGTTAATCCATAACATTTGTAGTATTTCCTACGTATCCCTTCACCGAAAAGGACTTTGAAAATTTAACTTCGTGAAGAGAGGTTATAGAGTCAACAACGTAAAAAACAGGCTTATTATTCAAATGAAAAACGCATTAATGAAACCCTTATAATTAAAGTCCTTGTTATCTTTGAATATAAACTTAAATTTCCGAGGGACTCAAATATGTATTGAGTAATAGTAATAAAGCTTTTTAATAGCTTTAAAGGCAAAATATTCCATATCTTTATACCCTACAAACTTTGGAATTTTTTATGTCCTATTGAAGGCTATGTAATTGAAGCGCCGGCATATTTAACGTATCTCTAACTCCGTTGGGATTAATGCACTGTTTTCAGTCCTTAAAAGTAAAACTATAAGTGCCCCCACTTAAAGGCGAAGGGAAAAATTTGGCTGTTTTTAACCAGTTCATCTATATTAAAGTCGACGTTAACGCCGAGGGTCTTCATATTATTTAAGTAAAGAAGTAAAGAGGTGAAAAACTTAGGGACATAGAATATAATTGCTTTTATAATAGTTTAAATTATTGTTATCCCTAATAACAATAGTATTTCGCTTGATTGAAAGCCAATTTTGGCCTTACCAACATCATAGCAATTAATTTTAATAGCTGTAATACTTTCCTTCTGCAATGCCTTGCGTTGGAAATAACCTCTTATTCATTACATTATTACCCCTATGTTTGGCATAATACCTTAAAACGTGTGGTTTCCGTAGCGATCGCGAAGGTTAAAAGTGTATAAAGAGTTAGAGGTTTAGTTAAGGTAAAGGTAATGGTCATTACTGTTTAAGTGGTATAGGATAGCATAATTGGCCAATTACTGGACCGCATTGGAATCAATATTTTATATCATTTAATTTACTTAGGAGTATTATTACCGTTGATTGGTTTGTCGACCTTAAAGTTCACGATTTAGTTTATTTAATACTGTTTAAAAGTGTTAGGGTACTGAACATATTTTATTATCTTTCTGTTATTTCGTTCGATATGGGGGTGTTGAGTTAACCAATAGCCAGATTTGCCACAAATCTAACATCTTTTGCCACTATTACAACGATAGTGTTTACGGTTAACGGGTCCGTTTTAATCTTGGTCTTATTAGCGCCAATATAACTATTACCTCTAATTTATAATCTATAGGCCAGACCTTAAGCGTTAAAGGCATCTATAACCGTACTTACAGTCGACGTAATAAATTACCATAAGGTTTTTTTTATCTACATTGAAGAAATTTCCTACTTAAACGTATATACTAAGCAAATTTAATATATGTGATATTACAATAGTGAACGAAAAACGCAACTAGTTAAAAAAACCTTTACAGGTGGCATCTAGGCGTTATAAGACGTATTTAAACTCGCTAACGCCCATAACTACTACCCTTACCTACTCGCGAAGTGTAGTTTCGCCGATATAAGATTTTTCTATTACTTATTAACATAATATCAGCTTATTAAACATCTGGTTAAGTATATCTATTAGTATTTCTTCCTTTTTTTTTTCTTTATTATTATAATTTACCATGTAATAACCTAGTTTGTATGGTATTAGGCAAAGTGGAAGTCGTGTTTGAAGTGGCTTTTCATGCTATTATAAACTTCTCGAAAAGTAATTGCTCGCGTCAGGAAGATCAGTTAGTAGTCCTTAGTCTTGTGAAGACCCCAAAAAACAGGAAGTAAAAACTGAAAGGGAGAACTTTCATCTACTTACAAATATTCAAAAAGGGCATCAAATTTATATCGAGGAGATTGTAGGGCTTTCCGTTATACTTCTCGGCATAGTTCCAGATCTTAGCGAAGTCCGTGAAAAGCTTATAGTTGATGTTGACTATCTTAACAGGTCTTGGGGGCAGGTCGCGATAGTCATCCCAATCTTCATTGGTGTTTCCTGCTATTTCAAGTCTTGGAGCTTCCAAGGCAAAGTGTTAAGGGTAATTGCTAGTCGTTTGGCTCGAGGGGTAAAGTCTTGT
>JASMMZ010000006.1:22379337-22395782 GCA_038502455.1 Anisogramma anomala | reverse complement strand
TATTCTAGGTTTAGCAGACTATTAGCCGGTCTTTACAGTAATTTGTATTGTCAATTGCTTGTCTCGTGCCTTTGTGTAAAGTGTAGCCTACTGTACTCGACTTAGACTTAATACAGTAAGCCCACACAAAATAATACATTTAACTTGCAGTCAATATGGTTAACTTTTACTGTAAGTAAAGTTGACCTACTGCACTGCACGCAGAACTATTCCAACAGATATATTGATAATTCATTATGGTCTTTTTTTAATACGTTTGACCTCGCCTGCCTTAACAATCTTTTCGTTCATTCGAAAGGTACTTTTAATAATTATAAAGTTGAAATTAAGTAAGTTTTTAAAGTTTTAAACGTTGTAGAACTTAATCTCGATATATTTCAACACAAATTCAACGTTTAAAAAACTTGATACCTAATATCTATTATCAAAGTTAACGTCAGCGTCCGTATGAACCCAAATGAACTACGATTTCTCCGGAAATAAACATCTTTTACATTAATTTTGAATATACGGGGTTTTCTTGAATTTATTCACTTTTATTTGTATTTTATTCGCGATTATTTTACAATTATTCAGTCGTTACTCCAACCAACCCGTAAAAGTATCTCCTTTCATTAAAGGCCTTAAAAACTGCTTTCTAGTAACTTAAGCTTAATTTCTTTTTTAAACCCGTATCTGTCCAATGAAAACCCGATCGAAATACTTTTTTAAAAGTTGATCATTTTAGTTAGGCTTTAAACGGTTATCTTTTTTAACACGAACACCGCAGTAACCTACGCCTGATAATATATTACTTTCATCGTTTATTTCCCATCGAATATAATTACGAAATTTACAATGAACATCTATTCTAGGATATAAATTATATAGAAGTAAAAAACGGGAGGCTCGAGGGTATAGCACGCCCGTTTACGATTTTAACAAATTACAAAAACCTAAAATACTTTATGATTATACGATGAATTTTGACACGATAAATCAATTGATTTAAACGCCTTTACGAATTTCGGTTTCGGTTACTATATAATAAAAAGTAAAATTACATACGACTTAATTCGCTATTATAGCGAAATTAAGATATTTCAAAAAGCTTTTCCGATCCATATTGTTTGGGTTGAAAATTTTAATTGTTAAGCTCTGAGTAAGCCGTTCCTAAACCTCTTCCACACATATATATCTCCCGTGTTGAAATAGTATTACATGTAATGCAATAGGTCAACTTTACTTACAGTGAAGTTGACTGTACTATAAGTTGAGTGTATTGCTTTGTGTGGACTTACCGCATTGGATGTAAGTCAAGTGCAGTACGATGCACTTCACTTTAGGGTTCGGGCCAAGCAATTGGCCATACAAATTACAGTACAGACCAGCTAACGGTCTACCAAACCTAGAACAATACATCCACCATCTGACCACGCAATACTATTGTTACTTCGACCAATCGAATCGACAACGTTGCAACGTTTAAGGCCTACCAACATCCCGATTAATTATTATCGGCGAATCTATCTTTGAAGTTCGCGAAATTTTTACTAATATTATTTTTTATAGTTGTTAGCATATTATTATTACCTATAATACCACTTAACCTTGAATAATTCATATAATATTTACGGGTAAACGATATTTTCCCGAAAATATTTATATTGACGACAACCAAACCTTAAAATATTTCATTTTAAAATATTTAGTAAACTAAGAAAAACAATTACGGCTTAGTAACTATATTTAAATTTTTGTTTATAAAACTCTTACTACTAAGTCAATTTAAACAACTTATGATTTACTTTTTACTAGCTACCTGAGCCGCGACGTTACTATAGTTATTCTTTTTAAAACGTACTTTTTTTCGGCTTATACCGTATAATCCGTCGCTTTTACCGAAATTACGATATTTATAGCTATATAACCTATTGTAAAGATTGCTGAAATGGACTTTTTCAATTCTTTCGGATTTTTAAACGACTGTCAAACTAGTTTTTTATCGATTTTATAATTGATTGAATCTAAAAATGTACTAACGACCTATGTTACTGTATAATTATTACAAACCATTTAAATTAAGGTACTACCATCGAGGTTAAAACTACTATGAACGTTAAGACCTACATAAACGATTTTTAAATTATTATGAACGATTTTACATTTTTTTCGTATAATTGTTAATAGCCGACGGTTAAATTGGACCGGTGAATTTCCAAAGCGCCTTTACGACTTGATGGGGGTAAAATAACGTTCGAACACAGTCTTTTATTCTAAAACCAAAAACATAATAATACGTACTAATTAAAAGACCCTAACGTATTTTTACGCGTAAAAACCAAGGATTTCGTCCAATGTATCCGCAAGGTTATAAAATTTACGTAAGATATGATAACAATTACATAATAACGTATAAAAAGCCGTTAAAAACAGCGATTTTTCCAAAAGGGTTTCGAATTAACGAAGATAATTAACTACATTTCAAAACCTATAAATCGAACAGTTTTTCTAAAAAGGTTAAATTACCTTCACAATAAATACCGTATAACACGTACAATAGATTCCTATATTATTAAAGTTAATACTCTGGGGGAAAGTATTTTCGGTTTCATGTAAATTAGCTTATTTCAACTGTTTTGAAAACGTTTTGAAACTAATAAACCCGCGATTTTTATCCATAAACTATTAATATTATCGATAAGAATGACGAATTAAAATCCAAATCCTACGTTAAAGATATCTTACAAATTCGTAATAAACTTTAAGTCGACCGCCCCCTATATAATAACCCATCGAAAAGACAGGTTTTAATTAAATAAATAAGTTATATATATCTTATATAGAAATCGCCTTTAAGCGTTTTCAATATCGTAATATCCTACGTTTTCGAATTACGTTATAAACTGAAACAATATAATGACAGGCCCTTACGCCTAACTCGTAAATAGGTTGAAAAATGTTACTTTACATTACAAAACAACGTAAAAGCTTTTATTTTACAGATATTAACTGTAAATGTAACGTAATATTAATAAGAACTAAATTATAATCAACTAGTTAAATATATTCTTAAAGTTATCGTCTTTGTTTTTACCAAATATTTCTTACCTTTCTCAACTAATTTGCCGAACTTTGCATCAATAAGACCTAGTTTCCCGTTAATATGCTCGGATACTTCGAACAAACCTCTTAATCTCTTTGAGCTATACTTCCTATCCACTCGTTCACTACGATTTCCATGTTTCCCTTCAATACGTAAAATTATTTAAACCTTACGTTCCTTATTTAAAAGCTATATGACTCGTAAATCACTAGAATGAATAAGGGCAGCAAGTATGAAAACCGCTCCGCCTCAAATATTTACCATTTTTACGTAATATACTAAATTCTTATTGTTTTTTTTACGATGAAGACCTATGTTTATACGATTTTTTTACCGCTTATTATCACTTGGAGAACAGTTCGCAAATATCTTAACTTACTCCGGTTTTAAACGTCGAACGTTAAATAAGCTTCAATTTTTTATAACCTCGTTTATATTAGGATTGAAGTTTCAAAGAATATATACATAACTCTAATTGCGACTTATAATACCAATAAAATAAAAAAGATACCGAGCGCCAATATTTAACCACTTATTAACGATTTTTTTCGCGTTTACACTGGTTTAACCAACCCTGCATCTCCTAATGAAACTTTATAAAATTATACGTTATATGATATACGTATTCGAAATAATTTTACTCGTGGGTCCTATTACAATATATATTTATAGCCTGTAAGACCGGAAACTATACCCTCGTTAATGAAAACTAAATAGCTCTCAAATGGGGCCTACTCACGTTTTTGATAACTTTATCAACCATTATAACTAATTGAAGATTTTTTTCGAAAAAGAGGACCATGAAAACGGATGTAAGAACTTGTTTAATTAGATACTAACGTTAAAATCTTATTATAATACTAATAATTAGTTATAAAAAGAAGTTTTGAATTTTTTAAAGAAAGGGTTTACAGGACTATTTATAAAAGGGGGAGGGCGCCGGAGCACCTTTTACGTAATTCAAAATCGTTCGGCCTAAAACCTTTTACACGATACTATAATATTCCAACCCGCTTCAGAACGATCATTTCGCACCTGCCGCTCAATAGCATCTTCTCTACATTATATACCGCCGCGTAAGTAAGGAAAGGGGGTGAGGGGAGTTAAGCGTTGTTTTAAGTGTATTGATTACTTTTAAACAGTTATTTTGATACCTTTATATCTGATCGGTTTCGTGGTTTAGTGGTTAAAGCACTTACTTTCTATATCAGGGGTCTTAGGTTTGATTTCTGGTGTAATCTTTTGATATAACAGTAACAAATATAGTTTTATTTAGTAAATCTTTTTATTTGGAAGGGTATGCCGAGGGATAATATTACAGGCTAGTATCTAGCTAGTATTTACCAGGGATTCAACCCTGGTATTTGTTCACGTTTTTATAGTACTCTAGAGTAGCTCGGAAGTTGTATGGGAACACGCTCCTCCACGTTATGTGACCAGAGTGAACCATCTTTCACAGCCCCATAGAAGCTCCGTAGCAGGGGTTTCTTCCTTCTTTTTCATCAAAGTTTATAGATAGAATCCGACCACCTTGAGCGACAGCTCCGACCTCAGTCTCTTTACATTAACCGCTATTTAAAGCTGTTTTTTTTTTTTTTTTTTTTTTTTTTTTTTAATTTGTAAAACTTTCGATTTCCAAGGTAAGAATATCGTAAGCCCTTTGTAAAAACTGGTAAGCCTCTTTGACCATATTAATACCTCAGTAAGCCTTAATAGGGACCTGGTTATACTAAATTACCATAGATTTAATATTAATTTAAAAATTTATTGTAATAAAGTTGGTACTGGTGACGTAAACTAATATGTTTGGTGGCTTAAAGTACGTGTTAATTTATAAAGTACTTAAAAACTTTTACGTTTTCTTCGACGTGATGGGTTTAAGAAATTTGGCGCTGTAAAAAGCCGTGGCGGAGTTTGTAACAGGAAGTACAAGTTTTTCGTTTAGTTTAAACATGTTTACAAAAACCTTAAAGTTGAAGTTTTAATTTTTCTTTAATATGGATTGAAACCTTAGGGGGGTTTAGAATTGTATTCAATAGTATTTGCAAATCTGTTCAATTACCTTTAACGTTAGAAAGTTCACATTTTAATAATGAGACGCTTTTAAAGTCTTATAAAACCTATTAATCGCCGGGTAGTTCAACCTATGATATAATTAACGAAGTTCGACTTTGTTAGGTTTAATATTATTGCTTCTGGCCCTTAAACGTAAAACAGGAAATGATCACATTTAAGTCTAAGTTATAATTTTTTGCCTTCCTAAACCTAACCCAATTTATTAGTTTAAATGTCAATATTAATACTAATATTCTTTTTATATTTTTAAGGTAAAAAAGGAAAGGGGTTCGATATTTTAAAATATGGAAAATGAAAGGACCTATAATAATATTCATAATCGTTGATTCAAGTGAAAAAGACTTTTTTGAAAAGGCAAAACCGATATTAACTTTGATAATATCAACGTAATTCAGTTTTATAACCGTATTTATATTTCTTTATAACATAATATATTACGAATAACCCCCGATCAAGTACTATATTATTATAGTATCCGGTATCATACCTTAAAAAACCTTCTCCGCGTAACGATATTAAATAGTGAAAAGGTATACAGGATCAGGGTCTTTGGAATCATGTCGGCGATAGGGTTTTTTACCTATCAAGCGATATAGAAAGGTATGGTTGGCGAGTTATTACGTTGTTTTTAAACCGGTGCCAATATTTTTATGCCGGTTGATAGCTTTAGGCTTATTTTACTCCATTTAAACCTCATTATTTTTGAAGTTTGTGGATCATTCGACGTAATTCCAATTAAAAGTGGAAAAGAATTATATCTAGTACATGACCTATTTTGATTTGCGCTCGGAAGTAATATAACGCATTAACCAACAGCCCTACTTTCCGTAAAGACAACATTTCTGGGCGTTCAACTTTAAATTAAACTTAATTAACTGACTTAAAAACCTTAAAGAAAAAGAATACCCTCCTATTTATATGGTTTAATTACATCCTTAGGTTTGGGCCTTTCGTTAACCATATCAGCCGGGCCTTCTGTATCTACGGTCGATATAATACATATGAAAGGGGCTTTCCTCGTTGTCGCTAAACTTTGGAGTTTGGGGATATATATTAGTCGAGTCTGAAAATCGAGTTGTTATAGTCGTTAAGGAGAAACTTAATTAGCTAAAAAAACCTTTTATAAATAGCGTTAATATATTAAAGGTCGTATTCGAATTTTTCATAACCAATAACGAATTTTAGAACCTGCTAGTGTAATGTGTTTTTGCTAGCTCTTATGTTACCTATTACTTATTAATAAAGTATCAGCCTACTAAGTATATAATTAAGGAAGTCCATCTTACTTTCGATGTTCTTTTTGTAATTCAACATCCAAAATTACTTAATAATATTCCAGTCGGTGTAATATAACGTAAAATCAATATCGTATTCGAAATAACCCTTAAAGATATCGTAAATTTCGTGGAAAGAGAAATAATTCGTTAGTTACCCAAAGTAGTCATCCTTAGCTTAGCCAGTAAGGATATTGGAAAACAACAAGTAAAAACCTGGTAATTTAACCTTTATCTGGCGGTAGATGTTAAAGAAAAGGCGTAACTTAACGTTAAGGGAGTTGTAAGGCTTACCGTTTTATGTCTTATTTACTCCTAAAATCTCGATAAACGTAATGATTACCAAATAATTGGTATATACTATAAGGACTTACCAAGGAGGAATAGTAATATACTAGTTGTAAAGACCCTTTGAATCCATTATCTGGGGAATTGTCAGTATCAATAGGCAAAATAGTTACTTTTAGCCGAGTTTAAAGGGAAAGGATTAATGATTGTACCCACAGTAGGCTTGCGCAGAAAGTCACTCCGTCTTTAGTTTAGCTGTTGAAATTAAACTTGTTAAGAAACTTTGGGTAAAGGAACTTAAGGTTTTCCACTGCGGAGGACTTAATTATAATTCTTTTAGTGTTATTAAAGGGTAATTCATATAATGGGATACTATAACGTTATCAATTGCCTATGTTTTAATATTACGCCTTATAAAAACCATACGAGAGTGTGGAATTACGTGGGAACGCTGAGAAACCCGATACGTTATAAGACTATAAGATTTGAAGTAACTTTAGAAAGATTAGCCTCGTTCCCTTAATCGCCAACTTATATTAGTATTTTAAATAATTAACCTAGGTCCTTTTTAACAAGGCGTCGTATTACGTATCAGGCCACCTAAGTTAAAAACATTAAGATTCGGAACCCTTTACTGGGATATACCGGATACCAAGTCACACAAGCTAAAACCACTAAGTTTTGAAACCATTTATTAAGACCTACTCGATTTTTGCCTTAGCTAATATCGGTTGTATATAAATAATTAACCTGATCACCTTAATAATATCGGTTACATACCAAATAACCAACTGATCTATTTACCAACTTTTGCTAAGATACGTTATTACGGACTGACCTATATATTGGATTATACATTACGCCTTTTTACATACCATACAATTTGGCTTACCCATATTCCCTTACCCTGTTTACATTTTACTTTTTTATACCCACTTTTCTACGTTCACCTTATACATTTTAAATTTAATAACTATAACGTTTTAAGTTTTACTAATTACTCAGTTAATATAACCTTACCAACATTAATGAAACTAATTTAAAATACTTACCTAATTTATAGTTACGCTTTAACTACGTATCGTTTGAAATTTATTTACATTAGCAAGTATTAGTAAATTCTATTCCGACTACTTTAATTACCTTATTTTATATTGTATTTATCAAATTACGCTGAACTTCAAATTACCCTAAATTACATATAAACTACTTTTTACGTACGCATAATAACCACATTAGTAACAAATCTGGTAAAAGTTAACGACTATATAGATTTCCTCTTTATATACACGTTGTTTCGATGTATTATCTTTAGACATTTAGATCTTAAACTTTGAGATAATAAAATCGAAGCTTTATTAAAAGACTTTAATTCCTATATAACAAATAAATATGTTACGAATATGATTCACAACCATTGTAGTGACGATATTGAAAGATACGTATTATTCGATGACTTTATAGAAAACTTTACGGATTAGACGTTAGATATGTGGCAAATAATAAATGAAACGGTCGTAAAAATCCTATGGAAATAATTGCGAAGTAGAGATATTAATACACCTGGTAAAAGTAATAGCCGCATCGTAAAAGCCCTATCCGCAACAACTCAACTCATATATATACCCAAATGAACGGATCAAGAAATTATAAAAGTGGAATTTATAAAAGGATATTACCTACAATAGCGAAAAAAACATCTAATAAAGGCTATAAATTAGAGTTATGAAAAATCACTACAGATTGGGATACGGAGTTCGTTAAAATTAGGCGCCCAACGAAGAATAAAAACAAAAAAAAATAGCAGAAAAAAAAAAAGGAGGTACCGTAACAATTATCTACAACAAGAGTTAAATATGAAGCCTCTTTAAAACGTAACTTTAAACCGATGTAAAGATAAAAATACACCCCGAACGCTAAAAACAACCCATTTAGCCATGATAAAATCGGCCTAAACACAAATAACAACCCGTCTTAAAAACAATAATCGGCCGGAACACGGAAAACACCCCGATTTAGAAGGTAATAAATGGATTAAAACACCAATACGTGCCGTATGGACTAATACCTTTTAACTATGACCCTTACCGCAACCTCATACTATATCGTTTCCCTACGAATAGAAACGATCCTATGAAGTTAACCAACTTTACTAAGCTGTAAAATAAGGAAAATAACTATAGCGGCGAATCGTAAAACTTATTAGATAATAAGATACGCTTTATGCTTAATATATATAATAAATTGGATATTAAGCTATTACAATTCCACGTCATTTTACCTGGTATATTTTTCAGGTAAGTTAAGAATTGGTACCTATATCACTCTATATTAATAAATACATTCGTCGAATACTATAACCGCTTTAAATCCCACTTTAATACCGAGATTAACTACGAGTTTTACGATAAGAATTAAACTTGTACTACGTGTGAATTTATATAAAAAATAGGAAAGTTTTAAAAAAACCTTCAGGAAATCCTTACTGTCTTATGAGTAGAATTTCTTAAATGTTGAATAACCTGTGGACCGGAATATAAAATCGATAAATTATTTATTTAAATAGAAATGAAAACTTGTTGTAGAAACCCGAATGACTCTAAACTTTTTAAACCGAAAAAAGGACTTAAATTGCTTTTATATAAGTTTTAGGATATTATTCGAAACATTTATACGCCGAAAGAACAAGTTTAGAATTAGTATTCGTAGCTAATAAAACTAAAAGCGAAGTTTAAATGACCAAAGTAACCTTATTTAAATAATTTACTATATTTTAAAGCGGAAATTTAAGGTTTATCAGAAGTAGAACGATAACCTAAAATACAAATACCAAAGAAAAAGCCTTTGTAATAAAAAATAGGGACGATTATTCGAAAATGAAAAAAACGTACTGAAACCATAATAATAATTGTAAAAAGACGTATGGCGCTTTACAAAATTGTAAAAGCGGTATATCGTATATATTAAAGTCGGTTATTAATTTACAAACCATCCCGCTTACGAATAAATTCGAATGAAACAATAAATTTAGGCCGATGACATATTCGAATATCGGATGAAAACCAGCTTTATAATATATGTAGCCGAATACGAAGGTATTAATAACGAATTTTATATTTACTTTTATAATGATATATCTAGAAAAGACGACCCAGAGGACGATAATGTCTATTTATTAACTTAAGATAACTAAACCGCTTATTATATCTTTACCAGATTATAGGACGCTTTTTTTAGGTATATTACCGGATTAGATTACGCTAAACAAAGTATTCGACATTTATATAACGTTATAATTCACGTTATTCAATAGGTACAGGAATAGGTTTTAAAGTTTTATATCTAAAATTAAAGTAGTCGAAATTTTAACAGCTGAAAAGCGCTAGTTCGATGCGTTTACAGCAAACTTTTCGAAGATTTAGTTAAATCGTATGGGAAAATACCGAAAAGTCTTATTTAGTAAATGTAGGGCGTTTTTACTCCGAATAATCGTTATAAATATACGTTTCGGGTCGGTTATGTTTTACGTAATAAATTTCAAAATATCATTTTTATTTTTATTAATGAATATAAATAAGCTCGGAATCGAAATCCGTCATATAACTAACTACTTCATTCGCGCCTTAAATATTGTATCCGTACCGCTTCGGTTGAAGTTCGGCTACTTATAGTTTTTTTCCAAAAACATGTATAATCGAGGTTGTTTACTTAACATAATAGAAATTATGTATATTACACCGACGATTCAAATACCTGACTATAAAACGACTTTTACGCCTACTTTATACAGCGGGTTATACGGATGTAAACAAGGGCCTACTTTAAGCTATCGAAAAGTTTTGTTATAAATACCAATTATATTTATAAGTATTAAGACGGTTTAAATTTCGCCTTTAAAACAATATAAACTTTAACTACGAAGTAATCGTTAATATTACATATTTAAATAACTAAATAATCCTTCATATGATCAAGGAAATATTATCTTTTTAGGTTGTTAAATTTATACGAAATGTTTTCGCTACAAATTATTCAAACGTTTTAATTAATTTTTAATTCAACGTTTTCCTTCGTCCTTTGAATAAAATTATATACGATGTTAATATGGCCTTCAACTTTGTTAAATAGCGTATTAAGGCCCGGATAACCGGTAATAAATATAGGTAAATTTTAGTAAAAGCCTTATGAGGTATTGGAAATTACACAAGATATTTCGGACCGTTGAAAAGAGTATATAATTTTGTCGAAGAAATTAAGAGGTAATAACATTAAGGGATTTATCCTTGAAATAAGGGTTAATGTCGTTAATTATACTTTTAACCTAAGTAGGTATATCTCTACGTTTTTAATCTTCTATACTTACCCGAAAATACATATAAACTTTATAATTTGATTATCTACGGTATAAAAGGCCAATTCTATAACAGAAGTTATAACAGCTTTACGATTACTACGAATTAAAAAAGACATATTTCAAAAATTAGCTACAAGGAATAGCCCACGTAACCCCGACTTCTTAAATTTACTATTATAATTTAAAGTTTCAATTTAAAAAACGAAAACTGAATAAATTAAACCTTAACAGATTAACGAGTTTAGGGGCTAAAATATATTAGTTAATTTTTCGAATGGTATAAATTCGTTTGATTGGGTAATAGTACGTAAATATAAAAGAAAGGTAAAAGAAATCGGCTAGGATCCTTAGGAAGAATAAAACCGTTTATATATTAACCCTTAAAACGATGAAAACGACCAGAATCGCTTATATGTTACCCCCGGAACGACGAATTTAACTGGCCTCAAAATCTAATTTCGGCCCTAAAATACGATATTAATCCGATTAAACTAAATAATAACGGTAAATTTACGCTAACATTACCAAAGCCTCGCCGCCGAGAACAACCTTTTGGTTTAAAAACGAAAAAAACGCCTTAAAAACTTTATTACAGATTACTTTATTACGTAAAACGAATTAATAAACCGCGAATATAACTTAAAACTTCGTTATAAGGGCATTATTACTATCTTAAGTACCTTATTAGAATAGTTTACCTAAATAAAACCTTTAACCTTAATTAACCAAAGCGTTTTTCTCTTTAAGCAATTCGACCTTATTATTTACAGTACCCATAAAATTGTTCTAGCTCGTTTCGTCTACAAAGTAAAAGATAAAATTAGAAAAACCTTACACAAAAAAACCTTACACAAAAACTCGCTTAATTATTAAAGGTTATAATAACGAAGGTAAAAAGGAAATTATACCCTGATTACCCACATTATAACGAGCTAACCATCGCCTGATTTTTATGTTCGTAACCTCCTTTAACGAATTATATAATTTACATATCGAATTACAGGATATAATATAAGCTTCTACATAATTAAAGAAACGAGTAAAACGGAGGATTTACGCAAATATACTAAAAGACCTTAAGTAACACTACCTATTTAAAATAATCCTACGAATTTTAAAACCTTTTTACAACTTAACTAAAACCGGTATATACTGATATAATACTTATTAAAAACATTATAGGGAACGACTTAAAATAACTAACTTTATATTTAACCCATAACTATTCATATCTACCATTCGTTCCAAGGGCCTTACATTTAGAGGAATGTAAATAAACGATACTTCAATCTTGCATAACGCCTTATTTTCCGCGTCTAAAAAGAGGAAACTTTTAAAGACCGGCTTAAAAGTAAACTCCAAAGCTTACCTGTTAAAAAATAATTTAATAGATTTTAATAACGTTAAGATTACTCTTCAAAACGGTATTTTAGGACTTACGTAAAAAGAACAATTGGATAAGGCAGCTTTTGTTATCCTGCATAGCGTAAAACGGACTAACGAATACAAATATCAACTCGTACGCGAAACTTAAGTTACGTTTATAATATAATTAAAGGCGATATTCGACCTTTCGATTACCGCGTAATACCAAACAAACCTGATGGAAGATATATATAAGGCGTTTAATAAGTGCTTTTTATAGAAAATATATAATCTAAAACGAAGGTTGTAATTTATATCGCTAGATAAACGTATTATAAAGCTATTTGTTTCTACTAACGGCTTTTTTACTGATAAAAACGACTGTAACTTATAAATAAACTTCGTTTTCGTCCTTAGTAACAAATTATCAGCTCGAAACGGCTTTACGTTTCGTAAAAATATTATTTATTAAAGCTTTACTAAGTGTAAAAAGGTTACGAGAAGCGTCCTTATTTCCGAAATCTATGGTATGATTAAAGGTTTCTATTCGGGTATTATTATAACGATAATAATTCTGATAATTGTTTTTAACCTTAATTTATACTTTTTCCTTTTAATTATTTATACCAATGTTTTCTCGCTTTATAAATACCTAGTTAAACTAGGTACTACGAACGAAAAAGTAATTGATAATCGATATTATAATTTTACGAAAGTTATACGACCGCCGGGAAATCGAGGAAATTAGATTAATTAATGGTAAGTTAAATCTAGTAAACGTAATAATAAAGGCAATACCAAACAGCGCCTTAGAAATATTTGTATCAACAAGTACGTTATTCATTAGTGTTATTAAAAAGGTTTTACGTTTTTAATAGGTTGTTATACCGATTTTTCGACAACTTGGATCGGTTTATACATATCATTCGCGCCGATCCACATTTTTACCTTTACCTTATACGACTGTTTACACTGATTCCGGTACATTTCCTCTTTCATTTTACATTTTATATTACGTTTATATAACGTTTATCACTTTGAATATTTGTTTATAGAGAGTTATAAAATTACTATATAACGTATTATATTATAGTTGGATACGCCGGCTCGACCGAAGGGGTATTTATCCATTATTGATGGGAAAGGGAGACGTCGCCACGTCTTTACTATTCTTTCCATCGCTTTCCCCCTTTATTGTAGAGTTACCGCTATTATTGTTAACGATATTATTAACGTTAATGAGGATATAACCTTATATCTTATTAGTTATACTCTTAGGAAAATATGTAGGAAAGGGATTACCCTTTTCGCAGCGACGTGCGATAATGTTATTGAACTCGCCTACGTAGTATATAAGTAAGCCTCGTTTTCAAGCGGCGATGGCAGCTATCGTTTCTCTCGTCCGCCAGTTAATGTCTATTATAATTAACATCGGTTTATTTCAATCACTTACAACGAATTTTTTTTTTAATTTACCCTAAACGAACGTTTTTATAAAAAAATATTTTCAAAACTTGGTTAAAACTTATCAAAAAGCTGGCGGGTGCATAACACGATCTCGGCCTACGGCTCCAAAGCCAACGGAGCAGGGGCGCACGAGCTGCCAGTCCGCTGGTAGTGGTAGCAACGCGCTAAACTACCCCCGCTTTCGTAAAAATCGCTAATAAACTTACCTGAGGTCGCGGACGAGATACATGACATGTAAGGCGTATCTATTAACAGCTTAAGGTTACGAACCTGGGTACATTGCTTTAACGCTTAACGTGTTAAAAAGTCCTTATGATATACCTTGATGATACAGAATTCGAGAGGGCAGAAAAGCTTCGCCTCGTACTTTTTATTTACGAAAGGAATAATTAAAATCTTACAAAAAGGGGATTATAATATATGTACCCTAACGTAACTTCGTCAGGTTGCGCTTATGGTATAAAAGGTCCCCTATGAGTGATGAGGTCTTTACCCATAGGGAGAGGGTAAAGTATATAACCTCAGGAACCCCCTACTCCTTCCCTTGGGAGCTGGGTAAGGGGGAGGGAGAGGGGGGGGAGGGGGGCGTGGCGGCGGCGAGAGAGGCGGCAGTGGAAGAGGCGGTAGCGGAAGGGCTTGGAGATATAGTGGCAAGCGGCGTGGCGGCAGCTGGCGGCGTGGCGGCGATGGAAGAGATTTCGCCCGACGAGGGCGGGCTACTGCTATTAGTGGTAGTAGTGGTAGTAGTGGTAGTAGATGTAGCAACAGCTATAGCAGCGGCGGCGGCGGCGATAACGGCGCGCTGCCGCTCGCGCGCTAAACGGCGCTTTACGGTACGGTTTTTACGCGGCATTTATTCGGGGAAATAAGTCAGTATATATCCAGACTAAGTAACCTTCATACCAAAACGACTTGGTTTGATTAAATAGGTCAAAATTTAAATTGAAATATGGACTTGTATTACCTAAAATTACGCGCCTTCAAAAAAGAAAAAAAAAAGAAAGTTTTGCCTAAAGCGATAGCAATATATCTTTTTATATCAATCTACTACGTAATTTCGTAATCACCCTATTCAATTACCACTAAGTAATTACCACTACGTAATTACACCTGTTAAAACCAATAAAAGGCGTCATCACCAACTATATCGCCTCTATTTAGCTATACTAATTAGAGTCGACTTATAATCACTACCGCGGCTAAACTTTGTTAATCTCATCTGAACTTACTAATTTAAACCTTTTACGACTAATACATTAATAACAACGCTATTACTACTACTGGTTCAGATCTTTTACGATTAATACAATAACAACACTATTACTACTACTAATTTGGATCTTTTACGATTAATGCGACAACAACACTATTATTATTAGACTATAAGTACGAAGTATATAAGGAAAAAATAAAATATTATCCATGTGAATATTACTATATACCCTTATAAATTGTATACATAGTCCAAAGGGCAGTACATTATATTATAGGGTATACATCTGTAGGGTACACGATAACGTGTTACGTTTCAGGCTACAATCTTATAAAACGCAAAGTTTATCATGTATAGATCGGTCTTAAATACTATTTCAGGCCGAAGGAAATGTATAGAGCGGTCTAAAAAAAGTATTCCAGAGTTACACGCTCTAGACGAGGGCTTATAAGCTCTTACTTGTAACGTACATCTCTGGATACTTCTTTTTGACTGACATATCTTAACTTACTTTACTTCAATACCAATAATCTTTTGATTACTCTTCTACATGCTTTGTTTCACGTGAGCAAGTACTTGAACCCTACCGACAAATTGACCTGCTAAAAATCTCAATCAATATTATTCGAACATTTTATTACCCGATTTAAGTTTCAATAAATGACGATAAATATTTGTATGGTAGTTATAGTGAACTTATTCAAACGATATATATGAGAATCGTGATTCGAATACATATAAAAAATAGATGATTTTGTCGTTTAAAGTCTTTAAATACTGTAGAAAGAACTGAAAATGAGATTTTGCTATACCTCACGGATAATGGATAAGACACAGATATGATATTGAAATTTAGGGTTATTTATCGCTTGTTTTTTGAAAATTTTCATTGATGAATACGAAATGTATAAACATAGTTACTTAGAACATAGTAAGAAAAATGTCAATTTTAGTAACTTTAGTGTTAAGCTATAATAATAATCAATTCTTCGTGTGAGATAATTGTTTAGATTATACAGAAAGATGATCAACGAAAGGAGTTTTCGATAAAATTATGTAAACTATAAAGCTAATATAAAAGGAAATGGTTAAATTGAAAATTTAAGGAAATGAGAGAAATCCTTTTTATAATTTATAAAATATTCGTAGATATTAAAACCAGTATTAAGTTTCTTTTTAATTTGGTTTTAAGCTATTATGGCATACTCTTAAGTAACTTAGGTAGTAGATAATAATAATAATAATAATAATAATAATAATAATAATAATAATAATAATAATAATAATAATAATAATAATAATAATAATAATAATAATAATAAT
>JASMMZ010000006.1:22050036-22378977 GCA_038502455.1 Anisogramma anomala | reverse complement strand
TAATAATAATAATAATAATAATAATAATAATAATAATAATAATAATAATAATAATAATAATAATAATAATAATAATAATAATAATAATAATAATACATAAACGTGTTATAATTATAATCATTCGCCTAAATCATATTATAGATTTTATAATTATCATTACCCAAATAGTCATATTTTAATATATGCTAAATAAAAAACTTTACGTTCATAGGACGATTAATTCCTAAGGTGTTAAATATGGGAAACGAGATAAACACAAAGATATACAGGCCTTTATTTATGGAATTTGTGGATATTACTATATACCCTCATAGATAGTATACATAGACTAAGTAGTAGTGCACTGTATTGCAGGGTGAACTCCTGCAGGGTGTACGGTAACGTGTCACGCTGCAGGCTGCACTCTTGCAAGACGCAAAGTGCATCATGTATGGGTTGGTCTGGAAGGGGTATTCCAGAGTGATACGCTCTGGGTGGAGGACTTATAAGCCCTCACCTGTGGCGTACACCTCTGGATGCTTCTTCTTGATCTATTATCTTATCTTATTTTACTTTTTATTTCAACTACCAATAATCTTTGATTACTTTTCTAGTTACCATGTTTTACGTGAGCAGGTCTTTAGATCCTATCGACAGAATTAGTAAATTGAGATAATAGTAAAGACGGTGTTGGAGTAGCAGTTAAATGTAATACAGTCAAGTCAACTTTACTTACAGTAAATTTGATTGTACGTGCTGCAAATTGACTGTAGTTTGTGTGATTTGAATAAATTGTTCTGCAAGTGCAGCGCAGTTGGTGCCCACTTCAAAGTGGGGTACAGGCTAAAGCGTTTGGCCATACACAGACCAGCTAGTGGTCTGACAAACTAAGAACTTACCATGTACAATCAACATCAATGCAGCACCTGTTACTTCGACCACAGTAATTTGAATCGACTATGTTGCAATGATAAATGCGTACCAACAGACAAATCCATAAATTAAAATCAGTATTAGAGATTTTACCTTTCATTTGATATTGACTATATTGACTTTTTGAATTTGAAGAACTTCAGTATTTAAGGAATTAGTATATAAGATACTTGAATTAAGCGTAAGGAACGTTAATATATTCGTGAACAATGTTAATACGATAGCAATAATAAAGGAAAAGGCAGGAAAATCATGAGTATTATATTTTAATAGATGTTAAACATCGTAATAACAGGATTATGAAGAGTACGAAGTTATTTACTCGTGTCGAGGATAAAGAGGAAGTATTTTTTACTTGTACAAGGCTAGACGCTCTTTCTTCTCGAACTTTGCAATCTTAGACTTCAAGTTACCTTCGAGTCTCATAATCATAAATTATAACCTCATTCATTTGAGCGAAGAAAAAATAATTCTGCGACAGCTTCGCTTAGTTCTGTAACGTTATTTAGAGAGAATATGGAGCGAATACAACAGGGAAGAGAGAACATACCGTCTTTATCCGAGTATTTTGATGCCATTCCAAAATATGATTTAACCTAACAGATAGGTTGCGAAAAATATACCCCAAAATTCCTTTCGACTAATTATTGGATCGTACTCCTATCTTTCATAAGCAGATAACGAAAATATTTGGCTTGAATACCGTTCGACGTACAAAAATAAATGAAAAGACTGCAAGGAAGAAACTTAAACGTATGGTATCTATATATACGATGATAATGGCATTTTTAAAGAATCAAATTATGCCGAGAATGATAAAAATTAAATTCACGTATATTTAAGGCGATAATTTTAATATTTTATTAACGTATGATTTATAAATAACGGGTTTTCCGTCGCAATCATCATAAAAATATAGTGAATTTCTTAGAGGTAATTATTTAGATAGCAAATTCGCTTATAATACTAACTATAGTTAATAAAAGCCGTATAACGTTATTAGATTACGTTTTATTTCTCATTATGAGTAGTATCTTTTTTTAGATTACTTATTAGTTATAGTTAATTATCCTCTATAAAAATTGTTTTTAAGTTTGAATTAACTTGTATATTATTCAGCTATTTATAATTATGTTGGAAATGTACTTACTTTTATTGGCGAAAGCAGGTACCTAGTTGTTATATCCGTGGAACGCTATATGAAACCACTGCTTTTTAATGTTTAATCAGCTTGTATAGACGCGATTTTGTCTAGTACGCGTAAATAATCCCAATATTTTCGTAAGTTGTCGAAGGCGTCGAGTATAAGTAAGGAGGATAGTTTAAAATCGGATCGCAAGGAAAATGAAAAAAATAACTGAGGAGAAATCAAATATTAGTAAGGAAATTTTGAAATACGTGTAAAAGTTAAACGAGCTTTTAAATTTCGTCGAATACGTTTAATAAGGAAGATACCTAAAATATGGCGAATTTTAGACCTATAGAAGATCTTTTAGCGAACAAAGGCTTCAGGAAAAGTTAGTATTATTAAAAACGTTTTTTTTTTTGAAAGGTTTAATTATATTTGAGGGGAATGAAAATGAAGTGTATGCTAATAAAGATAAGATACTTACGAAAGAAAACGAGACATTTGCGAATAAAAAAGAGTCAATAACGTATAAAAATAAGAATAAGGCGAGAATAACAATTTCGTTTGTGTAATAAAAGAAGTAAATGGAGAGAAAGTTGGGGAAAGTTATTGCATTCTATGAGGTACAGGGTCCTTTTACTAGAGAATATCTTAATATCGTTAACTATTTTATACGTTTGCTTATTTGATGTATATTAGTTTGGAGTTTGAAACAAAACATAACTTTCCAATTACTTTTCACCACTACCAGGACTGATCAAACTATCAATCTTGGATTTCGACAAGAATTTAAATTTGGGATTAGACTATTAAAACGAAGATATTTCGGTGTTTCGAGTGTTAGAGGTGAAAACTAATAGGAAGAAATTAATGAATATTTTGGCATACAAATACTAACGATGGTGGAAAGGAATATCGAAAAGTAAAAGAGAATCGACAGAGACTTACTTGGTATACAGTAAACCTAGACGAATGATAATGGCGCAAAATGAAAAATTTAACAGAAATATTAAACGTCGTTTAAAATAGAGAAGATTAAGAAATTTATCATAAATAAATATTAACATGTATTTTAAGTCGTTCATTATTGATGTTTTGAAGGGAATGAGACCGGAGTTGTCGTCTAATGTGGTCTGATTCTATCTATAAACCTTGATAAAGAAAGGATAAACCCCTACTAGGAAGCCGCTACAGAGATATAAAAGAGGGTGCAACCCGGTTATGTAACGTGTGAGGGCATGTTATCATATAGCTTCTAAGCGGCTTTAGAGCTCTGTAAAAGAATAATAACTACTAGGACTGATTCACTAATAACTACTAGCTAGGTATTAGCCTGTAATATTACCCTTTGACGTACTATCCCCCCCCCCTCCCCCCATGTAAAAGGTAATAAAAGGTATTAACAAGCTAAAGGGGAGGTAGGTACGAAATAACCGCTTCAAAGCGGCTTAGAATGTCGTAGTATCACGTAAAAAGTTTTAGGCTATCGAACGATTTGACACCACTTAAAAGGCGCCACCGTTGCCCTACCTATATAAATAATTCCGTAGGGCCCCTCTTTCAGAGATTTAAACTTTCTATTTCACAACCTTATAACTATCTCTTGTTAATATAGAAATTCCTAGCCTTATATATACGTGGAGCTAAATACCCTATTAAAAACAAATTTTCCTCTTTTTATCAGTTTCTTTTCGTTATTATCGTTCAACACTTTTTTAAAATGAAGCTTTATTTTATCAAAAACGTGGATAAGGCTATAAAAAACGAAAGTATAATTGTTTAGGAGTTTCTTCGTCCTGATTAACGAACGTATAATTCCTTCATTTAAGGGCTATAAATATATATTCTAATGAAATTGTTCAATAGACGTGTTTTCAATAAGTATACCATATAGCACATAACCCGCGAAAGTTTTATTAGGAAATGAAAGACAAGTCAAATTTGTATAACTGCAAGAAAGTTATTAACGAACGTTTCAACACCGGTATCTAAAATCGTCTCCAATACATTAATATTATAAGCCGAAAATTTAGTTATTTATAAAAACCTTGTAACCTAGATTCTAATATAAATGAAGTTTTAGAAGAGTTATTTAAAGATTACTTAATTTTTAACGTTTAAAATCAAGATGAGTTAATCATTTGTAAACCGCTTTTTAATCGTTAACGAGCGGTTAAAAGCGTATAAGCGTAAGTCGTTGCCGTAAAAAGTCCATAAGGGTTTGGCATACCACAAAAAGAAAAATCGAAACTCGCGGTAGGGCGAGCTCGATGCCCGCTACTCCTATTGATTCCGGAAATTTACGTGCCATATAATTTTAAATGAAAAACTTGATTTTTAATTAAATCAACGTATTAATAAGAGGCGTCAGCTTAAGACGATTGAACGATTGATTAAAGTATCTTAACTTATCGATAAAAAGTTCGGTTGTATTAACGTAAAATTGGGTGAGCTAGTTAAAATAAGTAAAAACCTGTCAAACGAGAACGAGGACGGCGAGTTTGAGGATATATTTAAGCAGCTTTGTATGACTTTGGTTCTTCGTTAATACCAGTTCCGTTATGTTTATATTCGGTATCCCTAAAATAGCGGCTTTTACACTACTCCGTAATATAGAATATTATAATTTGAAACCGTTTATTAAATAAGTGTAAAAGCTCATCGTTATATTTAAATAACTTATAACACAATTCGAAAACATCGAAAACCATGATATTAAAAAGCTTAAAAACGACTTTTAAGTAAGGTATATGTAACCTATTTACCTAATTAAAGTTTCCCGTTTTAATGGATCGTTATACTGAAGACGGCAAACTTGGTGTTTATTTTCACCTCGTAAAATGCTTTTAACGTGGTATTCTAGTTTCATTTATCCATTATCATTATAACATCGATAATTTATAGTTCAAAGTTACGGGCTCATTAGCTTGAAAATACGTATCATACGATAATTATTATAAAGTTGAATAAACGTTTTTTTAAAAAAACTATCCGGTTCTAATTTTTTGAAAAACCTAAACATTGGTATTAATTCGAAAACCTTTAGTAATAGAGTATTATGTATTAGAGGATTTCTATATACGTTATTATGTATTCGTTATAACGATTCATATAAACTTTGTAGTATTTCGGATATATTTAACTAAATTTTCGATCCCAGCATTTAACTTTGTAATTGGGACGATTAACCGTTATACCACTTGTATAAGGTCAATGTAATAACAATAGGTTATAAAAACCAGGCTAATACCGATAATAATTATATTTTTACTGTTTAGAGTCCATTAACCACCGGATGATAAATGGTTTCCACTAAATTAAACATAAATAACCAAAAAACGTCAATACGTTGAAATGTTTTAGTTAACCAGTTCGGTTGCATTATCGGTTTTTAGGTAAAAGGCGGTACTTAAACGTTACTCTACCCTTATTTCGTTATAAAATCGTTTCTAATACCCATCTGTTCAATTTGACCCTTAGTTATGAATAGTCGTCCGAAAGAAATCATAAAACTATTAATAACAGTTTAAAAACCACTCTGAATAAACTTTGGCTTTAATGATAATTATGACTTTAAATTTAACAGATTTATTTAAACGGTTCGTAAAATGATAGGATGAAAAAGGTTGCCAATATATTCTCAATGTAATTTAATCATGAACTTGATAGAAAAACCTATTTTAAAGTTATTTGGAAATCGAAGAGGGTTCAAAAAGTTCCTTAAAATAGTGTTTCTCATAAGTTATATGTTTATTAATATCTTAGTTCAGATAGGAATACCGAACGGTGCAGTACAAATAGGGCTAGAAGCACATCCTAAAAATAGCGATAATAGCATAGCGACTTGGATGGCTCATAAAAAGTAAATCTTGAATAACTTATATTAATGCGGTAGTAAAAGGTTGGTAAACGGGTACTTAAATATGGTTACGAAATCGTAAAACCCTATTATTGTTTACTGAATGTTTCGAAATTAAAACCTTAAATTACTAATAGTTCTTAGTACAAATATTAAGAAGAAAACTACAGTTGTTCATATGTATCAAGCGAATTAGTTGGGGGTAAATAATAATATGGGTAATGATGACGTTTTAACTACTTTGAAGATTGATATTAGTAAAAACGTTTACGACCCTTCGAATTAAATTCGATAACGAAGGTTAACCGGAAGATACACGTACGTAAAATCTATTTGAAAACGGCCTATTCGGAACGTAAAAATTGAAGTTTCCCGACCAAAAGGTGTAAGTTGAAGAAACATTTAAAAATATCGTAGTTTTTCTGAATTTAATTATCGGGTCGTATATAATTAGCCCCTTTATTATAAACTAACTTAAGACAAAATTTTAAAGGTTGTTGGGATTAATGAACCTGTCGCTTGGGAAACCATTACGTAATTATAAATTATTCAAAAGCTTCATAATTCATAAAATTGATCAACGGACTTGTTTTAACCTACAGTTCCGCATTTTATACTTTTATATAGCTGATAATCCCGAGTAATTCCTCATCGTAAATTTCGAAATTGAAATTGGTAAACGACAAATGAGGAAAGTAATATATTATTGAACATAAGTTTTTACGGTCATTGCATTAAAGAAAATAACTGCGTTAGACCTAATTAAAGTAATAGGCTTTTAAAAGGATGTTGCAATCGAGATTCCACTAGGTAAAATTAAGCTTCAAAAGGAAGGTAAGCGTAAATTATTTAAAAGAGACTTAGTTTTCGGGCATCTAACGGAAAAAGGTATCTTTCTAGTTGGGCGAATGAAAGCCTAATTATCGTAAAATATTTCATAATGAAATTTCGGTAAAATTACTGGTTTAAAAAAATACCTTACCCTTAAAGCAAATGTAAAATCCGTTTTTTCCCGGATAACGCTTAGTTTTTCCAGATTTATATAGATACCGATATCGACATTAAAAACAACCAAAATGTATTTAGTTTTTAAACGTGAAATTTACTCGTAAATATATTGATGTTGAGGTCCGCGGTGTTTAAAGCATTTAATACCTATTCAACTTTGATTTAATCATCAATAAGGGTATCGATCAAATACATTAAAATATTATCAAGGTAAACGAAGAAAAAGTATTGAAAAGATGCGAAATAACCTATTAATATACCGTTAAAACGTAGCGGATATATCAAAAACGCCAAAAGAAGTAGCGAATTATGCCAAAAGTTTGAAATGTATACTAAACGCGATTTACTATTCGTCTTCCTTTTCAATATGGAATTTTTAAAAAATGGTGATGATATCGAATTTGGTAAACTATCTAGTTTGGAAAATATTTGTAAATATGTTTTTAATAAGTAAAAACGAATAACCATACACTTTTATCACAACGTTCAATCGACGGTTATCAATATAAAAGCTTAAATCACCTCCGTTATTTTTAACTAAAAATACGGGGGTATTTGTTAATGGGTTACTTACTTATATATAAGCCTAATCGAATAATTTAATTAACGTTTTCTGTAATATCAGGAGCTTTTACCACAATATACCATTTAACAGGGTTTATAAAACCTTTGAAGGTTAGATTTAACTATCTTTGGGAAAAACGATGTCGTAATTGGTTTTGGAGAGATAAGTGGGTAATTTATTCTTAAAAGTCTTATTGAATAAGGGAGCGAACTTTTTAAATGCGTTGAGAAGTTTATTATTAACGGAGACAAGTAGTTTCAGGGAGATTACTTTATCAATATTTTATAAAAGACGGTAATGAGACGCTGAGTAGTAGTTCGGTCCTTACAGGTTTTTTTCAAAATAACGTAAAATATAACGGCGCCAACCCCCTGAGACGTCTTTTATATCAGCGTAAACCTTCGATTTTAAATTCGATAGTTACCCGCTCATTTGAAAAGTAATACGTATTTCGGAGCAATTTAGGTTACCTATTAATATTTTTTCTGATATTTACCTACAATAATATTATATTATAAACAAGGTATAATAAAAGCTTAAATCCGGTATCAGTACTAATGAAGGTCGATATTTCCAAATATGATAAAAACATAAGCCATAAAGTGAAGCCCTAGTACATAATACATAACTTCGCCGAGTTGTTAGGGTAGGATAAGTATACGCGATGCCTTGAAACGGGTAATAAATTATTTATTCGCGACTTTATAACATTTATTAATTATATTTACAGAAACGTAATTAAATGAAACGAAATTTAAAAATAAATATATTATAAACTGGAATATATTTAAAACCTATAACTTAACCATCATTTTGAATTTAAGCGTTATTCATTCATCTATATAATTATATATAAGAGTTACGTCTTTTCCCCCTCAAGATTAATAAGATTTTCGGCCTCAATAAGATAAAGTACTATAAAAACATTAACTTTAAAGCCGTTCTAGTGTTTCATTAAGTACAATAGTTAGATACGAATACGATTACCGTCCGCTCCGTATCGTAGGTATAACTTAAAGTTTTTACGACGGGAGAATTCCGAATAGTAAACTCAAGTAACGCGGCATTTAAAAATAACTCTAAAGGTGTTAACTTCGGTTGTAATAACGTCTTCCTAGTTATTACAAATAAACACATCGCTATTACTAATTTCATTACATAAAATACTTTTAAAATTAACGTCGGGATAATTAACGTTACTGTACTGAATACATAAATTATCAAGTAGTTTATTGATAAGCAAAATGTGAGTAATATATTCGTTATAATTCGCAGTTACATTAAGGAAAGATAACGTATTAATTTGCGTATAGTTAATAATTCCTTTTCAAATAACTAATTTGGTAGAAATTTCTAAGCTATATCGCCAACCTTTGTAAATAAAACCTTCTAAACATTTAAAAAAAACGTAAAACCGTTCACGGGTTTTTTATTTTACATTGATAAACCAAAAGATAATAGTTTTGACCGAGTTAAGATCTTAATAATAAACGAGAAGTATAACTATAAAGATATTAGGGTTGCTAATGCTACCGTTGCCATTACAGGCGTAATAACTTATTATAAAGGTTTTCGCCGATCCCTTTAATTATTAGAAAATAATGTAAAAGTAATTCTTTTCAATATTCATAAATTTACGGTTTTTACGTAACTTACGTAATATTATAATTTTTTCCACAGAAACTTGTAATTTTTTTTAAAACCCAGTACTAATAAAATAAAGGGTTTAATTTTAGGCCGTTAACGTCCGTCGAATGAGGCGCCGGTATTATAATAGAAATTGGAAAAGTCCGAGTCATCTTTACTGAAAAAATTAACCCTATTTTTAATAATAAATGTCGTGGTAATTAATTTATTTATAGGTGACGTGGTAAAAAAACTCTTGAAGAGGCTAACATTTTGAAACCGTAAATATATTAATAAATTTAAGGCATTGAATTATATTCGTTAACTCGTTCAATATACTAGTGTTTCGAAATTTTAAACGTAAAGCGTATTTAAAAATAATTCAATTCCGTTTAACATATGTCATACGTAAGTTAACGTTAAAAGGTTTGTATTAAATTGTAAAATAATTAAGTGAAACCTATTTAGTGGTTTTAAAATTGTTTTCCAACGCAAACATATAAAACCTATTTTAAGACGAAGGGTTTAACTTCGGAAAGTCGAAAAAAAATACATTCTCAGGTTATAGCCGTTAATAAGTAGTTAAAATACCATTAAAATGAATCGAAGTTTATATAAAGAGATTAAAATCAGATCTATCGCCGAAAATGTTCGGATTCTATCTATAAACTTTGATAGAAAGAAGGAAAAACTCATGTTAGGGAGCCGTTACGAAGCTTTAAAAGAGGGTGTAAACCATTCACATAACGTGGGAAGGCATATTTCTATGCAGCTTCTAAGCGGCTCCAGCGCGCTGTAAAAGTATAACAACTATCAGGGATGAATTAGTCGTAACTACTAACCAGGTATTATTCTATGACAAATTCTAAAGATATAAATAAAACTAACAAGGCCAACGAATCTGCAAATGAGAAATAATTAAAATTTAGTAAGAAAAGAAAATAAGGAAGAGGTTTATACTAGTTAAAAAGCTAACATATACCTAAAAAAATGCATTCGTATTCGATTTGAAGGATATACATGTAATTGACCTCTTTATTCATCCCATATAATTCGAATTAAACAGCATATTATTTAGATTAAAATAGCTTAGGTATTTATAGGATGAAATCGGTTTTACACAACGATTTTACCCCATGATAAATGTGTAGAATTCTTGGTACCAGGTAAGTTAAAATAAGGGGTTTATTTACATTAATAACTGAAGGAAAATAGCAAATACCTATTTGTTTATAATTACGTTCCAATTGGTATTTACATAGTGAAACAACAATGGTTAATATATCTACAAAACAAAGCATTCGATATTTTTTTCCAAGGCAACTATAATATTTTCATCTAGGGCGATGCAGTAAACAGGAATTAGGGTACATTCATTGCACCTGGATATAAATATAAAACGTCGTTTACTATGCCGAATATACAATATTTGATCTGCAAAACGCCTTAGGAATTTTGGGAAGTAAATATACCTATTATATACTAGGCAATATTACATTTGGTAAATAACTAATACCGAACAGTAAAAATGGTATGAAAATTTATAGGTTAGTAATACTGATATAAATAGAGTATAACTATACTTGGAAAACAGCTTTCGATATATATATTAACGACTACAATATCTTATTACATAAATTCGAAGCAATGTTTTACTTCCTTTATTATCAATATTTCCTTCGCCTCAAGTTTAGAAAAATCAGCCTCTTTTTTTACAAAATAGTATTATTCGGGGTTTGTTGGAATAATAGTAATTGAAGTGCAGTAGATCAACTTTACTTACAGTAAAGTTGACTATACTAACTGCAAGTTTAGTGTATTGTTTTGTGTGAGCCTACTGTATTAGCTGTAAGTTAAGTATAGTATGAGCCTACTTCACACTAGGATACAAGCCAATCAATTAAACATATAAATCACTGTTTAAACCGGCTAGCGGTCTACCAAACCTAGAATAATACATCAACTACTTGAACACGTAATACTACTATTACTTCCACTAATCTAATCGATAACGTTTCAATGTCTAAAGCTTAATAAATACTAATTAGTGCTTATTAGATTAAGTACAGATAAGCTAAGTAAAAGAAAAGGCTACTTATCGATTACGTTTTACATTAAACGATGGTTAGAGCAAAAGAAAGATTTTTGCGAAAGGCCTTTACTATTATTTCAGTCTTTATGGCAGTAAATATTTCTACGGCAGTCTAAAGGTAAAGAAGGTATCGCTATTTGGAAACACTAAGAAATATTTACAGATTCTTTTTGAAGAGCGTTAAAATAAACCGCTAAAAGTCTTTAAAGACAGGTTTGTAAATGGCTTAGTCAGTAATACTACGGGTAATACTACTGTAAAAAAGACTAGGTCCCACGACCTATACCTTTAAACCTCCGAAATTTACCAATAATATCAAACGACCTTCACCCTTACCCTCCATACCAAACCTCTACCCCTATTTTACTATTTTCTATTCCTTTACTTTAATTCAATCGCTAAAATTGTTTCTCTAAGCGAAAAACACCAAGATTCTCCAGGTTGCGTCGAAAAAGTCATGTTGTGCGACCTTACGCCAAGTTACTAAACACTTACACCACTAAGTTAAGTTCACTTTGCACCAAACCACCAAGTTCTACATAGGCTACAACCTTAAAATTACACCTAATTAAAAGTTAATGAAGGTAATTAAAGCCCTTAGATCCCGTTTTTTTAAAGTATTACGATAAAGAGTTCTGAGAATTAAATGTTGATGAAAGCTTAACAGACAAATACCTGGTTAACTTCTTTGGCAAGTATATCGTCGACTAAGACATAGGTAAAATCCTTGACCGCGGTAACCGTGATTTCCGCAAATACTGTAAGTTTTTCGATGACTAGATTATTAACATACAAATAAAATTTAAATGGTTATTAAGTCAAAGCTAAAGGCAAAATTTAAACGTTGAAGGATTTAAATATCTGAAAAAAAAAACTCTATTAAGTTAGCAAAAACCCTTTTTAAATTAGTTTCACTTGAGAAATGACCTTAAAACCTACTCCTTAAGGGAAAATGTGTTAAAGAACCTTAATGCCCTTATAAATGTTTTGGGGGACCTCCCCTTTACCTCCAGTTGAGTTAAACCTCTTTACACATTGACTATAATGAATCTATTCATCTGAACAGCAGTCCAACAAATTTACGTAATAATGCGGAATATGCAATTAGTGGTGACAGAACGCGTAAAACAGCGGCTACCAACAAGGCAAAAGGTATTGATGTTAGCGCTTGACACCAGTTAATTAAATAATATCATTAAGTTTTTCAAACCCTTTAAGTCTCCATTACCCCTTAAACCTTTACTTAAAATCGAAAAGTCCCTTAAAAGCCTTCTCATAGCAAATATATCTATATACGTAAGCCAACTATAGATCCTATCACAAGACTATACCCCTCGGATCAAGCGACTAGCAATTACCCTCAGTATTGCAGCTTAGAGGCTCAAGGCTTGAATTGCAAGGAAATACTAATGAAGACTGTGATAACTATCACTATCTCTTCCCAAGACCTATCAAGACGGTCAACATCAACTACAAGCTGCTTATGGACTTCGCCAAGATCTGGAATGATGCAGAAAAACAATGAGAAAGGCTTACTCTGGAGAAGCCACACTTCGTAAGCAGGTATAGGCAGCCATTACAGGCATTAACGAGTTTGAATACTCCTTACAGCACCCAGATACCATATACGAAGGCTTATTTAGCCAGTTGCGCTCCTTGCTTACAACCGTAATGGTATGCAAAACAAACTCGCTCTATATATATCTCTAAGCTAGCAACTTTCGTGACGTAGATGAGAAAAATCGTACGGGGATTAACTACGTCAACTATAAGTACAGTTATAGGCGTCCTCAATACATAAAATCTGACCTAATAGACTTAAACTAAAAACACCACCCACGCTAGCGCTAATAAGGGCAAAATTTAAGCGGACCTGTTAATTGTAAAAACCATCGTCGTAATAATAGCAAAAGATATTAAATTTTTAGTAAAGCAGGTTATTGGTTAACTCGCCACCTCCCTACTGAACATAACAATAGAATGGTGATAAATCACATTTATTACCCAATTACTTCCGAATAGAATTACTTACATCATATTATAAACTTCGAAGGCAACGTGGCTATAGACGGTAATAATATCTTGAAGAAAATAAAGTAATATAAAAACAACTCTTCTAACGCAGCCTAGTAATTAAACGACCTTGTTTTCCTATACCGTTTAAGTGGTATAAACCCTTACCTTTACCATAATCAAACTCCTAACCACCTATACGCCTCTAATCTTCGCGATTAATACGCGGATTATACGTTCTAAGGTATTATGCCAAACATAAGAGAAACAAGTTACTTAACAGGAAGCTATTTGCGATATATAGTATTATGAATAGAGAACACTACGGCCACCAAAATTAACCGTCATAATGCTGGCAAGGCTAAGGTTAGCTTCGGACTAGGCGAATAACTATAGTTATTAGGGATAATAGTAGTTTAAACTATTTTTTTATTTAATATCACCTGGCAGTGCCCACTATATAGCTAGTATAGTGTGACCCTAGCTAATGTGAAATACATATATATACCAGCGGGAAGTCTTGCAACTCAAGTGTTCCTACCCACAACAACCACCCTATTCGAAAATTCCTGTTGCTTTCAAATTATATCGTACACTACGTGAAATAAACCAATGAAAGCTATGTCTTTAACTAAACAAATACATAGGGTTAAAAACCTAATCCTTTACATCTGTGGCCAATTTTTGGGCAATGTATTGTACGTATGTGTTGAATGCCATTGTGGTCTTATAATTAACCGTATTGGTCCTCACTACGTGATACAAACTTATAGGCCCTACAAATATAAACAATATTTGTATAAGTTTGTCTACGTGCCACGTAAAAGAGAACAGGCACCACTAGGTGTAATGAATAGAGACTTTAACCAAATATACTTGTAAAAAAGTCTAACGTTACAACCTTTAGTCAAAGAACGGAAAAGCACAAAAATAAAAATAAAAGCCAGAAATCGAACCTTAAGCCAGCCTTCCGATTAAGGCCTTAAGGTGACCCCACAGCTTAGAGACCCGTAACATACGAGCGTCAAAACTGCAACCTTGACCAGGTCGTACTACATGGCCATCTCAGTCCCCACTCAACGCTTACTCGCATCGAGGACCTAACGGCGGTTCTAAAAGAGTGAAGAACCGGTAAAACACATATATATTGGTTGAAAGCCCGTGTGGTGGTGAAAATATACTTTATAACTCGGTACAGGACTTCAAAACAAACCGAACCATCTTTTTTCAACGGACTATAAGTCTAACAAGTGCAAAAAAATCGTACAAAGGGTATATCACTAAGCGGGTAGTGTGCCGGAGAAAGTCTTTTATGGATAGCCAAAAAAAGGCATCTAAGATAAAGTCGAAGACCCTGGTAAACAGGCGAAGCACCGGTGTGAGGGGTGAAGCTCAAAAATAAATGAATAAATAAATAAATAAAGATGTCAAGTGCAAGCGTTTATAATAAAGGTCTTTCTTTAATACCTTAAAACGCAAAAGGAATCAAACTTGCATCGAAATTTCAATTGTAATATAAGCTCAAGTCTGAAGGTTTCGATAAGTAGGCAGAGTGCTGATATGGGTAGTAACGGCTTAAAGATAAATAAATAAATATATAGAGTCGTTAGGTGCGAGAGCTTATAAGGTCTTTGTTTAGATTTTAAAACGTAAAAGAAATGAAACTTGCATTTCAAATTTCAGTGCAAGTTTACGTTTGAAGGGTCACGTTAACACAAGTAACGAGAGACGGAATTGCTGGTTGTGAGGGCTGTTCTCTGGATGCACCGCTGTGTGGGTGGTGCGCTGGGCCAACAACATTCTTCATAGCCAAAAAGGGGTCGCCAGAAAAGATTAAAATGGTAATAAAGCCGATTAGAGATGTAGTAGAATGGGATGCATGTAAAGTGATGGTATTGAGAACGGCTAGACCTGAAATTTTTTCTCGGAAGTAGGCACTATTAGAGTTTACAGTGTATAACCCTTACCTTTCTTAATAAGGTGTTCCATGCACCTATACCAATCAATTTAATGTAAGGTCGAAGATATAGTTTAAACTATTGTTAAATTAATAACATTTCACATTTTCAAATTCTCGACCCCTTTTCTTTTTTACTTAAAGAATATAAAGACTCTCGGCGTTAATGTTAATATCAACGCCGATAAATTGGTTAATAACGATTAGAGATTTACTTTCTTCTTTAAGTTGGAGCACCAGTAGTTTCATCTTTAAAGCCCAAAGATGATGATATTAAATTCTCACGAAGCTTAAAATACTGTAACTACACCAACGTTTTAATGAACCAGCTATTAATAGGCTATATAAAGTCCTAAAGTTCGTAAAACATGAAAATATGGAATATTATGCTTTAAAAGCTATCGAAAAACTGTATTCCCAATGTCAAACGTATGCTCAAGCCCCCTAAAGATTTAAGTCCACATTAAAAAAGGACAAAAACTTCAAATACAAGGTTTTCATTAATATATTTTACTTGGATAATAAGCCTACTTTTAACGTCTTTAACTTCATAGGCTCCTTTTATGGGGTTAAGTTTTAAAGTCCTTATTAGTTAAAGATACGTAGAAAACGTTAAGGATGCTATGAATTAACATGTATTTGAGTTTACCTAACGTCGTTGTTTACGATACTAACACTAATTTTACAGCGGCAAAGTTTTATGAAGACGTCAATATAATAGAAATCCAGTGTAAACAAATGCCTATTAAGGCTCAATGAAGCATTAGGAAGGTTAAGAGAGTATACGCATTACTTCGTCAGACGTACAATATTCTTACGCTAAATATTAAAAGCTTTACAGATCCATAGATACGCTTTTAGATAGCAGTAAAGAGCCTAAACAATATTATAGGCATTAACGGCTTAGTATTAACGTTACTGGTCTTTAAAGCTTACTCACGTCTAATAAGTAAATCTTTATTATTAATAAGGATTCAAAAACGAGCGGTGACCTACAGTAAAACATTAAAGGAACTGCGAAAGGAATCAGCATGCCGCTAAGTCAACGAAGCCCTTAATATCAGGAATAACCCCACAATGATCGATGTACTTTCTTTTCCGTTATAAAATAAAATCCTCGTATGATAGAAACTAGGCAAATAGGAGGTTTTAGATAAAACCTTAAGTATAGCCAATTTTAAAGTAGTCGTTAAAACTATTAACGACTTTGTAATGTTCCGTATAACTTAAGTTAAGCCATATATCAAGGCGATTAATAATAAAAATCTTTGAATCACACGACCGAGTTGATACGAACCATCTTTATCCGTTATCGATAAGGCAATAAAACTCCGCTGGCGCGAATAACTCTCGAATAAAATAAATATTAAAAAGAAGGAATACACACCGTGTCATGTTTACAATACTATTTAGGTAAGCAAAAAAAAGCAAAATAACGAAGACTTAGTATTAAAGCTTCGAGTACAAAGCATTATTAGAACCTCTAGTAAACTCTTTAAGAAAAGCGATAAGTGTTACAGGCTAATGCCTGGCTATTGTTTACTAGGGATTCAACTCGAGTAGTTGTTACGTTCCTACAAGTGCTCTAGAGCTGTTCGAAAGATGCACGGGAACATATTACATACGTTACGTGACCGGGTTGTACCATCTTCTACAAGCTTTGAAATAGCTTTCTAATAGGGGTTTCTCCTTTATTTTTTATCGACGGTTATAAACAAAATCCGATTACCTTAAACTATAGCTTTGGCTTTAGTCCCTTTACATATAACCCTCCAGTTTTTCCCAGCGGTTTTTTAGCTGTTTGTTAACATCTATAGCCTAGGGCTATGTTATTATCCTCCAACCCTTCGAATTTGGACCTTGAATCCTTAAAGAAGTTTTTAGATATACGCGTTACAAAGAAGCATTAAAACGTTTAAACAGTTTAATAATATTACTTTACGGATTAATATAAACGTTTTACCAACGTCAAACATATAAAACTTGTTATTCGGGGTTAAGCCGTTCGAAAGTATAATTCATATTTTAAATAACGGAGTACCGGCGTATTTAACGCGTCAACGAATATAATCTACTACTTCGAAGTTGCCGGTACGTTTACATTTTTAGTACGATACCTCTTTTATGGGTTTTTCCTTGCGTAAGTTATAAACGACGTAACTATTAGGTCTCTTTTTACTGGAGACCGCGTTAATTCCCTAAAAGACGAATAATCGAATTTTTTAAATTGAATTACAATACTAGAGCCTTATTTAACGGATGTTAACGACTCAATTATATACTTTATAATTAGCTCGTTGAATATTCACACATTAAATTCCAATTTCTTATGTAAAAATCTACAATATTACGTAAATTACGTAAGTAACGAAAGTTTATTGGTATTAAAAAGATTACTTTTGCGGTTTTTTGATAATTGAAGAGCCTTAAAACCATATAAAAAGTTATTACGTCCGCGATGGTGACGGTAATACTAACGATCTTAATGCTTTTATAATTATGTTTCCCATATATTTTTATGACCTTCACGCGGTTAAAACCGTTATCGCTGAACTTATTCTTATGAATCAAGGAATTTATAAGTAATTTTACGTCTTTTTGAACGTTCAGAATGCCTTTTTTACAGAAGTTATGTGTATAGCCTGGGAATTATCCGTGAAACTCGTCATTTTAAAGGTATTTATTAACGACTTATTAACTAATACGTTACTTTCCCTCAATATATCTACGGATTATAACGAGTAGATCGTTTATGTTCAATTTATAGATAGGCGGTTTTATAACTTTCGCATTGATTATAAAGATATAAGCGTTATTATTAAAATTATTTTACGCAATAAAAATAATAATAGTGATGTATCCGTTTGAAATAGTTAGAACAACTTTATTGTAACTGACATAAATGCCTTTCGAGTCGTTTTTAAACAACGTGTCGCTTTAGTAAACTATTCGAGATTTTCCCGTCGTAAGGACTTTAGGCTGTATTTATAGTATAATAAAAACGATTATCGTATTTATACCTGCTTATTGAACCCAGGGTAACGTCTGAGTAACTCCAACGCTAAAATTATTATAAAAATCCACATTATTTAGCCAAAACTTTTATGAAGTTTTAGAAAGGAATAGCGTAACTTTTATATATAACCGTATATAAGAGTAAATGGAACTTTATTTCGACCCAGTAACTTCGTCCGAACTTTTAAATAGCTTTCCATTTTTAGTAAATTTACCTTACAATTTTATTGATTTTATCTATATTTTAGTTAATTTCAGTTATAAATATCATTACTTCCAAATAAAAAGTTTGTTAACCGTTTAAAGTTATTGCGCATCTTTATATTACCCCGATGATTCGATAAAGTTCCGTGTAATATACCCGGTTTTCTTTTACAGATTATTTTTCATAAACTTTTAAAATATCGACCGAAATATATATCATTACCTGATATAAGTTTATATCATTCCTTGTTGGTAATAAGACGTTATTTTACGTAAACTTCGAATAAAATATTGATAAGTTATTTAAGTTGTTTTAAAGTATATATTACTTTTAGGACGAGCGGATAATTATCGCGTTGAAAAACGGGGGTTCGCTTCTATATAAAAGACATCTTAAGGGGTTAGCACCATTATATCTTATACTATTTTATAAAAGATCCCTAAAAACTGAATCATTTAACGGATACCACTGTGTTTTTCGTCGAAAAACCCGAAGGTGTCATACGTTTTTACATTAATTATCATCAACTTAATGCTATTA
Organism: Anisogramma anomala; assembly: GCA_038502455.1. Classification (NCBI taxonomy): domain Eukaryota; kingdom Fungi; phylum Ascomycota; class Sordariomycetes; order Diaporthales; family Gnomoniaceae; genus Anisogramma; species Anisogramma anomala. Next base: position 22,360,056 of record JASMMZ010000006.1, on the reverse strand, counting down.
CGAAAGTAAATCGCTATCAATTTCCGTTTATTAAAAAAAAATACAAATATTTTTCAAAATAAGTAGTTTATTAAGTTTAATGTTAATGACGCTTTTTACTAGCTTTATATTAGGAAGGGAAACGAGTGGAAAACCACGTTCCGTATACGTTTCAGATTTTTCAAATAGCTTATTACCCCTTTCGGATTTTTAATACGTTAGCCATCTTTGAATAGTATATTAATAATTCGTTACGCCTTTCTTTCTATATATTTTATTTTTTCCATTTTAATAATATTTTCATTTGCTTCATTAATTCCTTTAACGATTATAATATTTAAGTAACGTAAATCTATAATGTTTTAAACGTCGTATAATTTAACTTCAATATATTTAAATACAAGTTCGGCATTCAAAAACCCAAATAACTAGGATTCGTTATCGAGGCTAACGTCGACGTCCGTATAAACGCAGAAAAATCACGCTTCATTCGGGAATAGGCAGTTTTTACGTTAGTTTTAAGTGTACGGGTTTTTTTGAATTTGTTGACTTTTACCTATATTTCATTTTCGATCATTCTACGATTATTAGGACATTATCTCGGTTAATCCGTAAGTGTATTTCTTTAAGGGCACGAAAATGAAGTTGGTTTCCAACGGCTTAAGTTTAGCTTTGTTTCCGACCTTGTACTCGCCTAATGGAACCCCAACCGAAATACCTTTTTAAAAGCCAACTATTTTAATTAAACTTTAGATGGCTATATTTTTTAATGCAACTACCACGGTACCTTACGCCTAGTAATGTATTACTCTCATCGTTTGTCGTCCGTCGAATGTAATTATAAAATCTACGACAAGGGGTTACTTGGAATGATAAGTTATTTAAAAATATGGAACGCGAAGATTCTGTGTACAATACGATCATTTACGATTTTAATAAATTACAAGAATTTTGAAAACTTTATAATATACAATGACTTTTTAAACGATATATTCGTCAGTTTAAACGCCTTTTCCGATTTTGTTTACAGTTGGTTTATAATAAGAAAGCAAATTATATATAATTTAATACGTTATTATAATGGTATTAAGACATTTTTAAAAGCCTTTTCGACTTACATTTTTTAGGACGAAAACTATAATTATTACGTTACGAATAGGCTATTTTCGAACCGCTCTCGCGAATAGATATCTTCCGGTTAACTATTACCGGCGAATCTATTTTTACAAGTTACGAACTTTTTACTAATATTAATCTTTAAAGTTGTTAAAACACCGTTATTATATGCGATACAATTTACCTCCGATTAATTCATATAATACGTATAAGTGATCGATGTTTCTTTATGGATATCTTTATTAACGACAACCAGGTATTAAAAGTTTTAATTTCGAAGTACTTTCTAAACGAAGATAAGGTTTTATGGTTTAATAACCGTGTTTAAATACTTATTTTCCAGCCTTTTATTACCGTGTTAATTTAAGTTACCCACGATTTACTTTTTACTTGTTAGCCGGTCCATGAATTTATTATTACCCTTTTTAAGACTTACTTTTAGCGTGGTTTACACCGCGTCATCCGTCGCTTTTTACGAAATAACGATGTTCATAAATGTATAACTTATTGAAAAAATCGTCGGAAGTGATGTTTTAAACCTTTTCCGGGTTTGAAACAGTTTTAAAATGAAATCTTTATCGACTTTATAATCTATTTACTCTAGTAATGTAACGTCAACTCACTTCATATTATAATTATTATAAACCGTTCAAACAAAATCGTTAACCTTGAGGTTATAACGATTATTGACATCGAAGTTTACGTAAAGCGGGTTTTAAATTATTATTGGCGATGTACAAATTTTTTCGTACAATCGTTTGTAACCAAAGGTCAAATTAAACCGGTAGATTTCAAAAGCGATATTACCATTTAAATGGGATGAAATGGCGTTTAGATATTACCTTTTACCCAGAAACCGATGGTATAACTAAACGTACTAATAAAAAGATCTTAATGTATTTATATTCCTTTATCGTTTATACTCAAATTGATTCAATGCGTTTATTACCTAGTTATTTATCATCGTCAAATAATGAGGATACAATTAATATTGGTATTAACTTATTTCTATAACTTAAATTATTTTTTCGATCTTATATAATCGGTATCAATTTTTTTCGTCCCAGTTACAAAATCGCACGTAAGGGTGAAGAGTTTCATTTAATGTATTCGTTAACTTTTGAAGTTTCTATAAGCCGTAATAAATGCTATATAATGACGTATAAAGGAAACCGCTAAAAAAAGGCGTTCCCTTTAAAACGTTGTTAAGTTGGCGGCGATGTTGAACTTTTTTAAAAAACTATAAACCGGACGAATTTTCTAAAGCTTTAAGTTAGCTTTTTGACAAGTATAGTATTACGCGCATGGTAGATTTTTATGTTACAAAACTTAATATCTCAGAAGTAATTTACCCCCAGTTTTATATCAATTAACTTATTTGAGCTGTTTCAAACTTGTTTCATAGTTAATAAACCCGCGGCTTTTAATCGTAAGTTATTGATGTTATTGTCAACGACGATAAAACGGAACTTGAGTATTAATTTAGAAGTATTTGACGAGTTCATAATGAACCTTAAGACTGCCGTCTCCGGTTTAATAGCTTATCGGAACGGTAAGTTCAAATTAATTTAATAGGTTATGTATACCTAATATGAAACCCGGTTTTCAGCTTTTCTAATACCGTAATACTCTACGCTTTCGAATTATGTTATAAATCGGCCGAGTATAACGACGGGCTTTTACGTCTGTCCCATAAACGGGTTCATGACATTATTATTTACGTTAGGGAATAATATAAAAGCATTTACTTTACGGATATTAGGTATAAATATAACGCGATATTGACGAAAATCAAATTATAACGAATTACCAAAATATATCCTTAAAGTTATCGTTCTTGTCTTTATTCTAAAGGTTTTTACTTATTTCGACTAACTTGCTGAGTTTCGAATTTATACATCATAGTTTCTCATTGATATGTTTAAATAATTCAACGAGATTTTTAATCACTTTTCACAGTACTCCCCACCCATTCATTAGTTATAATGTCCACGTTCCCCTTTCATAAGTAAATCTACTGAAACACTACATTCCTTATTTAAATTCTATACGGCTCATAGGTTACCGGAACAAATATAAGTAGAAAATATAAAACCTGCCTCGCCTCGAGTATTTACCTTTTTTACGTAACACGCTGAAATTTTATTGCCTTTTCTCCGGAAACGACCTACTTTTATACTCTTTTATACTATTCGTTAACACTTGAAAAATAACTCGCAAATACCTCTCCTTACCCCGAATTTAAGTATCGAACGCTAAATATGCTTTAAATAGTTCTTTTATAATTTTGTTTATATTAGGATTTATATTTCAAAACGTATACAAATAACTAAAACTATTGCTTATAATACTAATAAAGTAATGGCGATATCGGACGCCAGTATTGATCTGCGTGTTAACAATCTTTTCGCGGTTATACGGGCTTAACTTACTCTTCGTCTTTTCATAAAACTTCCAAGGATCGTTCGTTATACAGTATACGTATTCGAAACACATTGGTTCACGAGTTCTATTAAGATAAACTTTATAACCTGTAAGGCCGGAAATCATATATTCGTTGATGAAAAATGAACAGCTTTCGAATAAGACTTAATTACGTTTTTAATAGCTTTGTAAACCTTCACAGCTAACTGAGAATTTATTTTGAAAAATAGGAACGTAAATAAAGATATAAAGACTTGTTGAAATAGGGCCTAATGTTGGGCCTTATTATAATACTAATAGTGGGTTGTAAAAATATTTTTTTTAACTTTCTATAGGAAAGGGTTTACCTGGATATTTATAAGGGGGAGAGCATTATAGTGCTTTTTACGTAACGTAAAATCGTTCGGCTTGGAACCTTTCGCACTATACTACAACATTTTAATCCGTTTTGAAGCGGTCGTTTATTACCTGCTATCTATTAACACATTCCCAACATTATACACTGCTGCATTATAAAAAATGAAAAGGGGGGGGGGGAGATAGGGTTTTTTTTAGGCGTATAGCTTATTTTTAAATAATTGCTTTTATTTCTCCTACTAAACTGGTTTTGTAGTTTGATGGTCAAAGCACATTATTTCCATAATAGGGGCTCTGGGTTCGATTTCCAGTGTCATCCTTTAATAGGATTGGCTTAAATGTAATTTTGTTAGTAAATCTTTTCTTTTTTAAAGGGGGGTATACTGGAGGATAATGTTACAAGCTAATACCTGACTATTGTTTACTAGGGATCCAACCCTGGTAGTTATCATGTTCTTACAAATTCTTTGGAGCCGCTCGGAAGCTATACGGGAACACATCCCACACGTTACGTGACCGGATTACACTATCTTTTACAAGCTTCTTAACAGCTTCCTAGAAGGGGTTTCTCATTTCTTCTTCATCGAGGTTTATAGACAGAATCCGACCATATTAAGCGACAGCTTCATCTTTAGTCCCTTCACATAAGGTTGAAATTAACTGCCTACTAATTCGAGGAATTGTATAATTTGTACCGAAAACCGACTTCAATCTCTAAATCCAAATGTTACGATCTTTAAGTCAAGGATTATTTACAAGGTTAAAGTTAAGATCATGGGGCAGCCGTATAAAAGGTCACACTTAATCGTTCAAAGATACGGTAATGAAATCCAAAATTAGATTCTCATATAGTCGCCAACAATTTAAAACATTAACCAAGTCTTAATAATCACTTTCATACTAAACTCATTATTTAAAACCAAAGGTAAATTTACACTTCATAGTCTGAAAATAATGTAGGTATATTTGCAATTAACAATAAACTTATAACGGATCTTTTTATCAAAGTTATTATAAAAATTACGTATCATTTACCTTTTGAGGACAATAATATAATATATGAAGCTATTATACAAACTAACCAAAGAAAATGTTCATTAGGCTTTAACCCATTAATCGTACTTTGAGTTGAAGTTATCAATAAAATCCTTAATATACGACTCGTACTTGTTAGTATCGTAAAAGGAAGACTTCTATCTAGTAGGCATACAAATTAATGATACTCTTTTCGTTAAAACGGCTAGCTTTATAATATCGAAATAGCAAGCGATTAAGAACTTTAAGTTTTGAAATTAAAAACCGGTAACGACTTTGGCGAAAGGCAATTAACTTGACTTTAACTAATCGTCAGTCCATATACTTAGTATTAATACTGGCCTTAGTTTTTGCCAAAAGAGTTAAAGTATTGATTTAACTATAATCGACAATATTAACATAGCTAAGGCTTAACGGTACTTAGAATAGCATACCCGTAATAGTTATATCGCTATTTTATACCAACCAAAAGCTTCTTACGACCTAGTTATTACAGTACAACTACAGAATCCAATAAGTAAAAACTTTAACCGTCTAAACAAAAGACTTAAGTAGTGAATACGAAATCTGAACCGAGGGATGAATATGGTTCCGATGGACCTGTCGAAGGCCGAGTAAATAATTTTTACGGACGGGTTCATTATAAACAACATCGACTTATTATCATGAATCGGCTTTTTAATAACCCTCGTAAATTAAAATAGGCGACAAGATCAATTCAATATCGTTAATAGTTTGATTCATTAAACCTTCGTTAAATATACAAGAATTATACGAAACGTATTAAGTTTAAAGGTCTACAATATAATGACTGGCTTCAATATAAGTATAATATTATGGAAAACCTTTAAAGTCATTACCAGGTAGCTAGAAATTGCTACTATTCCGGTAATAATCTATATCTATTCAAAGAGTTTATTCGACTATCTTTTAAAGCTCAGAATCACCAGTACAAAAAGCCTAATAATCGACGTAAAAGCACTCCACGAAGCCTTCGAATGTAGGGAAATGAAAGAATTCCGGTAAATCGATAGGAAGGATAACCCTGCTAACGCCATAACAAATATATCGCCGAATAAGGCCCTTAAAAGGTTTATAAATAACAATATACTAAATATACGCATCGAGAGCTATGTTAATCAACCACCTAACAAAGCTAAGTCACGTGCCGATAGACAAGGATATGCTGCAAACTGGAAATACTGCCAGGGAACTAACGATAACGACCCCTTTTATTAACACGACTAAATTAAAATTTTTATGGAAGCCTGCGGGGAAATAATATTGTATAGGAATCAATAAAGTCGGAACTCGAAACCTTCGAGCAATTAAAAGCAAATTGGGTTAATTTAAATGTAAATGAGTTTAATTTTGTGTAATAGTCAATTGAAATCAATAGGGATTCAGTTAATCAACGAGAACTTAATTCATCAGCTGCCGAAACATATTGATCAACTATGCTGGCATACGCGCATATAAATAAAAATCCGCCAGTGTTGGAATAATAGTAATTAAAATATAGTACGCCAATTTTACTTACAGTAAAGTTAACTATACTAACTGTAAGTTGAGTGTATTATTTTATATACGCCTAGTTCATTAGCTGTAAGTCAAGTGCAGTATAAGCCTACTTTAAACCAGGGCACAGGCTAAGAAATTAGCCGTACAAATTACTATACAGACCTGCTAGCATTTTTCCAAACCTAAAACAATATATCTACCACTTGACCACGCAATACTACTGTTACTTCGACCAATTAAATCGACAACGTTGTCACGTCTAAAGTCCTACCAACAGATTTAGTATTTATTCTTTGGGTTTCAAACTATTACGATGATAAGTTCAGCCATTCAAGAAATATTGGAAGAGATTGAAGATGTGAGGGACGCCCAGAAACCACCCTACTTTATTAAATATATTAGACAAATTCTTTTACCTTTTACTATATGTTGTAAGGTTTATAAATGGAAAAGCGTTATGGAGGATAATCTTAAAATTTTTTTATATAAAAATGGTGTCGAAAATGATATCAACGGGGAAAGTTTCGAAGTAAATGTAATGTGTTCCTAAAAACTTTGAGTAGAAAATAGAGTATACAGAGGCTCTCATCATTATATACCTAGTAATTTTGAAAAACATCGTAACATATTCAGACTGTTGACTCCAATTCCATCTTACGACAAAAGCTTTGAACGAAAGAATTAGCGGCGTTGCTTTTCAATTGTATGAGTTGCTTGTTGGTATTAAATCTTGGCCTTTTTTTCCTGGGAATTAAACGACACCGAAATTCGATATACTATTAGGGAAATAAAAGCGTTATAAGTTGTAAAATATTTGAAAAAAAAAAACAAGATTACGGGTAATTAAATCCCCTTTGCTAACGACAATTTATACTAATTATACGATTTTTATTTCTTTATCAACGAATCCAACGATACTTGCAGGAAAAATCACGTAATTGGTAGATACATTCAGAATATTCGATACTTACATCGTATGCTGACCCAACTCGGCTAAAATAATTAAAGTCTCTAATAAAACGTCGAGATTGTGAGGATTAATTATTGAACTGTTAAAGTCAGATGTAAGGAAACTACCATAAACGGTAGGAAAATGCTTATTCTTATAACAAACGATGTTAAAGTATCCACGAACAGGAATTCTCTTACTTAAAAAAATGTTAAGTCTAAAAATAATACTACGATTGAAAGGAGTAACAATAACGACCGTATATATCGATGAAACTAACTAGTGAAAAAATATCGTAAAAATAAGAAGAAGAATGAAAAGCTATTTACTACAACTCAATATTTAAAATGGTATGTTATTAACCCGGAAACCCTGTAAACGATACGCTATTTATATAAAAAAAAGATAAGTTATATCGATAATCAAAATGAGCTTACGATCTTTATAGGCATTTTTTTGTAGTTTTTACACTTCATAAATTAAAGATAATATTATAGTAGCTAACGTAATACATCAATATTAAGGAATATATTCAAATATATAAACTATACGCTTTTTACAACACCGCCAGGCTAATTAATGAAATACTCCTACCTTTAGTAGCCCTAAGGCTATTGAGTATTATGGGTATAGATTTTGTGAGTAAAATTAACTTAAATGGAACTAGCGGTGAACCTTATTTTTACCTTATAATCAATTATTTCTTACGGGTTTCATTTAGCTGAGCTATAGGTAAATTAATGAGCAAAGAGGTATATCGGACTTAAGAACATATCATGGATATATTCGACCATCCTATAGATGTTATTCGGATAACGGAAAACAATTTAAAAGCCTCGTAGTTATAAAGTTTTTTTATTAAAGACGCAATGAAAATTATGAATATATATGTATATTTAGCTGCGTTAGAAGAGTTCATAGAGGGTTTTTCAGTTGTTTAATAATGAATAAAAGACATAGGCTTATGAACCCGAATATAAGCGATTTGAAAATTAGTCTTAAGCATTCACTAATATTATAATCGGCGGACTTTACCTCACTACACATGAATATTAACAAATAGGTTCGTAATGAAAGCCTTTAGAAGCCATTATTATGGGGGTAGTATTAAACTTGGATAAAGAATACCTGACGGTAATATTTAATAAATCTCTAGTAAATAAGGAAGTAATCTGCGACGAATTTATCAGTCGACGCGACAATTATCGTGAATATATAACTAACAATTAGATATGATAATAGATTAAAGTCAAGATCAACTTTAATAATAATGATAGTAATAAATTTCGAGTTAGCTATTAAGTGTGGAAAAGCGTGATTAAAACTCGCGATATTGAGGTAAAAAGGTTTATCGTTAATAATGAGAACAAAACTCTACAAAACGTTAGGATACCTAAATTTAAACTGCAGTGAATAGAAATGAGGAAAGTTAATGAAATAGTATTCTTCGTTTGTCTTTAAATAGTTAACCCAACCACGAGAAAAAAAAAGAAGTTTACATTAATTCATCAAAACCATATATTGAAAGGGCAAAAAATGAGATAAAAAACGTTGTTAACGAAGAGGAAAATAAATTGGATGTGGAAAGAATATAGGAACCTAAAAAACTTTAATAACAATGATGGCGCTAATAGCCAAAACATACCAAAATGAAACAATAACATCCACCTTTATGAAAGTAAAAAAGAAAGTTAAAAGAAAGGTTAGAGAGTTGGCATTTAAAAAGAAAAAGGTTGAAAAATCGAAGTTAAAATATTGAAGATTAAGGTTGTAAAAGGACTATAGCCAGAGCTATAGCTCAAAGTGGTTGGATTCTGTCTATAAACCTCGATGAAGAAGAAAGGAGAAACCTCTGTTAGGGAGCTGCTACGGAGTTGTGGAAGATGGTATAACCCGGTCATATAACGTGTAGAGGCGTATTTCTATACAGCTTTCGAACGGCTTTAAAGCGCTGTAAGAACGTTATAACTACTATGGTTATATCCCTGGTAAATATTATTAGGGTATTGGCCTGTGATATTACCCCCACCCTTTTTTAAAAAAAATATTAAATAAAACTATATTTGTCGTCACTGTGTCAAAGGGTTACGTCGTGAATCAAACCCAGGACCCTTACTATAGAAAGCAAGTATTCAAATTATTCAACTACGAAACCGGTTAGGTACGAAGAGAATAGGGGTAACTGCCTGAAAGTCAACGATACATTTGAAAAAACCTTTAATTCTTCCCCCCCCTCCTTCTATTTTTTTGTACGGCGATGAAAAATGTAGGGGAAGGCATTAATAGGAAACAAGTATAAAATGACTGTTTCGGAGCGGCTTAAAATATTAAAGTATCATGTGCAAGGGTATTGGCCGAACGATTTGATATTACGTAAAAGAAGTTCTAGTATTCTTCTCCCTATAAATAGTTTAGTAACCCCCCCTTGAAAGATTTAAAATCTTTTTCTTATAACTAAATATTAGTACTGTATTAGTCCTAACGTTAGGCTTTAATTGAAATAATTTATAGATATCAGTTTTCCTTTTTACATGTTTTTATCGTTATCATTGTCGCCTGCTTTTTCCAAAATAAATCATCTTTAAATTATTAAAGTTAACAAGGTTGTGAGGAACTTAAATATACCCCGTTCGAAAATTGGTTTATCTTTATTAATGAGCGTATAATTCCCGGTTTTACGAGCTATAAACATATATATTAATAGAACACACGAGTAAACGTATTTTTAATACGTATTTAATAATATATAATTTTCGGAAATTTTATGAAAAACTAAAAGTAAGATAAACGCATATAGCTATAAAAAGGTTATTAATAAACGGTTCGATATTAACGTTCAATGTTGTTTTCACTATATTAGTATTATAAATCGTAGGTCTGGTTATTTTATTTATATATTTAGACTCAAGTTCTAATATAAAAATATAAACGAGGCTGTAAAGGAACTTTTCAAGTCTACTTAACGTTCGACGTTTAAAACCGAATTAAATTGAAGTATTTGTAAGCATTTTTTTGCCGTTATTAAGCGGTAAAAAACGTATACGCATAGCTTGTTGCCGTAAGGAAGGTAATAAAAGTTCGGCGCGTTGCGTAAAAAAAGGTTGATACTTGTATCAGGGCAGGCTTTATATTCGCTACTCCCATTCTTTCTAGCAGCTTTCAAGCCGTAAAGCTTTTTAATAAGGATTGTAGTTTTTAAATAGGTTTAATTATTCAATAGGAGCGTAGAAATCGTAATTAATGAGTTCGTAGGGAAAATAATTCGAAAGGATTAAAAACTTATCGAAGTATCTGAATGTATTAATGAAAGGTTAGGCCGTATTGATGTAAGATATAGTCAATTATTTCAAATAAGTAACAGTTTTTTGAATAGAGTTAAGAATGGTGATTTTGAAAATCAATTTGAATAATTTTTATGATTTAGTGGTTTTTAAATATTATGTTATATTAATATTTGGTACCCGTAAAGTAACGGCTTTTCTATCGTTTCAGAACGTAATATTTTATAATTTAATTATGTTTACGAAATGAACGTAAGGGGAAGTCATTATATTAAACAGATAAATAAATTAATACGAAACCATGAAGTATTAGGATATGGACCCAGTTTAAAAGCGGTCTCCAAGCTAAGTATATATAATTCATCTACTTAATAAAACCTTATCGTTCTCCAAGATCTTTATACTTGGGGCGGCGAATTAAAAATTTATTTCAAATTTGAAAAATATTTTGAATATAGTATTCTGGCTTTGCATGGCTATTATCGCCTATGATATTAATAATTTACAGTTAAAATTTATGGATTTAATGGTTCGGGAACGAGTTCGAAGCAATTGGAATAAGTTACTTTACGTGAAACTTAGTGTATTTATCTTTTAGGATATTGAATTTAATAATATTAAAATCTATTATACGTATCATGCAATACTCGTGGTAAAGGTAATTTATTTTTTTAGAAAACTTATTTGGTTTGTACTCTTTAAACAGGAGTTTAACATCGTTAATAATTTGAAAAAGTTTCGAAGTAAAACGCCTGTTATTAACGACTTTTTTATATGTTATTACGTAACTGTTATTACAGCTTGTATAAAATTTGTAATATTATAGATGTATTAGATGAAACTTTCGACCTTTATATGTAATTTCGTAATTAAAACGAGAAAACGTTATACTGATTATATCAAGTCGATATAATAGCTGTAGGTTATAAAAGAGGTTAATATAAATAATAATCGTATACTTGCGTTTTAATGTTAATTAATAACTAGGTAATAATTAACTTTAATTAAGTTTAGTATAAATAATAAATAAAATGTAAATACGTTAGGTGTTGGTAGGTCTTAAAAGTTGCAACGTTGTCGATTCGATTAGTCGAAGTAACAGTAGTATTGCAGTAGCCAGATAGTAGATGTATTGTTCTAGGTTTGGCAAACTGCTAGCTGGTCTGCACTGTAATTTATATGGCCAAGTACTTGTCCCGTACCCCAGAGTGAAGTGCAGCGTACTATACTCGACTTACACTCAATGCGGTAAGTCTCTATAAAGCAATACACTTGCAGTACAGTCAACTTTACTGTAAGTAAAGTTGACCTACTATTCTGCATGTAATATTATTCAAATACTGGCGGCTTTTTAATTTGTAAGCGCACGTTAGTGTAGTTAACCAATCTTTTTCGGTTGTTACTAAATTGCCTCCTCGTTAACTAGACAGACCTCTGTCAATTCCGGTTGCCTTCTATACTGAATTACACCTAACTGCATGTAAATTGACCCCATTCAACCTTAATTACTTCGTTATTCCGAGGTCCGAGTTTATTAACTCCTACAAAAAGTTTTTTCGCCACAGACCTTTGTAGCTTTAACTATGTCACTTAAACAGGTCACTATAATTAATCCTCTAGTAATCTTCCGATTTGTCAGCACATCCTTATCCGCCATTACGTGGTTTTTCCGGAAGTCGGTAACGTAGCTCTCGATATGTATGGTTAGCTTATTGCTATTCACAAAATTTTCTAAGGCATTATTTAACGTGGTTTTCGTTATAGCATCTACAGGATTATCTTTGCCATCGATCCATTGAAACTCCTTAATCTCCCTCCCTTTATAAGCTTTACGAAGTGCTTTCACATCGATTATTAAGCGTTTTTTGCTAATGGTTCCAAGCTTTAACAGGTACTCGAAAAGATTCCTTGAGTCGATATAGATTACCACCTGGATAGAGGGAATTTTCAACTGCTTAGTAATAAGGTTAAGGGTTTCCTATAACGTTATACTTATGTTAAAGATTGTTATTATACCGTAGACCTCAGAAACCAATACGTTTCGTATAATCCTCTTACACTTGACAGAGGTTTAATAAATCAAATTACCGATAATACTAAATTAATTTTCTCGCCTATCTTTATTCACGAGGGTTATTAAAAAGCCGATTAATTAGGATAAGTCGGTATCATTTGTAAAAGAACCGTCCGTGAAAATTATTAGCTTAGCTTTTAAAAGATCGAAGAATATCATATTAATTTTACGGTTTAGGTTCTGTATCTGCTACTCCAACTTTTCATTTAATCGATTGAAGTCTTTATCCCTTAGTATTTATACTTATATCGTAATATATAAATCGTATAAGGCTTTCGGTTAATATGAAGTAGTAATATAGCTACCCCGTATATGTTGTTTTAAGTAATGTTAAGCCTTAACCTTATTAACCTTGTAGATTTTGGTAAGAATAAAGTCTTCACCCTTTTAATAGAAGTTTAAGCCGGCATTAATACCAAGTATGCGGATTGATGATCAATTAAAGTCAACTTAATTACTTACTGTTAACGTTATTACTAGCTTATAATTCCAAAGTTTAAAGTTCTCCATTACTTATTATTTCAGTACTATAAAGTCAGCCGTTCCGAGAAAAATGGTATTATTAGTTTACATGCCTATTATGCCAAAAACCTTTTTTTACGTTACTAATAAGTACGGATTGTATATTAAAAACTTTATCGTTAGCCGGGATTTAAGTGCGACTGGTAAGTTAGGAATTAGGAGACACCTACTTTAGATAATCTATATAGTGATTTAACACACCGCATTACCGTTTTTAGCGGGTAAATAATACGGAGTTTTTATAACAGTTTTAATAGTATAATTCGCTGTAAATCCATTGCTAATTGTAAATAGGCTTACGTAATATTACGACGATTAAATGTAAACTTGCCTTTAATCCGGGCTAGCAAATTTACGGCTAAGGTAATTACCAAACGCTAGCTGATTTTCTAAATCGTTGGCGACTACATAAGGATCTAATACTTACTTTTATTGCCGTATCCTTAAAAAATTAGTCGTAATTTTTTATAAAGCCTCTCCGTGGTTTTGCCTTTAACCTCGTAGATAATCCTCAACTTAAAGATTGTAACGTTTGGCCTTTAAAGGTTAAAGTTAGTTTTCAACACAAATTATATCATACTTCGAGTTAATAGGCCGTCTATTTTGACCTTATCTTTCTTTTCAAAGGGTTTGCTAAAAGTTATAATAATCCCTTATATCTTAAACTTCACTATCAAGTTTTCGTCATTCTTTTCTTTTTTACTTACCTAAGTAGTATTATAAATACGGCCCGGTATGTATTCCTTCTCTTTAACATTTTCTTTCTTTTTCGTGGATCGCCCGCATTGGCAGCGTTTCATCGGCATATTAATAACGGTTGAAAAATAGTCGTGTTAGCTCGGTCGTTTTATTTGGAAGGCTTAAGAGTTTTTATCTTTACTACCCCTAATATAAGTCTTGACCTAGTTGATTCGAAAGGATACAGAGCCGTTAGCAGTTTTAACAACTACCTTAAAGTTTGTAATACTTAATATTTTATGAGGCCTTTCCTACTTGCCTAACTCCCACCATATAAGGACTTTATTTTATAACGGTAAAGTAAGTACGTCGATCGTTAAGGGACCGTTTCTAGTGTTAAGAGCGTTATTAATCTAGCGGCGTGTCTATTCCCTTAGTAATTCTCTTAAAGATTTACTGTAGGCTGTAACGCGTTTTTAAGTACTTGCCGAGAGCGGGGATTTATTCGTTAAACGTAAGTACACTTCAAAAACTAGGAGCGTTAGTACCAAGCTATTAGGGCCCACGGTATCATTAAGGCCTTTTACTGCTATCTGTAAACGTGCCTCCAGATCTGTAAAGCTTCCGATTTTCAACGTAAGAATATTGTACGTTTGGATAAGTAGGGTGTGTGCCCTTTTAACCTTTACAATACTCTAATAAGATTTTATAGGTACCTATTTGCATTGAATACCGATTATTTTAACATTTTTTTGGAATTTTTCCGCCGCAAAGTTGGTATTAATATCGTGGACGATGACGTTATATAGACCCATATACGTGTTAATCTATAATACTTTTAACGTTTTATATGAATTTTTTACCGAAAGGGACTTTAGAAATATTACTTAGTAAAAAGAGGTTGTAAAGTTAACGACGTAGAAAATGGTTTTGTTATCTAAGTAAAATATATTAATAATAATTTTACAGTTTAAGTACCTGTCATCTTTTAATATAAAATTAAAATTCTGGGTGGTTTAGATATACATTTAGCAATAGTGGCAAAGACTTTTAATGGTTTTTAAGGCAATGTATTCCACATTATTATGTCTTATAGACTTTAAGACTTTATATAGCCTATTAACAACTAGGTGATTAAAACGCTGGTATAGTTAACGTATTTCCATCTCTGTCAGGTTTAACACCACTGCTTCTGGACCTTAAAGATAAAATTATAAATACCCCTATTTAAAGGTAAGTGAAAACATTTTACCGTTTTTAACCAGTTCGTCTACGTTAACATCCATATTAACGCTAAGGGTCTTTATGTTTTTTAAACAAAGTAAAAAGAAGGTAAGAGACTTAAGGATGTGGAATGTGATTACTCCTATAATAGTTTAAATTACTATTATCCCTAGTGACGATAGTTGTTCACTTAAGCCAAAACTTACTTTGGGGTTACCTATATCGTAATAATCGATCTTAGTAGCGGTAATGCTTTCCCTCCACAATACTACATATTACGAATAGCCTCCTATTCAATACCTTATTACCCTCGTATCCGGAATAATACCTTGAAATATATAATCCGCGTAACGATTATAGAAATTAAAGGTGTATAAGGGGCTATGGGTATGGTTAGGGTAAAGGTAAGGGTTTTTACCACCTAAACGGTAGAGGAAGTCATAGTCGTTTAGTTATTAGGCTGCCGTATTAGGAGCAGTATCTTCGTGTTACTTAATTTGATTAAGGGTATTATCATTAATAGGCTTATCCACTTCGAAGTTTGTAACCTAGTCTTAGTATTCCTGTTGAGAAGTGGCGAGGTATTGGATGTAATATATTACCTTTTTATTATTTCGCTCGGCAAAGGGGTGTCAAGTTAACCAGCAACTAGTTTTACTACAGATTTAACATCTTTTACCACTATCATAACAATAGTACTAGTGGTCAGCAAGTTTGTTTGTATCTTATTTGCGCTAACATGGGTGTTGCCTTTAGTCCGGGGCTAAGGTCGATGAGCTAGACTTTAGGCGTTATAGGCGTTTATACTTACGATTAACTTAGTAAATTACCCTAAGGTTTTCTTTATTTACGTTGAGGAAATTATGGACTTAGGGGTATATACCTAGCGAGTTTGGTATACGTGCCATTACAGTGGTAATCGAGGAACATAACTGGCTGAAAAAGTTTTCGCAGGTGGTATCTAGGCGTTATAAGGCGTATTCGAACTTATTAAAGCCCGTAATTACTGCTCGTACCTGTTAGCGAAATGTGGCTTTACCAACGTAGGCCTCTCTTATTGCTTTTTAACATAATATTAACTTATCAAACATTTAATTAAGAATGTCTATTGGTAATTTCTCTTTTTTTTCTTTGTTATTATTGTAATACACTGTGTGGTGGCCCAGTTTATATGATATTGCGCGAGGTGGACGTCGTATTCGAAGTGGACCTTTATACCATCGTATATTTCGCGAAATGCGGTAGCTTTAGTTAGAAAAGTTAGGTAGTAGTCCTTAGCGTTTCTTATAAGGTTTTTAGGGAATAGTAAGTGAAAACTAGAAGGGGGTACCTCTATATACCTGCAAATGTTTGGAAAGGCATTATTTTGATATCGAAAAGGTTATAAGGCTTTTTTTTATACTTTTATATACCATTCTAAATCTTGGCGAAATCCGTTATCAGCTTTTAATTAATATTAACCATCTTAACAAGTTTTGAGGCAAGATAGCGATAATTAACTCAGGTTTGGTTAGTGTTTCTTAGCGGTTTAAATCTTGGAGTTTCTGAGGTACAATGCTGAGGGTAATTGCTAGTCGCTTGGCCTGATAGGTAAAGTCTTATGATAGAGCCTGTGGTCGACTTTCGTGCGTAGGAAAGTCTGAAAGAAGAGGGTTCCTAAGGTGTTTAGCGATTATATTAAGGGCTAATAGGTACTTGGGGGTTCTGAGAAACCTAACGATATTACTTAATTAACTGTTGTAAAGCGCCAACGTTAATAACTTTAGCCGCATAAGCAGCCACTTCTTTATGTGCCCTGCTACCGCTAAAAACGTATTCCACGCTATCACATGGTGAAACTAAACTGTTTGGCAGGTTAACAGATTTCTTATCATTAACGCTTAAAGAGATTTTACTTAGCTAAAGGTAGGTTAAAGGTTCTTCAAATCGTGTATAAGAAAGTTAAAGTGCCTTAACACCTTTCCCTTTTCCTTAATAGTTTTAAGGATTAGGATCCTAGGGGCAATCCTCTTATTAGGCTAGTTAGAAAAAGGTTTTTACTAATCCCACCGGTACTTTATTAGGAATATTAATACCACGACGTGTAATCTTTTTTTTAAACTTTGTCTTAACCGAAAGTTGGATTATCTGCCATGTATTAAAATTCCAATGGCTAAAGAATTCGTAAAAGTCTTGAAAAGCGCGAGCACTGCGACCGTATTCGTTACTGAGGTTCTTATCGATAATATACTGGCTAATGTAGTTAGTTAGGTAGGCTTTAGTCGAGGTCTTATTAATATCCGTGATCTAGAGTTACGGGTTATAATGGTCGAGGAAAACTGATCCAAGGGCTTTAACTTTCTTTATATATTCCTAACTTAGGGCTATTTTGACCGTTCGGCCTGTAGAAAACGTGTAAGACGTATGAAGCGAGTGACTTGATGATCTTTAAAAGTACGAACTTGGTGTTTGAGCGTATGGATTTAGTAATCTGGCGTAAGTTGCGTAGGAACTTGGTGACTTAGCGAGAGGTCGAGTAACGTAACTTTTTTAACGCGGCATAGTGTTTTTGCTTAAAGCAGCGAACTTAACGATTAAGGTGGCGAAAGTAAAAAAAAAGTAAAGTAAGGCAAAGTTTTGATATAAAGGGTAAGGTCGGAGGTCGGTATTGGTATAGGATGGTGGTAAAGGGTGAAGGTTGTTTGTTGATTGGCGTAAGGACTGAGTCGTTTTTCTTACTGTAGTAACACCCGTAATAGTATTAACTTAGCCGTTTTGCCAACTTGACGTACGTACTTTAAGACTTTTAGCGGTTAATCTTAATGCTTTTTAAGAAGGATTAATAAAGATTTTTGGTGTTTTCGATAGCGATACCGTTGCTATCCCTAAGCTGCCATAAAAACCGACACAGCTTAGAATTCTTCTTTACTTAATGCTGTGAAAACCGATGCAGCAGTAAAGGCCTTTCGTAAAAATCTTTCCTCTACCCCAACAGTCGTATAACTTAGAGCGTAACAGGAAAGTGGCTTTTTCTTCTATTTAGTTTATCTATACTTAACCTAGCAGACAAGCATTAATCAGTATTGGTAGGCCTTAGACGTTACAATGTTGTTGATTCGATTAGTCGAAGTAATAGTAGTATTGTAGTAGTCAAATGGTGGATGTATTGTTCTAGGTTTGGCAGACCACTAGCTGGTCTGCACCGTAATTTGTATGGCCAAGTGCTTGGTCCATGCCCTAGAGTGAAGTGCATTGTACTTTACTCGACTCACACCTAATGCGGTAAGTCTCTACAAAGCAATACACTTGCAGTACGGTCAACTTTACTGTGGGTAAAGTTAACCTACTGTACTGCATATAATATTATTTCAACATTAGGACTTTTTAATTAGTACGTTCGGATATATCATCGGTTTCGGGGTTAAAAATATTTACGCGTTATTTTACCACTATTAAATCGTAAAATTGTTAGCAATAGTTTGAAAACTGTTTTATATAAATTTTAACATTTATATTAATTATAGTTTTAAGAGTAATGGCTTTATTCAAACTATTCATAATAATTACAAAGTAGCGTAGATTGCTGGTACGTTTTTAAGGTAAGTCAATTATAAAGTCAATAAAAAAACTTGCTTTAAAATCGTCTAAAAACCGTAAGGTATTTGAAAAGGTCTTTTCGACGGTGTTTTTAATAGGTTATACGCTTATAAATATCGTAGTTCCGGTAAAAGAAGAGGATTACACGAAATGAACCGGGTTAAAATACGTTTTGAAAAGTGTAATAATATTAAATTTGCGACCCGGATAGCTAATAGAAAATAAATCGTATGTAACTTGAATTAATGCGGTAATAAGCGATTGTAAATAAGTACCTAAATACAGTTACAAAATCGAAAAACCTTATCGTCGTTTACTAAATATTTTAAAATTAAAACTTCAGGTATTTAGGTATCATCGGTACGAATATCCGTAGAAGAATTTGCTACTAATACGTATTATACAAATTAATTAAATGCATGTAATATCGTAGGTAATGAAAACATTTTTATAGATTTAAAATCGATTATAGTAAAAAGATAACTATTTTTAGTATATATTTTCTGATAACGGTTAACCGGAAGATACTTATACGCGAAAGCGGTTTCAAAGTAGCTTACCTGAGGCGTACAAGTTATAGTCTCAGGTTTAAAAAACGTAAGTCGAAAAAAAAACCTTAGAAATATCTCAATTGCGTTATAATGATATATTGAGCTTTATATAATTTGCCCCTTCATTGTGTATTAACTGAAAACAAAATTGGAAAAAGCATTCAAGCCAATGAAGGTATCATTTTAAAAAATTTCGTATAATGATAAAATATTTTAAATCTTATTAATCCGTGAATATCGTAAACGGACGTGCCATACTCTGAAGCTTTTCATTTTATACTTTTAAATAGCTTATAATACTATGCATTTTTATCGTAAATTTCGTAATTATATTCAGCAGACAACAACATATGAAAGTAATACGTTACCAGATGTAAGTTGCCGCAATTGTTACGTTACATTAAATAGGTGCCTAAAGCCTAATTAAATTAGTCGGCTTTTAAAAAGGTATTTTGGTCGGAATTATACTAAAAGAATACGGTTTCGAAAAATAAGTAAAATTTAAATCGTTCGAAAACTACCTGCTCCTCAGGCCCTTAACCAAAATGAGTACCTTTTCGGGTTGATTGAAATTACGGCTTAACGCTTATAAAATAGTCTTGAATAGAATATCGGGAAAAGTTAGAGAATTTAAGATAACCCTACCATTAGGATTAATATAAAAACTATTCATTTTCGAGTAGAATATTTTTATTAGGTTTATACGGACGCTGATATTAACTTTAATAACAAATTTTGAATACTTGGTATTTGGAACGCCGAATTTACATTTAAATATATCGAATTTAAGTTTCGAAGCATTTAAGACATTGAATATTTATTCAATCTTTACGTTATAATTATCAAAAATACCGTTCTACTATATCAAAATATTATCGAGGTAAATAAAGTGAAATATATTGAAAGAAGGGCGTAACTAATTATCAATATATTGTTAGAAGGTGTCCGATACAGTGAAAGAGCAAAAAAGAGTAATAAACAATTCGAACAATGCAAAATAAATATGGAACTCAGTTCTTTCTTCGTTTTCCTTTTTAATACGATCTTTGCAAAAAGCGGTTTTATCATTGAACTTAGTAAATTACTTCATATAGAAGATATTTGTAAACGTCTTTTTCATAAGTAAAAGCAGGTAACGATTTGATTTTGTAATAACGTTAGGTCGCTATTATTTGACATAAAAATATAAATTACCTTCGGGGGTTTTAACAAAAGAATATGAAGATATTGGTTGAAAAGTTACTGGTTCGAATATAACCCTAATCGAGTAACTTAGTTAATGTTTTTTGTAATACAAGGAGCTCTTTTCGCGATATATCGTATAACGGGCTTTACAAAACCTCTAAAGGCTAGCTCTAGCTATCGTTATAAAGACCTATTTCGTGATATATTTCGAAACGGTAAAATGGTGTTAATTTCCGTGGGCTTTATCCAATAAAGGGGCCAACTTTTTGAAAGCGTCGGGAAGTTGATTGTCTACCAAAAAAATTGATTTGGCGGCGAGTGTTTTATTAATATTTTCGAAAAAGAAGGCGGCGAGCCGCGTAATAACGGCTTAGTTTTAGCGTGACTTTCGCAAAATAACGTCAAATACAGTGGCGCCGACCCCTTTGGGTGTTTTTTTATAAAACGCGAATCTTTCATTCCAAATACGAAAATTAACGGTTAATTTTTAAAGTAATATATATTTTAAACCGATGTCAATTACGTATCAATACTTTTTTTAAGGTTTTATTCATCTAATGTCTTATTATAAATAATATATAAAATTAGTTTCTGTACGAAAAAAGTATTGATCAAAGCTAATATTTAAAAATGTTTTAAAAAAATAAGTCGTAACACAGATTCGAATACATAATGAGTAGTTTCAATAAGTGGTCAGGAAGAAGTAAAAAAATATACGGTAATTTTGAACGGTTAGTAAATTATTCATTTACGTATTTGTAATATTTACAACTTATACTTACTAAAATGTAAATGAAATTAATGAATTATAAAGTAAATTCCTTTTAAACGGGTAGTTATTTAAAATTTAGGATGAATTAACTGGATTCAATTATTATCTTATAAATTTTATATGCAACTTTACGTAATATTTACGTTTTTTTATTTTAAAAGTTAAGAAAATATTCAGCTAAAGTAAAATAAATTTCAATAATATTTTAACATTAAGGTTTTCTTGGCGTCACGGTAGGTTTAATAAGTAAGTATTAATACGATAATTATCCACGCCGTATCGTATATATAAATTAAGGTTTTTACAACGAAAAAGATCCCAATAATTAACCTAAGTAATTCGTTACCTAGAGGTAGTTTAAAAGGCATTTACTTTAATTATATAATATTTCCCTAGCTATTAATAACGGGTATGTCTTTACTATATTTCCCATTATATAAAACACTTTTGATGATAAAGTTAATACCGTTATAACGAGTATATATGTTATAAAGTCGCTTTTTAATAAGTGGAATATCAACAATCTATTCCTTATGCTTCGTATGTATATTGAAGGGAAGTAATATATTAATTAACTTATTGTTAATAATTAACTTTCAAATAACAAATTTAGCAACGTATTCTTGAATCATATCATTAGCTTTCGTAAATAAGATTTTTTTCGACGTGAAAAAAGGAGTAAAACTGTTTGCAGATTTTCGACTTTATATTGATAAGTTAAAATATAAAGACTTTAACCGCATTAAAGTCGTAATACTAAGTATGAAGTATAATTAAAGAGGTATTTGAGTCGTTAATTACTCCGTTGTCGCCACTAGTGTAGTAATATTTTATAACGGTTTTCATAAATAATTTCAATTGTTAAAAATAGCGTAAAATTGATTTTTTTATACCCATAAATTTCCGGTTTTTACGTAAATTATATAATATCGTAATTTTTAAATCGGAAATTATAAGTCATCGTCGAAAAACTTTACCATTTAATTAAAGAGTTTACGTTTAGGTTGTTAACGCTTGTTAAGTAAAACTCCAATATCATAGTCGGAGTTGAAAGAATTCGAATCGTTGTTATTTAAAACGTTAACGCGATTTAAAATGAAGATAAATAATTACATTGTTTGTAACTTATGTAAAGAAATTTTTAAGGGGGTATTATTCTAAAAACGTAAACATAACAGTAACTTTAAATTATCAAATGATATTCGTTGACGTATTTAATCTATTGGTATTCCGTTATTTTTAATGTACACCATATTTTCGAATGATTCAATCCCTTTTTAAGATCTTTATACGTAAAATGTTGGTAAAACATTCGTATTACACCGTAAAATAATCGTATTAGGCAGTTAAAATACTTTCAAGTTACTCTTCAACGCGTATATCCTAAAAAATACTTCAAAGTTTAGAGGTTTAAATTAAAGGATGAAAAAGGATAATATAATTTCAAGTCATGCCCGTTAATAAATAGTTCAAATACGGTTAAAAAGTGATTCGATGTTTATATATAAAAGGATTAAAGTCAGAGTTATCGTTTATGATAGTCGGATTCTGTTTATAAACCCTGATAAAGATGAAAAGAGAAACCCCTGTTAAGAAACTCCTACGGAGCTGTGGAAGTTAATGCAAACAGGTTACGTAACATATGGGAGCATATTCTTATGCAGCTTCCAAGCGGCTCTAGAGTGCTGTAAGTACGTAACAACTATCAGGGTTAGATTCATGGTAATCAATAGCCAGTTATTAGCCTGTGAAAAAGGTTGAAAGTTTATCCTTCCCGACATATTCATGAGCGGGCCCCATATTTATTAGTGCTGCTACTAGACTCCCATACGATATCTTAACATCGCAGGAATTTTTTTCCAATGACTCCCTCCATGGCTACCACTAGAGGAACCAAACCAACTATTCGTACCTTTAGTGAATCTATAAAAGAAGCCAGATCTTTACAGACTTTTTAAAAGCCCTAACATAAACGTCAGGTAACTAAACCACCCTCAGCAAAAAAGGACGCTACTACGTACCACTCTTAACACTTTAACATCGAGTCCTTATATAAGACGTTTAATACGTAAAAGCGCGACTCCAACGCTCGCGAATCCGTTCATACGACGTATGAATAAGCTATTAATACCTTTATTATACGTTTTAACGATTCCGGCTTTACTAAATACCTAACATCAACGTTACGTATCGTAAGGTATGTTATTAAACACCTGGTTGACGGAAGCTTAGGGATACGGATAATAGTAATTTCACTCGCGTTTAAAAACAGGTTTACGTATTTCGTAAACCCCTTTTTTATTTTAAACGAATAGTTTTGAGGAAATCCCCGAAACGCTTTTCAAACCCTTTTACTTACTGTTTATACGATAACAATAACCCTACACACAGCTACGGTAAACAAGGGCTTCATGTTTATTGCTTCCGTTATACCAAACTCGAATATCATAAAAACTTCGGTAGTAAGGCGAAATAGGATTCTGGTTTTCTTAACTTTTTATAATCCCTTTATGTTTACGAAAAAACGTTAAAGTCCCGCTTTAAACAATATGAAATAACATCTTACGTAAAGCACTATACCTTAAAAAACGGCTGAAAAGAGGGGTTTACAGGTGTTTATTAGGGTTTTTAAAGGGCTTAAACGAAATGTTGAAAGGTTTTCCCTTCATTATATTTATATTGAAAAGTTGTGACTTAACTTATCCATTATTCAATTGGTTGATAAAACCTTTACGGAGTACGTTATATAGTATGTAGATACAAGGATCAATTTTTTTTTCTTGAAAAATTATATTAATATTATTTCAATGTTTTGACGATACCTTCGCCAAATTATATTAAACCCAATATATATACATAATAAAAAGAATTTTTTACATTATTTATATACATTATTAAAATATATAAATTGAGGTCTTGAATGTAATCCAAAATAAAATCGCGATATTAACTAAAATCGTATTAATCGACACTCACCTATTCATTTACAGTAAGAACGTAAATATGGGCTAAACAACCTATATTATCTTATTGTTCAAACTCATCAAGTCCTTTCTTCTCCTTAATATTAATTTAAGATCTTCAGTAACAAATAAATGATATCGGTTTTACGTTTACGACGACATATACTTAAAATAATATATGAATATACGATACTTCCAGCCAGTATATTGCCTAAATCATTCGCCTTAAACTAGGGACTACGCTTCTGGGGTATACTTAATCACTTCGTAGTATTATAATTACTATAAGCTTTTTCCCTGAGTATATGATGATGATCCAGCGGCCTTAAAAAAAGGGGGCAAATGTATCCACATTAGGAGGTACCGGTTTGAAAAAAATAAATTAAATACCTCGATAAAACCCAGTATAATATTGAAATAGTAGCGAAATTTTTAATTAAAGTCGTTTTTATCGATTTGAAACCCGCGGAAAACAATATCTGTCCGACGAAAAAAATAGAGAATTAAAACCTTATTATACAAGGAATCGGTAGTATTTAGCCGGTAAAAGCGTGGCGCGACCTATATTCCCTGTATTTGATTCTGGAGCTGAAGGATATATAACTTCATTAGGCAGTGTCGATATATCACTTAACTCGCTTTCTTTGAACCCAACGCTGTAGGAGGATACTAAGCCAGGAAACGCCTAAAACGAAACTATAATATAGAATATTGCAAGCAAAAATCTTAAGTTACCCCTTAATAGCTTTAATCCCTAAGAGCATTACATTTAATAAACACGGCCGCTAGCTCGTAGTTAAACAGGTCACAAGTTTTAGGTTACGTGTTTTAAAACTTTTTTTATTTTAAATAAAAAAAAATAGGCTTAATTTTGCTATGACTTTAAACATTACAACGTTGTAGATTTTATTGGTCAAAGTAACAGTAGTATTGCAGTAGTCAAGTGGTAGATGTATTATTTTAGGTTTGGCAGACTGCTATCTGGTCTGCAAAGTAATTTGTTTGGCCAATTGCTTGGCCCGTACACTAGTATGAAGTGGAGTGTACTAAACTCGACTTATACTTAATACAGTAAGTCCACACAAAACAATACACTCAACTTGCAGTCAGTATAGTCCACTTTACTGTAAGTAAAGTTGACCTACTACACTGCAAATACTATTATCCCAACACTAGCAGATTTTCAGTTTGTACACGCACGCTAGTGTAGTTAACCAATCTTTTTCAGTAAGCGCTAAACTGCAGCCTTATCCATTAGCCAGATCCCTGTCAATTTCAATTGACCTCAGCATTAAAAAGCACTCATTTGCATGCAAATTAACCCCAATTGCCGTCAGTTGCCCCACAGCTCCGAGGTCCAACTTCATCGACTCCCACAAAAAGTTCTTCTGCCACAAATCTTTCCAAGCCTCCACTTCAGCCGTGCCAATCAAACAAGTCGCCATTGTCAGTTCCAAAGAAGTTGCCATTCAGTTCTCTAGCAGTCTTCCTGTTTACCAGCAAATTCTTGACCGCCGCCACGTGAATTTGGGCTTGCCGGGCGACCTATTAACGTAGACCTCGATACGTATGGTTAACCTATTGCTGTCTACAAACCTTCTCAAGGCCTTATTCGGCGAAGCCTTCATCATAATATTAGCAGGATTATCTTTACCATTAATACATCGGAATTCCTTAATTTCTCTCCTTTTGTAGGCTTTACAAAGTGTTATTACGTCGATTATTAGGCGTTTTTCGCTAGTGGTTCCGAACTTCGAAAGGTATTCGAATAAATTCCTTGAGTCGGTACAAATTACCACTTGGATAGGAGGAATCATTAACTGTTTGGTAATAATGTTACGGGTTTTTTTATAATACTATGCCTACGTTAATATTATGACCCAAGTATGTTGGTGGATCAGAAAACAGGCCAGCATGAATCTGAGCTACCGAGAGCCTGAAGTCCAACACATCAGGTGGGGAACATCTCTCGGTGAGCCTCAGTGAGCACCGGTGAGCCTCAGTTAGTACCGGTGAGCCTCAGTGAGTACCGGTGAGCCTCAGTGAGCACCGGTGAGTCTCAGTGAGCACCGGTGAGCCTCAGTGAGCACCGGTGAGCCTCAGTACTGAAGATGGTATGAAGGCCATAGGATATAAGAATACAGCCATCACCACATATATAGTATTTCCTTCATAACTCTTCAGTTGTCAATCTAAGTATTCAGTCTCAGTATATTCTGAATAGCCTCACGACCTTTAATTATTACTTGCACGGTTGCGATATTGTTCACTCAGTACCTCTACTACCTTCTTGATGACATGAACCCTCTGACATCTTCTATATACTCACGGGTATTTAGTGGGATCATTACGGTTAAAGCCTATTATTATACCGTACACCTTCAAAGTTAATAAGTTTCATATAATCCTTTTATATTTAACAAGGGTTTAGTAAATTAAGATACCAATGATACCAAATTAATCTTTCCGTTTGTTCTCGTGAACGAACGTTCTTAAAAAGCTAATTTTTAAAGATAAATCAGTGTTATGTATAAAAAATCTATCGGCAAATACTATTGATTGAACATTTGATGAATCGATTAAAACGATATTAATTCCTTGGTCCGAATTCCGCATTTTTTTACTTAATCCTTTTATTTAGCCGGTTAAATTTATTATTAATTCGGTTTTATATTTACGTCGCGATAAATTGGTTTTAAAAAGCCTCCAGTTAATAAAGGATAGTAATATAACTGTTATGGGCACGTTATTTATGGTATTGTTATGCCTTAGCTACGTTAATCTTGTCGATTATAGCTAAATTAGTGCCTTAGCCCTTTTAGTGAAAACTAAGGCTAATATTAACACCAAGTATACGAATTAACGATCCGTCAAAGTTAAGTTAATTACCTCTCGCCAACGTCATTATCGACTTATTATTCTAGAAATTAGAGTCCTTAATCGCCTATTATTTTAATACCATGAAGCTAATCGTTCCGATGAAAAGGGTAGGGTAAATTTATATACCTACCAAACCGATGTTTTCTTTTTAGTTACAAGTAAATATAGGTTCTATATTGAAAAAATTATACCTAATCGTAATTTAAAGTGCGATTAATAGGTAAGAAACCAATAAAAGTTTGTTTTAACTAGTATGTATAATAGTTTAACATATTGTATTACTGTTTCTAAAAGGTAAATAGGCTGTGATTCCTATAACAATTCCAATAGTATAATCTATTATAAATCCATTATTAATTACGTGTAAGCCTAAATTATATTATGACTATTAAATATGAATTTTCCTTTAGTTTTTCCTAATAAATTGGCTACTAAAGCAGCTTCTAAGCGTTACCTAATCTTTTAAATCGTTAGCGATTACGTAACAATATAGCTTTTATCTTTATCACCATATATTTCAACTATTAGGTGTAACTTTTCGTATGGCCGCCCCGTAGTTTTACCCTTAACTTTGTAGATAATCCTCCACTTGAAAATCGTAACGTTTAGGTTTTAATGGTTAAAATCTACTTTCGGCACGAATTTGATAACTTTTCTAGTTAATTGGTTGTTAATTTCGATCTTGTCGCCTTTTTCAAAAGGTTTGCCGAAGGTTTGAATAATTTATTATATTCTAAGTTTTAATGTTTAGTATTCGTTATCATTTTTTGTTTTTTTTACTTAGTTAAGTAGTACTATAGATATCCCGAGATATATATTCCTTCTCTTTAATGTTCCTTTTCTTTGGGGGTCATCCGCATTGTCTGAGTTTCATCGGTCTATTTATAATAGATAAAGGAGGTTCGTATTAACTAATTCGCTTAACTTAAGGGTTTTTGTTGTGAATAACCCTAATATAAGTTTTAATTTTGGTAATTCGAAAAAATATTAAACCGTTCGTAATTTTAACGATTATTTCGGAGTTTACGATACTGAAAATTTTATACAAGCCCTTTTATTTACCCAACTCGGTTTACATGAGAACTTTACTTTATAACTTCAAAGTAAGTACGTTGATTATTATAAAACCGTTCCTGGTATTAAGGGTATTATGAACTTAGCAACGTACCAATTCCCTTCGTAATCCTTTAAAGCTTTACCGTAAGCCGCAACACGGTTTTAGATACTTGTTAATAATAGAGATTTACTCGTTAGGCGGGAGTACGTTTTCAAACCCAGTAACGTTAATACTAAGCCGTTAAGTCCTACCGTATTGTTTAGGCTTTTCACCGCCATTTAAAAGCGTATCTCCGGATTTATAAACTTCTATTTTTTAACGTAAGGATTCTATACGTTTGGCTAAATAGGGAGTATATCTTTTTAACCTTTAAAACACTTTAATAGGCCTTTATAAACACTTGTTTACACTGAAGACCAATTATTTTAGCATTTTTCTAAAACTACGCCGCCGTAAAGTTAATGCTGATATCGTAAACGATAATATTACGTAGGCATAGGTACGTGTTAGTTAACAGTATTTTCAATGTTTTTACATATCCTTTGCCGAAAGGAACTTAAGATATTTAATTTCATAAAAAAAGGTTACGGAATTAAAAACATAAAGAATAGGCTTCTGATTCAAGTAAAATATATTAATAAAGATTTTACAATAAAAATCCTAATTGTTTTTAATATAAATTTCAATCTTCGGGGGGGGGGGTGTTATATGTACGTTTAATAGTGGTAATAAAGCTTTTTAATAGATTTCAGGCGTAGTATTTTATATTTCTATACTTTACGAACTTCAAGATTCTATATAGCCTGTTAACTACTGGGTAATTAAAACGCTGATATAGTTAACGAATATCTGGATTTGTTAGTTTTAATACCAATGTTTTAAGTCCTTAAAGATAAAACTATAGATGCCTTTACTTAAAAACTAAGGGAAACCTCTGAACGTTTTTAATCAATTTGTTTACGTTAACGTCGATGTTAACGCCATGGGTTTTGATATCCTTTAGGTAAAGGGAAAAAGGGATAAAAAACTTAAGGATATAAAACGAAATTATTTTTATAATCGTTTAAATTACTATTATCTCCAATAACAATAGCTATTCGCTTAATCTAAAGCCAACTTTAATCTTATTAACATCTCAACAATCAATCTTAATAGCAGTGGTGTTTTCCCTTTATAATACCATATATTACGTATAGCCTCTTGTAAAATATCTTACTACCCCTATATTCGACATGATATCTTCGAATGTGTGGTCCGTGTAAATATCGCAAAAATTAAAGGTATGCAAAGGATTAGAGGTTTGGTCAAGACTAAGGTAAGGGTTTTCACTACCCAAACGGTATAAAAAGTCGTAATCAACTGGTTATTAAGCCGCGTTAAAAGTAGTATTTTTATACCATTTAATTTGTTTAAGAAAGTTCTCGCCGTTAATTTGCTCATCGCCCTCAAATTTTGCGATTTAATCTAAATAGTTTTATTTGAAATCAATAAGGTATTAGATATAGTATATTTTCTTGTTGTAATTTTGTTTGGTGATAGCGTGTCTAGGTAACCAATATTCAAATTTACTATATATCTAACATCTTTTACTACTATTACAACAATAATGTTTACGGTTAACAGGTCCGCTTAAATCTTGACTCTATTAGCGTTAACATGAGTGTTATTTTCAGTTTATAGTTGATAGACCAAAAATTAAGCGTTAAGGGCACTCGTAGCTGTATTTATAGTCGACGTAATTAACTACCGTAAGGTCTTTTTTATCGACGTTAGGGAATTTACCGGTTGAATGGTATATACTAAACGAGTTTGTTATACGTATTATCACAGTTGCAAACGAAAAACTTAACTAGTTAAAAAAGCCTTCACAAGTGGTATTTAAGCGTTATAAGGCGTGTTTAAACTCATTAATGCCCGTAACTGCTACTCGTACCTGCTCGCGAAGTATGGTATTACCAAAGTGGGATTTTCCTATTTCTTTTTAGTATAATATTAACTTGTTAATTATCTTATTAAATACATCTATTAGCGTTTACTACTTTTTCTTTTTCATTATCATCGTCGCCCACCTCGTAATAGCCCAATTTTTGTAATATTTTGTAAGGTAGATGTCGTATTCAAAGTAGCCCTTCATGCCGTTATATAACTCAAGAAATTTAATTACTCGGGTTGGGAAGGTTAGGTAGTGATCTTTGGCGTACCTTGTAAAGATTTCGTGGAATAATAAGTGAAAATTCAAAGTGAAAACCTCTATTTACTTAAAAATGTTTAGAAAGGACATTATCTTTGTGTTGAATAGGTTATAAGGCTTTCTATTATACTTTTATACATTGTTCCAAATCTTGAAAAATCCATAATGAGTTAGTAATTAATGTTAACTATTTCAACAGGTTTTAGGAATAAGTTGCGATAGCTATCCTAGTCTTTATTAATAGTGTTTTCTAGCAGTTTGAGCCTTGGAGTTTCCGAAATATGGTGTTAAGGGTAATTTCTAGTCTCCTAATTTAAAGGGTAATATCCTGTGGTAGAATCTGTAATTTTCTCTCGCGTATAAATAAACCTGCAGTGAAAAGGTTTTTAAGGGGCTTATCGATTAAATTACTAAGGAGCGATGGGTACTTAAAGATTTTGAGGGACTTGATGATCTTTTTTAATCAACTGATGTAAAGCGTTAACGTTAATTCTTCTGGCCGTGTAGATAGCCGTTATTTCACGTGTTTTGTCGCTGCTAAGGGAGTACGCTACGTTTCCTCGTAGAGGTACTGGGCTGCTAAACAGGTTAACAGATTCCTTATTGTCAGCTTATAAAGAGGCTTAACTTAGCTAAGAACAAGGGAGAGGTTCCCTAAATCGTATGTAAGGACGTTAAGGTTTTTTAATACCTTTTCTCTTAATACGTAGGTCTTAAAGACATTCCTTAATCTGGGCCAGGTTGACAAGGGCTTGGGCTAGCCTTATAACAACCTGAATTTAAACGTAAATCCCTTGTTTGTTCAATTCCAACTTAAGCCTTGACTTAACCCCTTTTTAAATTATCTTTCACATATTAATAATCTAGTTATCCAAAAAATTGTGGTATTTGCGGGAAAAAAAGTTAGGATCTTGGTCTTCATTATGTTTAACGATAAAGTATCTAACGAAATAAATATGGTGCTTTTCAGTTAAATCTTTATCGATATTTTACGTCTAAAGGTTTTCTTCGTATCACTTGGTAAAGGCAGTTCCAAGGGCTTTGATTTCTTCTTTTCTGGCTGGGTCAGTAGTAGCTTTAAAGTGAGCGCTAACGGTAGATATCTTCAGGTTCTGGCTTGTGTAGGACGTTTATAGCGAGAGACTTGGTAATATTTAGGCGTATAGACTTGGTTTTTCGGTGTAAAGTTGCGTGGAAACTTGGTAACTTAGTGTTGGATCACGCGACATAGCTTTCTCAGCACAACTTGGCGATTCTTGGTGTTTTTCGCTCAGAACAGCAATCTTGGCCATTAAATTTGGCGTTGGAAAAGTAAAAAGAGTAAAGTAGGGGCAGAAGTTTGGTATAGAGAGTAAGGTCGAAGGTCGTTTATTGTTTTAGCCGTGGGACTTGGTCGTTCTTCTTATAGTAGTAGTACCTATAGTAGTACCGACTCATCTGTTTGCCAAATTGCCGAAATTTAAGACTTCTGACAGTTAATCTAAACATCTTCAAGAAAACTCTGGTAAAGATTTCTTGGTGTTTTTAATAAAAATACCGTCGCTTACTTATAGATTTTCGTTTTGGACTAACGCAAACCAAAAGTCTTCTCTATTTTCCTTCCGTTATAGTCTAACGAAGTACTAATGAAGGCTATTCACAAAAATCTTTCCTTTACCCTAGCCAACATTTTGGCTGTAAAATGTAACCGGAAAGTAGATTCTTTTTCTACTTAGCTTATCTGTGTTTAATTTAATAATCACTGATTAGTGTGGGTAGGGCTTTAGACGTTGCAACGTTATCAATTCGATTAGTCGAAGTAATAATAGTATTACAGTAGTCAAGTAGTGGATGTATTGTTTTAGGTTTGGTAGACTGCTAGCTAGTCTGCACAATAATTTGTTTGGTTAATTTCTTGGCCCGTGCCCTAGTGTAAAGTGGGGCATACTACACTCGACTTCCACTCAATATAGTAAGCCCACACAATACAATATACTCAACTTAAAGTGAGTATAGTCAACTTTACTATAAGGAACGTTAACCTATTACATTGCAAATGCTATTATTCCAACACTTAACGCCTCTAAATCTTTAACGATCAGGTTCTAAATATTATTAAAGGTTATTAAAACAGCTTTAAATAATATCGAGCCCTTTACGTTAAATTTAGTTACATTTATATTAAAATTCGAATTTCAACTTGTCTCAAACATAGATACTCTATAATATAGGCGCTTCACCTTAACAAAATGTAGTAATATATCAAATACCTATCCCATTACATAAGTGGGTTGAACTACTCTTCATAGTTTTAAATATTAGGTATATCATTAACGAAAATATATGATAAGATTAAGTGTTATCGAATGCTAAAAATAAATACGATATTTATTATTATTTGGAGAAACGTAGGTAACATAGCTATCCTATACCACACCTTCTTTACAGGTTACGCGGACAATTATATTGATATTATTAATATATAAAAAGCGTGGTACGGAAGAAAACCAAACGGCTACGGATTTATATAACGTTATCTAACGTACGACTTTTTTTCGCATGTTCGTAATTAAGAGGACTTAGTCCTTTTTTAAGAGGGACAGAGTAAACTATTATTGAACATATAGCCCCAGGTCTTAATATACGTTCGATAAAGAGCTTTTTTTACCATTACTGTTTTTAAACTAAGTCACAGCATATAATTTTTATAATTACACATTAATGATATTTGTGCTATTAATATTAATAAAAATCAGTTGACCGACGAAAATTTGTCGAAAATATATAATTAGGTACTCAGACTCTAAGATATAGTAAAAAGAGACTTTAATTTCGTAGATAACCGAGTCAAACCGACGTAAAATAACGTCCGTAAAGGACGTGCCCTCGACATTTAAGCACTTGTTACCGGTATATATTTTAACGATAAGGTAAGAGTTTTTACGTATCACCTAGGATTTATTTTCGACCTTACTTTTACCAGTATTGGTAGGGCTATTACGGTTATCCGCTATAATCTGAACAATAGGTTTGATTATAAGGTTTTATTTACAACTTATTTTACTCGCGAATTCTATTTTTTCATGATTTCGCGAATGAGGATTCCGAAGACCAACTTACTTAGGTTCAGAAACTTAATTAGTATTGATATAGCTGTTTTACCAAGCCTTTTGGATATATCAAATAAATCCGCGATATACGAATAAACGAGAGCCTTTATACGTTTGTATTTAAATGTCCTACACATGTTCGAAAAAACTGTTACGACGTAATTTAAGGTTACAAAATAATAAACATTTAAGCTGGATCGGCTTCGGTATTGAATGAGGAAAGCTAACGAAGCCCGGCCTCAAAGTGCTGAATGTTTTAAACATAGAAATTTCCTGGCCAAAGTACATAAAGTATGGGTCAACCTATAAAAAAATAAATTTAATCGAGCTCTCAACTTTATAATGGTGTATAACTTTATTAACTAATATAAGTTCCTTTCACCGCTTCGAGTTTCCTCTTATGAGATAAAGAGTTAATTCATTTTGAATAAAGGTTAATAAGTTAAGGTGTTTTGAAATAATACCTCAAATAAGTTTTTAATCATTAATCATCTTATTAATAACCTTTCAAAAGATTAGGATAAATTCGAGTATATTGTTTCGTAAAGGTTCAAAATCTCCGATAAAAAGGTATACCGAAATATTATAAACGTTTGTAATACGTTAGTCGAGTTAAATGATATAATTGTTGGAATAGTATTACATGCAGTGTGGTAGGTCAACTTTACATACAGTAAAGTTGACTATACTTTAAGTTGAGTGTATTGCTTTATGCGAACTTACCGTATTGGGTGTAAGTTGAATGCAGTACGCTGCATTTCACTCTAGGGCATGGGCCAAGCAATTGGCCATACAAATTATAGTGCAGACTGGCTAGTGGTCTGCCAAACCTAGAATAATACATCTACCATCCAACTACGTAATACTACTGTTACTTTGACTAATCGAATCGACAACGTTTCAACGTCTAAAGCCTACCAACACTTATCAGTATTTGCCATTTAGGTTAAGCATAGATAAGTTAAGTAGAAGAAGAAGCTACTTTCCGGTTACGCTTTACATCAATAACTGCAGCTAGGGTAGAGGAAAGATTCTTGTGAAGGTCTTTTATTAGTAACTGCGCCAGTTCCTAACGGAAGGAAAATAAAGAAGACTTTTGGGTTGCGTCAGTCCCCAACAGCAATCTAGAAGTAAGCGACGGTATCGTTATTTGAAAACACTAAGAAATTTTTATTGATCTTTCTTGAAGACGTTGAGATTGACTGTCAGAAGTCTCAAAGTTCAGCAAGTTAGCAAACGGCTAAGTTAATACTATTATAGGTACTACTACTACAAAAACAACTAAGTCCCATAGCCAAATAATAACCTTCGCTTTTTATTACCAAACAATTTTTGCTTTTATCTTTAATATCAAACCTTTATCCCACTTTAATCTTTTTACTCCCTATATCACACCGATCATCAAATTCACTGTTTTAAGCGAAAACATCAAGCCGCGTTAAGAAATACATGTTACAAGACCTTACGATAAGTCACCAAGCCGCTAAGTCGCCAAGTTTCTACGCGACTTCATGCTAAAATACCAAGTCTCTACGCCTAAAGATTTCCAAGTCCTTCGCTTTATAAGCCTACCATTTTCTATACAAGCCTTAAGATATTTACCTCTAGCGCTTACTTTGAAGCCATTACCGACCCCGAAAAGAAAGAAGCAATCAAAACACTCGGATCTATCTTTGCCAAATACTACAACAGTGATCTTTGGGGGGACGATGTTGACGAAGACTTAGTCGAAGGATATCTTACCAACTTTGTTAGCCATTATATTGTTAATTAAGACGACGGCGAAAAACGTGACCGCGGTAACCGTTCTTTTCGCAATTATTGTAATTTTTTTAAGTATTGGACTATTAATATGTGGAAAAAGATTCAGAAAGCTGTTAAGTTCAAGCTAAAAGAAGAACTTAAACGCCG
Organism: Anisogramma anomala; assembly: GCA_038502455.1. Taxonomy (NCBI): domain Eukaryota; kingdom Fungi; phylum Ascomycota; class Sordariomycetes; order Diaporthales; family Gnomoniaceae; genus Anisogramma; species Anisogramma anomala. The sequence continues at coordinate 22,324,721 of JASMMZ010000006.1, read as the reverse complement.
AGGGATCTACATGTTAGAGAAAACCTATATAAGGTTGTTAAAGATTTTATTTAACTTAGCGTAGCTTAAAGAATGTCCTCAAGACCTACAGTCAAAAGGAAAGGGCGTTAAGGAACCTTAATGCCCTTATATATGATTTGAAGGACCCCTAACCTACCTTTAACTAAGTTAAGCCTCTTTAAGCGCTGGTAATAAGGAATCTGTTAACTTTCTCAGCAATTTAATATCACCACGTGATATCGCGGAGTACGTTCTTAGCGGTGGCAAAGAGCGTGAAGCAGCAGCTGCTAACGCGGCTAGAGGTATTGACGTTGGCGCTTTATATCAGTTAATTAAGCAAGATCGTTAAGCTTTCCAAAACCTTGAAGTAATTATCGTCCTTTAGCAAGTCTACTGCCAAAACCCTTAAAAACCTTCTCCCTTTAGATACACCTACGTGCGTGAACCTATTACAAGTCCTACTATAGGACTTTACCCCTCGAGTTAGGCGACTGGAAATTACCCTTAACACCGGGCTTCGAAACCTTTAATATTTAAACTGTTAGGAAATATCAACTAAGCCTATGATAACTATTGCGACTTTTTTTTCAAAACCTGTCAAAATAGTTAATATTAATTATAAGTAAATGATAGATTTCTCTAAGATTTAGGATAATATAAAGAATTATAAAGAGAAGCCTTATAATCTTTTCGACATTAAAATAATGCCTTTCCTAAATATTTGTAAGTGAATGAAGGTCATACCTTCTGGTTTTCACTTATTATTCCTCGAAATCCTTACAAGTTACGGTAAAGACTATTACTTAACCTTCCTAACGAACGATACCACGTTTTGCGAGATTTAGGATGGTATAAAATGCTACTTTGAATACGATGTTTACTTTATGTAATACTATACAAAATAGGTTATCATGCGGTGAATTATAATAATGGCAAAGAAGAAAAAGAAAGAATTACCAATAAATGTTTTTAATTAAATTATTAATAAGTTGATAATGTGTTAAAAAACAATAGGGAAGGCCTATATTAGTGAAGCCACACTTTGCGAATAGGTACTGACAGTCGTTATGAGCGTTAGTAAGTTCAAATACGCTTTATAACGTTTAGATAACACCTATAAAGGCTTTTTTAGCCAGTTACATTCTTTGTTTACCACAGTAATGGTATTTATACCAAACTCGCTTAGTATATATTCCTAAGCCGGCAACTTTCTTAATGTAAATAAGGAAGAACTTGGGGTAGTCAATTACATCGATCGCAAGTACAGGCGCCTATAACGCCTAAGGTTAAGTCTTTTAACCTTGGCCCCAAACTGGAGATAGTATCTACACTGGTGCTAACAATATTTAGGTAGATATGTTAACCGTATACAATATCGTCGTAATAGTGGTAAGAGATGTTGAATTTTTAGTAAGGTCAGCTATTGGTTAATTCGCTACCTCTTCACCGAACGTAATAACAGGAAAGTAACGTACCACGTTTAATACCTTATTATTTCGGAACAAAATTACTTAAACCAGGTGGCAGATATTAAAAGTAATAGGTTAATTAACGCTATTAACACTCCCAAGCGAATTAAATGACACGAAAATACTGTTTTCAACATAGCAACTTAATAATTAGCTAACTATGCTTTTTTATATAGTTTAGGTAATAAAGATCCTTACCTTTACTTTAATTATACCCCTAACCTCTTATATACCTTTAACCTTCGCGATCGTTTCACGGATTATACTTTTTAAGGTATTATACCAAACATTAGGGTAGCAAAGTACTTAATACAAGGTTATTCATAATATGTGGCATTACGAAGGGAAAACATTATAGCTACTGAGATTAACCTACACGATACTGGTAGGGCTAAAGTTAACTTTGGTCTAGGCGAATAACTATCTTTACTAGGGATAAAAGTAATTTAAACCGTTGTAAAAGTAATTACGTTCAACATCTTTAAGTCTTTTATCCCTTTTTTACTTTGTTTGAAGGATATGAAGACCCTCAGAGTTAATGTAGACGTTAATGTAAACGAGCTGGTTAAAAACAGCTAAAGGTTTTCACTTGCCTTTAAGTGAGGATACCTATGGTTTTATTTTTAAGGTTTAAAAGTAGTGTTATTAAACCTGAAGAAGCCGAAAATACGTTCACTATACCTGCTTTTTAACCATTAAACTATTAACAAATTATATACAGTTTTAAAATCCCTAGGGTATAACGATATGGAATACTTTGCTCTAAAAGCTATTAAAAGCCCCTTCTACCACTACCAAATATATATCTAAACCCCCCGGAAATTCAAGTTTACATTAAAAGACGATAAGGATTTAAACTATAAAATATTTATTAATGTGTTTTATTTAAATAATAAGTCCATTTTACATATAGCAGATTCCGTAACCTCTTTTTACGAAGTTAAGTTTTTAAAGTTCTTTTCGGCAAAGTATACATAGAAAAAGTTAAAGATATTATAAATTAACACGTACTTGAGTTTATCCAACGTCGTTTTTTACGATATCAGTACTAATTTTACGGTGGCAGAGTTTTAGGAAAATGTTAAAATAATAGGTATTGAGTGTAAATAGGTACCTATAAAAGCCTATTAGAGTATTAAAAAGGTTCAAAGGATATACACCTTACTTCGCCGAGTGTATGGCCTTTTCACGTTGGAAATTAGAAGTTTTACAAATCCGGAGGCACGTTTATAAATGGCAGTAAAAGGCATTAATGACATCGTAGGCCTTAATGGCCTGGTGCTGACGCTATTAGTCTTTGGAGCGTACCCACGCCTGACGAGTGAATTTCTGTCTTCGATAAGTACTTAGAAACGTATTGCGGCTTATAACAAAGTTTTAAGGAAATTGTGGAGGGAATCGGCACATCATTAGGTTAATAACGCCCCTAACATAAAAAACGGGCTTATAATGATCGACGTATTTATTTTGTTATTGTAAAGTGAAGTCCTCTGTAATGATCACAATAAATACCCGTGAGTATAAAGAAGGTATCAGAGGGTTTATGTTATCAAAAAGGTAGCAGAGGTGCTGAGTGAACAATATCGCAACCGTGCAAGTAATGATTAAAAGCCGTGAGGCTATTCAGAATATATTGAGACTAAATACTTAGATTGACAACTAAAGAGCTATGAAGGAAATACTATCTATGTGGTGATGACCGTGTCCTTATATATCCGTGCCTTCATACCGTTTTCAGTACTGGATTACTTGAATCAGTGCTAATCCCACTAATCCTAATCACATGATTGGTTTACTCATTTCTGCTAACAAAGGAAAGGTGTTCCCCGCCTGATGTGTTGGACTTTGGGCTCAGCTGAACACTAGCTTGCTTCCTGACCAGCTATCATGCTTGGGTCGTGACAGTAAGTAGCTAAAAAACTTGGTTAACTATAGAGTTAAAACCTATAATATTTTTATCTGCATATATCAAAGAGAAGTTCTTCATTGTATTCTAGATCTCTATTAACATCAGTTCTTCAAGTTCCCTATTTGGAAAAGCCGAGTCGATGTCGATTAAGTCAATATCCTTTTTATAGATAATAGAAAATTTGATAAGGATTCTTCTCGTGTAAGACTCTACTGTAGTAACAAAGGTTTTAGTGTAATCAATAATATACTTTTATTTAAATCCTTGAATTACGATTATAACCTTATATTTTTCTATTTAACCTTTAAAATCAATATTAGCTTCAATTACTTGCTTTATCATTAGAACGTGAAGTTTAATATCCTTTTGAATAACCTTAAAGTCTTTATATGAGACAAAACTCCGTATTTTTCGGTGAAATACCTTTTTTTAATATTTAGCATCTGTTCTCTCTGAAATTTCTTGAAAATTAACTGTTTCTCTAGCTTTCTAATTAAAAGCACAAACTAAACCATGTTCTTATAAACAATATCATTTACTAGTATACTTGTCGGTAAGATATTTGCTATTTTCTGTATTACTTGGCGAATACTCTTTCTTAATTTGAAGTTTGGAGCTTCCATTACCATATTATAGTGGATACTAAGCTCAATAAATTTAATATATTCTTCCCTTACAACTACTTTACAAGGTCCCGTAACAGTTTTTTCAAAGACCGTCAGGCTAAAAGTACTAACAATTCTCCTCGTCGGGTTCCTCAGCCGGTCTGATAAATAAATCTTAAAGATGTGTTAGCGCTTAGTAATATTAGAAAACTAACATAAAAGAAAGATTCACTTTTCTTCTGTTAAATCAGTCTTTTAACCCTTTATTCGTTTTACAAAGGTTATGTGGACGATAACGATAAAACCGGGAGTAAAGATAAACTTCGCGTTGGGTTTATAACCCTCATATCCCTTTACTTTTTCGTAAAAACTCTCATAAAACGTGATATACTAGATTCTACTTTAATTGTTCACCGTTAAGTTAATTATAACAACAGCTATATTAAATAGGTAAATATATAAGTGGTATAGTGGTTTACTGATAATGGTCTAGGATCTTATCTTTTTTAAAATTACTCTGTTAAAGTGTTCCTAAATGTCGTTTTCTTCAGGGTTTTATGGTAAAGAAAATTGAAGGTTAAAAGTGTAGTCAATAAATATATTCCTAACCAAATGATTAATAAGCTTATTATCTTCGTCGAATATTAAAAAAATCTATAGTATATCTTAAACGTTTAATCATTTTGTTTAATTCAAGACAAACTACTTCTAATCTCTTACTAAGATATATAATAACTATATTACCAACTTTATAGATATAATTAATTTTTATAGCCATTAAGTTACAGAGTTCGCTTCTTAAGCTAGCAATGGTTTTCAGAAAATTGGTAAGTATCCAGATAAACCCTCATTTTAGGGGGGTACCATATTAAAAACTTGATCGCTAACAGGTACTTTTGAAAAGTTTACAAGGAGTATAAATAAAGTCCAAACGCTTTATTTCCTAGTCTTTTTTCAGGCCATCGAACAACTAAAGTTATTTCTCTACTAACTTTACGCTAGTGTAACCAAACCTGATATGCTAAAGGGAAATATAGAAGAACATGGCAGAAGCTATGGTAATTACGTTAAAATAAAACTGTTGTCTAGCCTAAATCATAATATACTTGTGAGTAATAGTGTAAATTATTTTCTTATGTTTGAAAGTTACTAACCATAAATTTTTAAGTACAATTTCTAAATCATTAAGCATTAATTAGTCAATAAGGTTGATAATAAACTTAGGGAAATAAAAACAATCGTAAAAAGTTAAGGTATTTTATATATAACTTTTTTTCAATTTGACTGATATCTGTACTATCCTTTTTAAAATAGGTTGAATAATACCTCCCCCTATTTTTAATCAGTGATTTTTGTTGCTTTGTATTTCGAGATGTAAAAATCATTTTTCGCTTTTGAAAAGATAGCAAGATAGGCCTGAATTAGCTCTAATAGAGTCTTGAAACTAGAGTTTATTAATTTTAAATCAATGTTTTTATTTGAAAGAAAGAGGAAGAAACATAAAACTTAACGTTAAAAGTAGAGCCTATTCTACAGCAATACCCGTATCTGGTATGGCTTCTAATTGGTTGTTTTATTGGATTAACGTAAAAAGTGGAGCCTTTAACGTTAAAAAGTGAATACCTTAAAGCAGGTATACCCATGTAAGATATGGCCTCTAATTAGCCGAAATTTTCCAATATAGGGTCCTATATAAGGTTTTACATAGTTAACTGCGCAATTAATTATGGCAGCACTATAGAGTTATAATGCTGCAAGTGGTAGAGGTCTTACTTTACCACTGTTAACAGTAATAACGTCCGCTTTTTATTTCTTATTAATAGACTTACCAGTATTGAAAGGCCTTAAATTTGGATGTAATGTCTAATAAGCTTGTGCCGAGTGGCCTTGGTAAAAGGATGTAAGGCAGTTCTTTTTAAACTAATTGATACGCTAAACATATTCGACAGGTGACTTGTTTTTCGGTCTTTTTAGAGGATGGAATTTAACGTTTCTTTTTCTTCTTTAAGCCCTTTTCCATCTTAGAAGTCTAATTACAGTTTACGTAATGATAAAGGAACGGATTTCCTCAATTCACTTCGTATACGGACTGTCCAAACTGAAAACTCGGGTTTAATATAGGTTAAAAATTGCAGGGAATATTTAATATTTTGAACCTAACGGCTGTAATAAATTAAATTTCTTCTAATGTTTTTCAACGTTTCTATTAAGAGATATAAGGTTAAATATTGTAAAGAGCGAAGGAAACGAAGTTTATTGAGAAGTTTTCAATATTTAATTGGTCTAGTACCTTGGCATATGATAATCAACTTTAATAAGGATTTACATAAGTCCTTAATACCCAGGATAACTGCTAAAAAGTCTGAAGTAATAGAAAAAGTGATTATCTTGTGGGCTTGGATTCGTATACGTATATTTTTAGAAATCTCTATAGGACTTCAATCGATAGACGTAAATAAGTAAGTGTCATTTGTTTCTGTAAAGACTATATTTATCCTAATTTCAAAAATACTCTTTAAGATTTCAAAACATTTATTGCTAATATCACAACCGTTAATAGCTATTATCTAAACTTTACTATTTTTGAAAGTCAACCTTTTGGAGTTTTTTAGTAATTGTAACTTAAGATTTGTAAGTTGTTTCCTCTCTTTAGTGTTAAAAGGGGGGTTCATAATATTTCCCTCCTCCTAGTATGATAGTGCCTGTCGAATTGGATAGTTCCGAATTCTTTAGTTCTCTTAGGCGTTCTTTAAACTTAATTATCAGTCTTTCGAATAAGTCGATAGTTAACTTAAATTTTACTAATTCTAGATAATAAGTAGCTTTAGCCCTAGCTTTTCCTTCCTTATAAATAAAATTATTAATATTCATAGTTATAATTTCTTACTTAACTTTAGCCCTATTGGTATCAAATGTTTTTTTCCTTCCTTTTCTCAATAGAGCTTCAGGATACAAAGCCCTTGAAGCAATAAAAGTAGCCTAAAAGCGTAAGAATCGAAGGGATGGAGATTCAGCTAGAGCGAAAAAACCTGTAGGTCTTGAAGAACCGGAAGTAAAAACAGTCCTCTATAAAGGAGGACTATTATTACTGGTACTACCGAAAGACAGCCATGGTGGCGGAAACAAAACACGATCTGGGAATGCTAATGAGGCATCCTCAAAGATATCGAATAGTTCAGAAAAAGTGGATGTTTCAATCTGTTTAAAAGGAAGTAACTAGTTAAATAAAAAAAATAGAGCACAATCGTACTGATGATGTGTTAAAGTTACTATACAAAAAGATATTTTATAGGCTTATAAATTCAAATATTGTAGAATCTACATAAGACTTGATATATAATCAAGCATATCTTTATAAGAATCTCGATCAAAATCGAGACTTAATACTCGTTAATACTAGTTCCTCCATAATAGTAAATACTAGCACAGATAGCATCTCTATGCTGATTCTCTGTACTAGTCAATGCTTGTACTCGCACTAGTAAAACACTAGTGCTGGTGGAGATATCTACAACTCCGGTGAATTCCTTATCTTTTGCTATTGAAGGGTTTAGTACTTGAAGTCTGTATCAAGTACTAACTGGCTCTGTTGGCCCTGCTGTTGATTTGTGTGCTGTGTGACTATATCTATTGTATATTTCAATAGAAATAACGTTTTACAGTGTATTACATAAAGATTAACCGGTTTCAATCGCGTATTTATAACGATTATATTAAGCGATGATGTCTTACGTTTAATAATCAGACTTTTAGGTACTCTCATATTCAATGAAGTTAAAGTTATGGAAATTTCGATGTAAACGCGTTGAATTGTCGTTTTCCGGCGGTCGATATATCAATTACACCAGTATTTAACATAATATTATAAAATGTATTACCGTATTAATTAAACAATGTAAATTACGACGCTATATATACGTTTAGAACACCGTTTTTGTAATATACGTCCACGATATATAGGAATAAAGTATTTTATATGCCTATAAAAATTTATTAATTATTTTCCTTGTCTTAAGCTATTAAATGAGGTTTATTCTCTTTAAAGTTCCCCTTTTCAAAGGTGTGTTTATAGGAGTAAACGTTAAATGTATCCCTTATATCTTTACAATTAACTACTTTTATTGTAAAATTACTTTTCATTTGGTCCTTAAGTAGGAAATCGGTTTGAAATTAACGTTTGATCCGAATTTACTGGTATACTAAGTGGTTGGTTGATTAATATCCAACCTTACCGTATATAATATAGAGTTTCTAAGAACCTGTAAAGTTTCGTATACTTCTCTATAGGTATTATTACGTATATAGTAAGTTTCTTGTTTAGGTATAGGGTTATTCTCGTTATTAGTTGCTTTATCCTTAGTTTTCGGGGTTTTTTTTAGTGTCTTTCGTTCCGGTAGCCGTATTTAAGACACTTCTTCTAGTTCGGATACAATTTAAATCCTTTCGTTTTCTTCAAAAGTCGTGTTAAATTATTTCGGTAAGGTTTAATTTAGTGATTTTTCTTTCGAATTTGGTTATTTCTGCTGTAGATATTGATGTGAAGCTTTTTATTAGCATATTGATGTTTTGGAAGATATTTTGAAACTTGTGTGAAAAGACTTGAAGTCTTTTTTTAGTTTAAATAACATAAAGTTAAAATTAAGGTTTTCGTGGTAGGTTTTTTTAACTATTGCAATAAATGGATTATCTCCGTTATACTTAGGCTTGAGAGCCGTTTAATATTTCCGAAATTTTGTTAAGTAATTTGTTTTCGTATTAAATGATATTTTTCAATAGCCATAATACTTTGTGAATATATTTACCCACGTAAGGTGGTATTAATATCATGATTATCTTACCCGAATAATATATCATATAAAATAACATAAAAATATAACGGCTTAATATTTAATATTTTATACATATTTAGCATTACACGTATCTCATTATCAAAGTCGTCTTCCAAGTCGCTGTTATTGTTTTTTATTTAGCTTATAGTTTAGTGAAGTTAGTTAGTTTTATTAGATTACTTTTTTTTAATGGTAGAAAGATATGGTAAAAGGTTTTGTTCCAAGTTGTTATTATTAGGTATCAATTCGCAAAGTTTGTATTATGGTTTTATGCTGCTTATCGTATTTTCGGACGGGTCGTTTTACTTATTCGGGCCGCTTTTATTTCGATTAAGCGGGTTATTTACTATAGCTGCAAAGTGGTTTTATTTCCATTCCTAGTCAAAAGTACGTTTTATTAAAATTATGTATTAGACCCAAGTAGTAAATAATTTTTATAGTCCTTTTTTCTATCATTTTCATTTCTCTAATTCCCTCTATATTTTTCGGTATAAGTTTAGCTTTACTAAACGTCTTAATCCTTATATTCGCGGTTTTTTTAATACGTTATGTTAAACAACCGGTTTTGAAGCTTTTTTAACTATTGTATTTTGACGAATTTCATGTTTATCACTTTATCGTCAGTTTATTGTAGCATTTAAATGAAATAGTCTATTGCCTATAATTCTTTTACGATATAACTTTTATTACCACTGGTTGTATTAATACATTGCCTTCGTAATTATTTCAGTAACATTTTTAAAATTATACCGTTTACTATACGCTATAGTTTTATCGTTCTGGTCCCAAAGTATTTTTCAAAACTATCGATTTAGTCGCGTTCTTGAATATATTTGTTACAATAGTTAAACATTATATTTATAATATAGGTATTCATCGAAACAGAGTTCACATTCTCTATCAAATTTTCGATCTTACAATCCTATAAGTTCAGGTTTAGATATTTGAAAATGCTTTCACGAAATGATGTATTTTTAAATAAATACTTCATATATTCGTTAGGTTCATTTTTGGGTCATTAGTGCTGGAGTTATAGTTTTAATAGTACGAAGTGAATTGGAGTGATTTGGAGGCTGATTTGTACGTGTACTAGAATTATTGGAGCAGTATAGAGTGTAGTTTTTCATAATGGATAAGTTTCGGATACTTTTACAATAGGGAATTTGAAACGGTTCGGTTCGCGTAGAATACCGGAAAAACCCCAAATAAAATATAATGAAGCGTATAAAGTAAAGCGTTTAACGCTTGCTAATTTCAATGTCCTAAGTTGACCCTTTAAAGATTTACCAACGTTATACTAGTTTAGCGACTAATAAACTTAAACGCTGTTAATAATAAACTTAAATAAGCGTTGTAATTCAAGGCGGACAACGGAGAGCGAATGGAGGAAATCGAACGGGATAAAATGGGGGGGAATGAATGAAGTAGTAGCAATGGTGTAAGATATATTTAAAAATATGTAAATATAGTTTTTGTAAGTCCTGGTAACGTAGTTTGCGTTTTAAATACTATGTTTGGTACGAGGTTTATACTTTATAGCCGGTTTTAATATTGTTTCCTAATATCTTTTAAGGTTTGTAAGCGGTTTAGATAGTATAATTTAGCCTCTTTTAACGTGTGTAAACGGTTTAGATGTTGTACTTTAACCGTTTTTGAAATCTAAAAGAGGTTTAGAAATAATTTTCTAATCAGATGGGTTTTAATGAAAGGTTTCGAAACTTATTAGTTTTAGCTAATGTAACTTAATACGTAATAAAAGGCTTTTCAAAAAAGGCCTGAATACGTTTGAAGAGTTCAAACTAGTTAACAAATAACATAACGGGGCTTTTAGTAAATAAGGTATTAACGGAATAAATAATATGACATTAAAATTATCCTTTTTAAAGTTACTTGAGGTTTTTCTATCTTTTTACGTTTCGGGTTTTAAAAAAGTTTCCCGAATCTTTATATTTTTATATAGTTTTTATAGGTCATAATATTCAAACACGATTATTTAAAACTGCTATAATATCACGTAATAGGTATTGAACTTTAGTTTATCTTTTTTTCTCAAGTTGTTTATAATCGACCGAGTTGGTTATTAATTATTATCGGTAAGTCCTTTCTTATATCAGATACGTTAAGAAAATCATCGTAAAGATTGTTATTTTTATTAAAGTATATGAAAACATAGGCTGGAGAAAAGGTATTCGGAGAGTATACATTATAAGTGAGAGCTTATAACCTTTTACCCAAGTAGTAGCATTTTACCATATACACTTCTAATCTCCCTTCTGGGCAGTGGCACTCTACTGTGCACTTTTCAAACGCCACTGCTAGGTAGTGGTACGCTATCATTCACTCTTCAGGAATGCACCTTGCAGAGTGGCACGTTACCATACACTCTATAAAGGTGCAATCTACAGCGTGGCCGCCTACTAGCTATACAGATATAGTAATATCTATAGGTTGGTTGACATTTCATGGCCAGGATATAAAGTAAACGTATACACAGTTTGCCACCGATTTCTATCGTATTATATTGTTATAACTTCCAAAAAAAAAAAAAAAATAGATAAGTTTCCGACCGGCTCGGTAATACGTTATATTCAATTTTAATACGGATTGCCTACAACCGGCGCTTGTTATTTCTTGACATATTAAACTTGTTTTAAAAATAGGTTGGGTATAAAGACTTTAACATTAAACCTGTATCTATTATTTACGGAGGGTAAGAATTTAGGTATTGTAGTTGGGTAAATTAATCATATTTTTTCCCTTAGGAACACTAGGTTTATAACGGAGAATTAACATGTTATCGAGAAGTTAAATTTTTAAAAGTGTGAGCTAATCTAAACGTTAACTAAAGATACATATCTTACCTTTAATGGATCGTTAATCCATATTAATAATATTGGAGTTAAAAGAGGCACTAATATTAGCCTACGTTAAAAAGGAAAGTTACAAGCCTAATGACTATCAATAAGACCGATAATGCAAAATTACAGAGATACTTAAATCAAAAGGCTCGTATGGCTTACATCGTTATGTTATACTAACTGGAAACATCGTACGATTTATCTATTATGGTATAGGCATAAGATTCATAAAACGAAAACTTTAACTGGTTGAAAAAGGATCGAGTGATAATTAAACTACGTAGAAAAAAGAATTAATATAGTTTCGATGGATTTACCGAATGCAAAGTTAATGATTTTACGAAAGAGCTATTCGATAACAATACTAATATTATATCGTAAATCAGGATTTTTATAATATTAGTTAACAAGGACAGGTTTAAAAAGCAATTCATAATTACTGCAAACCTCGTATATTGAATATCCATTAAATATAAAGATGTTCTACCAAACGTACTAACTTCCAAAATCTACGTTATAATGGTAGGTTTTAATATCAATATAGTAACTAAATGCACATTAAGGATTATTAGCAAATAGCTAGGATTACCTCCAATACCTGTGGTAGTATGTATAAATATCCGAAGTTTTTACGAATACTGTTAGAATAGCAGTCAAATATAGTAAGGTTAAGTTGATTAAACTGTCCGTTTAGTTGATTTTACTTACTTCAAACTGACTGAAGTTTGTGAGACTGCACTGAAAGTATATTGTAGTAGGTGCTCACTTCAAAGTGAGGTACAGGCTAAAGCATTTAACCATACAAATTAGCATGCAGACCAGCTAGCATTCTATCAAACTTAGAACTTACAACTCAAATACAACCAATTTCAATAAAGCACTAGTTACTTCGACCACAGTGATTCGAATTGACTATATTGCAAAGAAAGGCCTCTATCTATAGGCAGGCTTACCAACACTGATTAGTGCTTATTAGGTTAAGCACAGATAAGCTAGGTAGAAGAAGAAGTTACTTTGCGGTTACTCTTTACATGAAATAGAGGCTAAGGATAGAGGAAAGGTTTTTGCGAAGCGCCCCTATAGTATTGTCTTATCTGTTGCAGCAGTACGTAAGGAAGGCTTTTGAATTGTGTTAGCTATCAAGGCAATTACAGGAATAAGCGTCGGTATCTTTATTGTAAACAGTAATAAATCTTAATTGATTGTTTCTAAAAAGCCTTAAAATCAACCACGAAAAGTTTTAAATATTACTAAGTCAATAAATTGGAAATCGGTCAAGTTAGTAATATTTCAGTTATTGATATTACGGGTATTACTATTGTAAATGTCAAATAGTAGAAATGATTAAGTTCTATGACTTTTAATCATAACAACTTTAATGGCAAACTTACAACCTATCGCTTTACATTACCTTTTTCTCCATAGAACTCTTAATTTTCATAACAATAGTTTTAAAATACGCCGAAATTAACACCGTTAATGACCCCGACCACAAAAAGGCAATTAAGAACCTCGATATAATATTCTTTAAACACTACAACAAAACCCTTTAGTTTACAAATCCCAATGAAAACTACCAATGCGATTAGCTTTTACATCATCGATTATAAACCCAGCAAAGCCATTTTAAGCCTAAAAGAACTCAAGTACTGTTGAAAATATTTTCGAAAGAAGAAATTGATATGTGGACAGTAATAAATAAGTATGTTCAACTTAGGTTAAAAACTAAATTCGCTGACCAAAGTGTTAAAATTCCACTAAAAAAAGGGAAAAGGGTAACTTAGCAAACGTACTTTACAAATACGCTACCGATAAAGATCCTCATTAAATCTTTAAGGTTAAGGGCAAAGGTATCGCTAAGGATAAAATCCCTCAACGCCTTTATATGCGTTTTCAAAAACCTATTTAAACCCAAAAAAGTCAATAAAACTTGTTTTCTTAAAATCAACGGTTATATACTATTATCTATAAGAAATTAATTAACATATACACCGCAAGTCTTGAAATCTACCATTTAATTAATCAGGAATTATAAAGTACCCCTTAACACCAAGATAAGTATTACTAAGTTCTTCGCGGTAGAAACCCTCAATTTCATTTTCCCTAAGCTTCTTAATACATTCAATTTTAGAAACCAAATTAAGGAAAGAACGGTTTTACACGCGAACCTACTATAGGTACAACCACTGGATTTTTACCGCTAAACTTATCCAAAAGTAACTATCCTGCCTACTAACACCAGCCCTAATATCAGTCGAGGGATTAGAAAGGTACCTACAACAAGTATATTACCTTTCCCCCTCTACACGTCCTAATAATAGATACAAATTACGCGGAAAATAAAATGTTCGTTAAAATATAGGGGGGGGGGGGGAAAGTATAACGTTAAGGTGTACAACTTCCTTAACATTAAGTTACGTCTGTTCTTTACTATTCACCACTAAATAAAGGTTAAGTCACCATTTTTTTACTCGTTATTTCCCAATATCCTTTACAGTTCAGGCTAGGATTACTACTTTTAATACTTAAAGAATTATACTTCTTTCCGCGACATCTAAAATAGCCTTAAAAGCCACTTCGAATACGATATTAACTTTACTCAATATCATAACGACTAGAATATCATCAAAAAATCCTATATGTTAAATTAAAAAAAAGAACAAAAAAATAGACCTCTTTAATTCAATTCTCAATAGGATAATGTTTTACTAATAATGAATAAGGCACGAAAAAGATGGCGAAGGTACCTTATGCCAATAGGACTGCTAAGCCGTTACAAGATATGAAGAGTTTAAATACGCCTTATAATACCTTAACGCCACCTGTAAAAGAATTTTTAATCAATTACGTTTCTTGCTAGCAACTGTAACAACTGGAGTTTTAGGATCGAATAATATAAACCCCTAAATTTCAAAGTTTAACAACGATGAAGAAACCCACTTTCACGCGTATTACATCGACAGTAAATACGAAAGGCCCAGATAATATAACTAATAAAAGGTATAGACTTAAGGATGGAACCAGGTTATACACGGAAGAGGGTATTCTTCTTCCGTAAAGTCTTTAAGCCAGCTAAATAAACTCATATTAAACGCTAAAAATTTAGATTGATAAGAAGTAAGGCTGCTAATTAATACGTGATACTATTGCCGAGCTCCAATCAAGGTAAGTAATATATTATAAACAATTATCTTTTACTTTTCATTGTTATTACGTTGAATAAGTTATAAACTTTCAAGTGGAAATGTTTTTTTTAAAGAGAATGAAAATAAGTCCAAGGCTATTGGCAGGCATAAAAATACTAATACCAGCCTAAAAGTAACGTAATACTTCGTCGACCACGTATTTTCATTCCTCCTAATAGGTAGAAACCCCTATCGCTGACATAAAGACAAATTCTCTAACCTCATATACCTTTTTATCATTTAATATCGTTATTCGAAACAAGGTTTTCAAAATATCATGCCGAATATATCAGTATTACAGTACTTAATAGGAAGTTATTCGTAATACTTCGCGTTATAAAGGGATACGAATACGGCTACGAAACTTAACTATATGGATACTAGTAAAGCAAAGATTGACTTCAGCTATAGAAAAAAGATTTTTTTATTAGGATCGACGACTATTACTATTATCGTTGGCTTTGCTATTTTCTACATTTTATATCCCCTTCCCCTTTTCCTTTTTACCCTAAAGATATAGAAAACCTCGGTATTAATGATAACGTTTAAATTGACGAGCTGATTTAAATTAAAGGAGGTAAAAGGTTTTTATTAGCCATAAATAAGAATATTTCTGATTTTACTTCTAAGGGTTAAAAATAATGGTGTTAAATCTAACGGAGTCGGAAATTCGTTAATTATATTGTAGGCATTATAATAGTAGTAATTGTCGTGCAGTAGATTAACTTTAATCACAGTAAATTTGACTGTACTGACTGCAATATGTGTGTATTATTGTGTGAACCTACTGTATTGGCTGCAAGTCAAGTACAGTATGTGCCCAATTCACAATAGGGTATGGGCCAAGCAATTGACCATAAAAATCACTGTACAAACCAGCTAGCGGTCTGCCAAACCTAGAACAATAAATCCTACCATTTGACCAGGCAATAATACTATTACTTTAACTAATCTAATTGACAATGTTGTAACATCTAAAGCTCTACCAACACAAATCAATATTCTTATTAGGTTATGCACAGATAAGCTAATTAGGGGGAAAATCTACTTTCTGGTTACACTTTGCTTAAAACTACAGTTGGGGTAAAGGAAATATTTTTGCAAAAAGCTACAACAAACTACGTCAGTTTTCACGGCAGCTTGGAGATAGCGACGGTATTGTTATCGAAAATACCAAGAATTTTTACCAAAAATCCCTTTTAAAGAGCTTTGAAATTGAACGCTAAAATTCTTAAAAGAAAAGTTAGCAAACAGTTACGTTATTACTACTGTAGGTGCTAATATTGCTAAAACAACTAAGTCATATAGCTTCTAACTTTTAACCTTCGACTTATATTATTAATAATGAATAACTTGAGACCTTATATTAAAAACTAAACCTTTACTCTTTTTTTACTCTCTTACCTTTTCCTACGTTAATTTAATAACTAAAATTACTACTCTTACTAAAAACGTTGAAAATCGCCAAATCACGCCGAAAAACTCACGTTACGCAACCTAACGTTAAATCGTCAAGTTCTCACGCGAATTTATACCAAAATACTAAGTCCTACATAAACTAGAGCTTTCACATAGCACTAAGTTAAAAATACATCAAGGAAGTTAAAGCCTTTGAAACTGTCTTGACTAACTACTACGACGTATAACTTTGGATTAAAAATGAGAACGAAACCTCGACTGAGGTTTATATTACCAATTACGTTAGCTAGTATATTCTCGATACGGACTTTGGTAACGATTACAGCCGTGGCGCCCGCGGTTTTTATGATTTTTATAAGTTTTTAAACGACGAGAATTTTGGTATATGAAAGATAATCCAGCGTACAGTTGAAGCTATGCTAAAAAATAAAGTTATTCGCCGTGGTAGTTACATCTCATAAAAGAATCTTATAAGATTATACGAAACCTTTTTTAAACTAAATTAACGAAAAGATCTTTTTTACAATCCTAATTCTTAAACCATTGAAGAAAAGGTAAAGGCGTTAAAAACCTTTAACGCCTTTGTACATGTTTTAGTAAACCTTCTCTTTGCTTACAGTTAAGTAAGTCTCTTTACAAGTTAATTATAAGGAACCTATTGATTTGTTTAGTAGCCTAGCACCTTTACGTGATAGTGCGGAGTATACTTTCAGCGGCGGTAAAGCGCGTGAAGTAGTAGCTATTAACATGGTAAGAGGTATTAACGTTAACTTCCTCCACCGGTCGATTAAATAAAATCATCAAGTCTTTCAAAATCTTTAATCCCCTATTACCATGTAATGTTTCAACCTAAAACGATAATCTCCCTAAAAAGAACCTCTTACGATAGGTATGAATATACGCATGAGCTTAATATAGGCCTTACCACAGGATTTTACCTTGTGGGCTAGGCGACTGGTAATTAAAATTAACACCATATTTCGGAGAGACTGAGGCTTAAGTTGTAAGAAAATATTAATAAAGATTAGTAAGATTATCGTTACCTTTTCTTAAGACTTGTTAAAATGGTTAATATTGATTATAAACCTTTTACGGACTTCGACAAGATTTGGAATAATGTAGAAAAGTATAACGGGAAGCTTTATAACCTTTTCGAAACGAAGATGATACCCTTTTGAAACATTTGTAAGTAAATGAAGGTTTTTTTCTTTTGTTTTTCACTTCTTGATTTCTGGAATCTTTATAAGGTATTCTAAAGATTATTACTTAACTGTCTTAACTCGAGCAACTACCTTTCGCGAAATTAATAATAGTATAAAAAGTTACTTTGAATATAATGTTCATCTTACGTAATACCACACAGATTGGGATATTACGAGGTAGACTACGATAATGATAAAGAAAAAAAGGAAAAAATTCTAATAAATATGTTTAACCAAATGTTTAATATGTTTATATTGTGTTAGTAAGCTATAGGGAAGGCTTATGCTAGCGAAGCTACACTTCGCAAATGGCTATGTGTAGCTGTTACGAGCGTTAGCGAGTTTAAATACGCTTTATAATGTCTAGATACCATCTACGAAAGCTTTTTTAACTAGTTACGTTTTTTACTTATAACTATAATAATACGTACATCATATGTAATTGGTATGTACCCTTAAGTTGGTAACTTTCGTTACGTGGATAAAAAAAAACCGTACGGTGGTTGATTACGTCGATCGTAAGTACGGCTATAAAGGCTCTCAACGTTTAAAATATGGTTTAACGGCCTTAGATTGGATGGCATAACCACGTTAACGTTAATGGGGGCAAGATTTAAACGGACCTATTAACTGTAAAAATTATCGTTGTAATAATGACAAGAGATATTAGATTTATAATAAGCTTGGTTATTGGTTAACTCTCTAACCTTTTACCGAGCGTAACAATAAATAGGTGATATATTACATTAAGTACCTTACTAATTTTGGGGAAATTATTTGGACTATATTGCATACTTTGAGAATCAAAAGGCTATGAAGGGCAACGATGTCCCTAAGTAAATTAAGTAATATAAAAATGAGGCCCCTAATACGGCCTTGTAATTAGCTGATTACCCCTTTGAATACCGTTTAAGTATTAAAAACCCTTACTTTTTCTCCATCCAAGCCCTTAACTCCTTATATACATTTAACTTTCGCTATCGTTACGTGGAGTATATTTTTCAAGGTGTCATGCTAGATATAAGGGCAATAAGGTATTTAATAGAAAGATATTCTTAGTACGTGGCATTACAAAAGGAAATTACTACAGCCACCGATATCGATTGTCAAGATACTAGTAAAATTGAAGTGAGTTTCGGCGTAGGCGAACAATTATCGTTATTGAAAATAACTGTAGTTTAGACTGATGTTGGTCTAATTACGTTTTATATCCTTAAGTCTCTTACCCCTTACCTTCTGTACTTAAAAGATATAAAAACTCTCAGCGTTAACGCTAATATCAACGTTAATAATCTAGTTAAAAACGGTTAAATGTTTTTTCTCTCCTTTAAGTAAGGGTGCTTATAGTTTTACCTTCAAGTCTTAAAGGTAACGATGTTAAATTTTACGAAGTTAAATATATGTTAATTACACTGGCTTTTTGAATGTTTAGTTGTTAATAAGCTATATAAAGTCCTGAAATCCATAAGGTATAAAAATCTGGAATCCTTTCTTTTCAAAGTTATGAAAATCTTCATTACCAATGTTAAATGTATTCGTAAAGCTTCCAAATATTAATATTTAAACTAAAAGACAACAAAGATCTTAATTGAGAGATTTTCATTAATATAGTTTACTTTAATAACAAGCCTGTTTTTTACGTTATTAATTTTATAACATTTCTTTACGAAGCTAAGCTTTGAAAGTATTTATTAGTGAATGATATATATGAAAACTCAAGGGTTTTATGGATTAATACATGCTTAAGCCTACTTAATATCGTCGTCCATGATGCTGGCATTAAATTTTTGGTGGCATAGTTTCTTGAAGATTTTAATATAATGGGGATTTAGTGAAAATGGGTGCATGTAGAGGCCTATTAGAGTATTTAAAAGGTTAAAAGGATATATACACTACTTCGCCGAGCGTACAATATCTTTATGCTAGAGATTGATTTTTTTTCGAATTGAAAAACACGCCTTTAGATATGGGTAGAAGGCTTGAAAAATATTATAGGTTTTAACGGATGAGTAATAATATTATTGGATTTTCAAGCGTACCTAGTACTTACTAGTAAATCTCCGTTATTAGTAAGTACTTAAAAGAAAGTTTTAGCCTACTGTAAAGCATTAAAGATACTATGAAAGGAATCGACACGCCGCTAAATCAATGACGCCCTTAATATTAGAAACAGACGTACAATAATCGACGTATTTACTTTGCCATTATAAAGTAATGTCCTCATGTAACAGGAGCCGGGTAAATTGAAAGGCTTATATAAGGCCTTAAATATAGTTAAATCTAAAGTAATTTTTTAAATTATTAACTGTATCGTAACGTTTTGTATCACTTAGGTTAAGTCTTACATCAAGGTAATTGACGATAAAAACCTTTAAGTTAAGCGACCTAGTTAACAGGATTTATCACCACCCGTTAACGATAAGCCGATGAAACTCCGCTGGCGCGGACGACTCTCAAAAAAGAGAAATGTTAAAAAGGAGGGATATATACCAAGTTATATCTACAATACTGTTAAGGTAAGCAAACAAAAAGGTTGACAAAGACTTGATAATAAAACGACGGGTATAAGGTATTGTTAAAACCTTCGGAAAACCTTTTAAAGAGAGTAACAAGTTTAAAATAAATGTCTTTTTAACTCGAGGAGTTATATAATTCGTGTTTAAAGTTGACCATAACTTTTAAAACCTAAATATTACGATTTTAAATCGAGGATTAAATATGAGGTTAACGGTAAAATTATGGGGAAGCTATACGAAATTTACGCCTAATCGTTTAAAGATACAGTAATAAACGGAAATATTAGATCCTTACGTAGTCGTTAATGATTTTAAAAATAACAAACATTTGGTAGTTGTTTTGATAATAAGTTTGTTAGCTAAATAAGAGGTAAGTTTATATTCAATGACTGAAGTATAACATAGGTATATACGTAATTAGCAACTGACTTATAGCGGATCGTTTTGTTAAAAATATTGTAGGAATTACGTGTTATTTACCTTTTGGTGACGGTAATACAATGTATTACGCTATTATACAAACTAGCTAAAATAGGCGTTTATTAGTTAATAACTTACTAATTGCATTTTCAGTCACAGTTAACTATAAACTCCTTAATATACGACTTGAAACCACTGATAATGTCGGTAAGGTCTCAAGCCTATAAGGTTCATATGAACTTGTCACGACCCAAGCATGATAGTGAGTCAGGAAGCAAGCCAGTGTGCAGCTGAGCCCGAGGTCCAACACATCAGGCGGGGAAAACCTTTCCTTTGTTAGCGGAAATAACTAAACCAACCATGTGATTAGGATCAGTGGAATCAGCACCGATCCAAGTGATCCAGTACTAAAAACGGTATGAAGGCACGTATATATAAGGACACGGTCATCACCACATAGATATCATTTACTTCATAGTTATTCAGTTGTCAATCTAAGTATTCAGTCTCAGTATATTCTGAATAGCCTCACGGCTTTTGATCATTACTTGCACGGTTGCGATATTGTTCACTCAGCACCTCTGCTACCTTTTTGATAACATAAACCCTCTGACAACTTCTATATACTCATGGGTATTTAGTGTAATCATTATAAAACTAAGGTCGTTAAAGAGTAATTAGAATGATTGGTAGTGTAGTATAAAAGATAATAATATAAGAAGAAGCATCCAGAGGTGTACACTACAGGTGAGGGTTTATAAGCCCTCCAATCAGAGTCTATTACTTTGGAATACTTTTTTTAGATCGATCTTCGTATTGCCGTCGGTTTGAAATAGTCATTTCAGACCGATTTATATATGATTCACTTTACATCTTGCAAGAGTGTAGCCTATAGCGTGACACGTTACCGTGTACCTTGTAAAAGTATACCTTGTAATACAGTACATTGCTACTTAACCTATGTATACTATTTATAAGGGTATATAGTAATATCCACATAGATAATCTTTTTTCTTTCTTATATAATCAGTACCTATAGCTTAATAATAATAACGTTATTTGTATTATTAATTGTAATAGATTTGAATTGGCAGTTTCCGTAATAATCGTATTGTTTCCGTATCAATCCTAAGAATTCTAAATTATCAAGTTCGATTAAGATTAGCAAAGTCTAGCCGAGGTGGTGATTGTAATTCGGGTCTCATTCGTATAGCTAAATAGAGGCGACATAGTTAGTAATATCGCCTTTTGTAATTACTAATAGGGGTAACTATGTAGGGATGATTATATAGGGGTAATTACGTAGGGGTGATTACATAGGGGTAATTCCATAATTACGTATTACGTTAATATAATTAGATATATCGTTATCGGTTTGAAAAAACCCTTTTTTTTCTCTTTTAAAAGCGCGTAATCTAAGCCGATATAAATCCTTACCCCAACTTAACCTTTGTTTCTCACAATTAAATAAACCGCTTGAATAGGTAGGTTTTTGGTTAACACCAATATACTAACCTATTTCTTAAACAAATATCGCGTAAAAATAGGGCGATAAGGCGTCGTTTGGCACGAAAGCGTCGGCGCATCGCTGTCGCCATAACCGCCCTAACCGCCGCCCTAATATCACCACCATCAGTAGCAATAACCCGCCTTTATCGGGTATAATCTCTTTTATTACCGCTACACCGCCCGCCCCCGTTACCCCGCTCGCCATCATGCTGCCAAGTTTTGCCGCCGCTACGCCGCCTTGCCCTGTCGACGCTTTCGTCCCCTTTCCCGCCGCTGCTACACCCCTTCCATAACTCCTAGGGGGAGAACTAAGGGGCCTCTAAGGTTATAAACCTTATCCTTTCCTTACGGGTAAAAACCCTATTGCCTATAAGGGTTCTTTTACACTAAAAGCGTAACTTGACGTAATTATGCCAAAGTACATATATTTTAAGTCCATTCGTCTATAAATATTTAACTATTCCTCATAAATATGGAATACGAGGCGGATCATTTCGTCGCCTCGAGTTCCGTATCGCTCAGGTACGCCGTAAGGCCTTTTTAACGCGTTAAACGTTAAAACAGAATATCTGGATCCATAGTCTTAGGCCATTAATGGATATGCCTTACGTATCGTGTATCGCGTCCATGGCTGCGAGCAAGTTTATTGGCGATTATTACGAAAACAGGGGCCGTTCGTCTCGTTACTACCATTACGAGCGAACTGACAACTTATACACCCCCGTTTCGGTAGTTTTAGGGCTGTAAACCGAGGCCGTATTACACGCCCACCAACTCTTTGATAAGTTTTAACCGAATTTTAAAAATTTCCTGTAACAAAAATACATCGTTTAGGGTGATTCGAAAAGCAAATCGTTGCAGATAACCAAAATAAACCGATACTAATTAGTAATAAACGTTAACTGAAGGACCAAGGAGACGGTAACCACCGTTACCCCCTGGAAACGGGGCTTACATATATATTATGTAGGCGAGTTCGACGACATTATTGTACGTCGCCGCGAAAAGGGTAATCCCTCCCCTATACTTTTACCTAAGGGTATAACGAATAGGGTATAAGGCCATATCCTCGTTGGCGTTAATAATTTCGTTAGCGGTAATTGCGATAACGTTAGTATAAAAGGAGAGAGCGATGGAGAGGACGGTAGAGATGCGACAGCGTTGCCCTTTCCCTTTAGTAGTTGATAAATTCTCCCAGACCGGGCTGTTATACAGGGCCATAATATAATACGTTATACAGTAATTTTATAACTCTTTACAAAATAATTATATAAAGTAATAAACGTAACTTGAAATACAAAACAAAAGAGGCAGTATTACAAAATCGGTGCGATGTCGGAAAATAAAAAAGAAGGTTTAAAAAAACGTAAATCGATACGAATAAGCGTATCTAATGAAGGCAAAATCGGCGATCGGCGCTAATAATCCGTTTGAATAAAGTCAAAATGTGGATTGATACGAAAGGTATCGATAGGCCAATCCGAGTAAGCGAAAAGTAATGTGGCGTAATAACTTATTAAAGTCGTAAAACCTTTTCAACAACCCAATGTATTTATGAATATAAAAGTTTTTAATACGTTATTCGGTGTAGCCTTTATGATTACCTTTGCCGGATTTGACTTGCTATTAATTTATTTAATATCTTCAATTTCCCATAGTTCGTACAATTCGCGTAATATTATAATGTCGATCATCAATCGTTTTTTATTTATGATACCTAACTCAACTAGGTATTTATGAAGCGCAAAGGAGTTAGTAAAAACGATAAAATAAATAAGGCGTAAGTTAAAGTTAAAAATAATTATTCAGACCATTATTACTATTATGATACCAAAATTGTAACCTTTTACTACACTATAGATTTCGGAAGTTAAAACGCTTTTCGTAATCTTTTTACATTTAATGGAGTTCTAATAAATAATCTTTTCTTTAAGCTTAAAGCCGTTTCGGGCCGGTATTTCGTTATTTGAAACTAAAACGAAGCCTATTTGTGCATTGTAATCGTTATTATTAGGGAAAAAAAGTTAGTAAAAACAAATAGCTTTATAATACCCATATTTAACGGTATAAATTGTAAGTCCTGTTTCGAATTATGTATTTGCTATAAAAGGCGTTTATTAAACGCCTTATTTATATCGTTCATCGAGTCGGTTTAATACTATGCGGCGATTGAAAGGTTAAATACCGCCTTTAATTATATTATAAAAACAACTTAAACGCAGAGTACACGTTAATATCTGTATTCGTCAACCCATATTACGCTTTTTAAAACGACAAAGGTAACTTTATTTAGCTGCCCCTTTTACGTAAAACTTAAAGTACCATTCCAAAAGGTGACAATAGCGTTATTAAAATCGATTATATGATCTTCCATTAGGTACGTTTTAGGTTTATCTTTTAAACTGGCTTTTGAAAGTTTCCTCTTTTTAAATACGGAAAACGAGGAATTATATAACGTTAAAGTGTCGTCCGTCTATATAACCGTTAGTATAAAACCTTCTGAATGGACCGTTAATACTAATAGGTACGTATTGAAGGTTAAGTTAGTTATTCCGAGTCGTTTCTTATAATATCTTTAATAAATGTGATACCAATGAATACCGGCTTCGGCTAAGCTGTAAAGTAATTTTATAATACGTAAAATCGTATTAGGTAGATTGTATTTCCTAAGGTCTTTAAATATATCGGCATAAATCCGTCATTTCAACCGTGTTTTAAATTAGGTGTAAATTTACGTTATATCTTGAAGTTCGACATATAGGTTATATAAATTGCTAAAGAAGGTAGCCAACGTAGGAATCAGGCGATAGTTAGCCTATTATAACGTAAGTAATTAGGTTATGATATCCTTTTTATCTTCGTCATTATATCATTTTATAATTAAGAGGATCATTTTACAAGGTTTCCTGATCTTATCTTTCATCTCGTGGACGAGGCGTACTCAAGAATCCTTTAAATACCGTCAATGATGAAATCAAAACGTTTAAAACGAAATACGTTTTAGTCGATTAGGGTTAAGATTTTCGTTTGGATGGATTGTGCGAATAGGGCATTTGAGGTGGTGATAATGTCTTCGCGGTAGAGCTTTAAGCTAAGTTCGTGGTTTTCCATTTCCTTTTACATAATAAAGGAGTCCGTGGCAAAGTATCTAAGGCGTTTTTTAATTTTCGAACCGAAGAGGCGCTCTCAGCGGCAAGGCTTTGGCGGGGTTAGTACAGATAAGCCGCTTTTATGTAGCGTAATCGACTTGGATTCTCGTTTTAGGAGTAAGGATAAAGTTAGATTCGGTTTAGATTCGTCGTCCTGGGTAATCTTTTATAAGCGGTTTTGCTCGTCCTGCGGTTTAGGACCGTTCCTTTTCACCTTTCTCTTATATTCACGTACCATTATCCAGCGAAACGAATCCATTCCGTTTAGTAAGTTAACGAGCATATTATAGCCTCTAAATCCGTTAATTCTTCAAGGGCTAGTTTATACATACTTCGTTCTCCAAACCAAAACTTTATATTACAATAATGAATCCAAAACGTCATTTTTACATAGACCATTCCTTATAACCAACGCTTTGAATACATCATTCATTGCTCGTAATAAGCATAGTGCCACTATAGCTTTAGCCACAACATTAGCTTTTTACACTATAGATAATAATAGGACAAAGTCTATGTAGATCTTCGGGTAAACACCGAGAACAAGAAGTGTAGGGATAAGCCCACTTGTGCTAAAAGTGTTATTACCGGAGTAAACCGCTATTTAAAGGATAGATTCTTTGAAATCATCACTCTTGAGTTCCTTTAACAATACTATATACGTTTTTTCAGTGGTTTATAATATTTTTTACACTTTTTAATACCTTATAAGGCTTTTATTGGGATTTTTTTACACTCGCTGCCGGTTATCCGAACCTTCATACGTTACTCAGTGAAATTAAAAACCGTATCGGCATCATATGTAATCCATTTGGGTGGCCCGAGGCAAACGTTTAACCAGTAATTAATTGAAACTTTTTAATAGTTTATAATAAAAGCGCTTCGTATAAATTCAACGGCTTAAAATAATATTGTTGTATCTACGATGTGGAAGACCGATTAGCTATTTAAATACATAAAATTAATGATCACTTCGTAGTTAAAGTTTACATAGTTTGAAGAACGGAATTTAAACTATCGTAAGGCTTATAAGTGGAACTATCACTTATGGTGAAACTTTTCGATAGCTTTAAGTGCGTCTTTCTCTACATTTGTCTGGCTTGCGGCGTAAAGCAAACGTAAAAAGTGTTTTATAGCTGGGTATCTGAATCGTCAGTATAAAGCACGTAATTATAGCCAAATGAAGTAAGCAACCTTAAATATACGTACTTTTGGGAAAAACAACAAGTGAACAAATTTAATCCGGAATGATATAAATACGTTATTTGAGGCGCGAATAAATTAGCTAATTATATTCCGTACCTAAATTTTCAATTTTTTTATATTAGCTAATAAAAATAGAAATAACGTTTTAAAATCTATTACGTAAAACTTAATCGATTTGAAAAGCGTATTTATAACGACCGTTCCGAGCGACGTTGTTTTGCCTTTACTAAATAAGACCTTTCGGTGTTTTTCTATTTGGTTTGACCAAAACTTCGGAAATTTCGCTGCAAATACGTTGAATTATCGCTTCCCGGCCATCGAAATTTCGACTACGTTAGTATTAGACATAATAACCTGGAACCTAATTCCGTATTTGTTAAAAAGAATAAATTACGACGTTATATAAATGTTAAACATTTTAGTTACATCATCCAAGCCTATAATATACATAAAGGAGATATTTTACAAGCCGGCGAAGATACTTTAGACGTTTTCATCGTCGTAGGCTAACAAATAGGCATTATTTTATCCAAGGTCGTCTTTTCTGGATATATTTTCGTAAGGGTATATGTCGAGTCCATTATTTGTACTTTTGTATTCGGTTATATATATTGTTTAATTGGCTTTTATCCGATCTTTAAAATTACATTCGGCTTAAAATTGTTGTTTGGTCCCAATTTCTCGTCAACGGGGTGGTTTGTAAATCAACAGCCGACTTTACCGTATAGGATACACCGCTTTTAAAAGCCTATACGGTTCCGTATATTTTTCCGTAAATACTACTATGGTTTCGGTACGTTTTTTTTGTTTTTGAAAGATTGTCCTTATCTTTTACTACTAGAGTTTTCTCCTTGATACCTGTACTTTGGAATTTCATTTTACTTTAGGTGAACCTTTAATCTCCGGTTTCAAATATAGTAAATTATCTCAGCAAGGTTTGTTTTAGTGATTTAGGCTTCATTTTTAGTTTTATCAGATACAAATATTCATCCAAAGCTTGCCTATCGACGTATAGAGGTCTCGAACGATGTTTTAAAACTTATATGAAAGGCCTTTAAATACTTTTTTAATTTAAAAAGTATAAGGTTGAAATCCAGATTTCTACGATAAACCTTTGTTATTATTTAAATAAAAGGTTTATCGCCTTTCTATTTCGGTTCGAGGGTTGTCTAGGACTTTCGAAACTTTGCCAATAGGGTGGTAATAATTTCCTATAAGTTTTTATCGATATTTTCCTATTAATTCTTTATAAATTCCCAATTCTTACTAGTCTAGTATTTGTCATACAGCTCATAGTTAATTTCTGTATTGAAGTGGGATTGAATGCGGTTAAAATACTTTGTAAATATATCCACTTCTATAAAGTAGTATATATACTATTTCTTAACTGAACCGGAAGGTATATCAGGTAAAAAAATATAAAATTATAAAGTCTTAATATATAGCTTTTTACACGTGTTAAATATAACGCGTATCCTGTTATTAAATTCGTCGTACGATTCGTTGTTATAGTTATTATCCATATCCTATAACCTGGTAAAATTAGTCAACTTCGTAGGGTCGTTTTTATCCATAGGGAAGCGATATAGTAGGAAATCAAGGTAAGGGTCGTAATTAATAGGTATTGGTTCGTATGGTACGTATTAGCGGTTTAAGTTGCTTCTTATTTCCTTGATCGGGTTGTTTCCTATATTTCAACCGATTGTTGTTTTCCGGTGCGGGTTGTTCTTTACGTTTCGGCCGATCCTACTATTGTCAATCGGATTGTTCTCAGTGTTCGAAGTAAGTTTTTATCGTTATATCGGTTTAAAGTTGCGTTTCAGTGAGGCTTTATATTCGACCCTTATTATAAATAATCGTTACGGTGCCTCCTTTGCTTCCGTCGATTCCTTTATTTTTTTTCTTCGTTTTTCGAAAGGCGTTTAGTCTTATTCAACGTCGTATCTAAATTTGTGGTAGATTTTTATAACCACAGTCCATAACTTAAATAAGCGTTTTTAGCGTTTTTTCAGGTAACTTCCCTTTATAAACTTTTTTTGTCCGTTTATTCTGGAATTTGTACGAGTTGGACCGTTGTAAATAAGGTTTTTGCGATACGGCTGTCACTTTCACCAGGTGTATTAATACCTCTACTCTATAATTGTTTTTGTAAGATTCTTGCAATTATATCATTTACAATTCGTTATATATCCAACGTTCAATTCATAAAGTCTTTTTTAAAATCTTCAAATAAATCGCGTCCTTTAATTTTACCATTATACTAGTTGAAAATTATATTTTGTTATCCGAAAGGTTAAGGTTTTAATACTTTAGGATACTAATGCATAAAAATATATATATATAAAAGTACTCTATACATTTGTTAGCTTTTACCAGGTTCGTTACTAATATGGTCATTATATGTTTAAAAAAGGTAGCTTATATGTAATTCAAAATGGTTTAAAGTTTAAGGCAATTTAGTAAATACAAATTAAATAAGGTAATTAAAGCGGTTGGAATAAAGTTTATTAATGTTGACTAGTATAAAAAAAATTTAAACGATACATAAATAATGCGGAACTACAAACTAGTTAAATGTTTCAAATTAATTTTGTGAAAGTTAATAACATTAAACTAGTCAAATGGCTAACAAAAACTCGAAACATTATTAATACTAAACTTAAAATACATAAGACGAACGTAGAAAAATAGGCAAGGTAAAGGGAATGTAATTATATAATCCGGTATTTAGAAGTCGGCTCGTACTAACGTGTCGTAACAAAACTTAGTAAAGGGATCGGTTAGTTATTTGATATACAACCGATATTATTAAGACGGTCGATTTATTAACTTATATGTAACTAATCTTAATAGAGCGATCGGTGTAAATTATTGAAAATCGGATAGGTTTCAATACAGGGTTCCGGAACTTGGTGGTTTTGGCTTGCGTGGCCTAATAAGTAATAGGAAGCCATTTTAAAAGGGCGCGGGTACGTTTAAAGTACCAATATAAGTTGGCGGTTAATGAGACGGAGGTATTTTTTTAAAGTTACTTCGAATCTTATAATCTTGGAACGCTTTGGGTTTCTCGTCACTCCCGCGTAATTTCACATTCCTGTATAATTCGCCTAATGAGTAGTATTAAAGCATAAGAAATTGGGACCGTTATAAAATCCCGTTATAGGTATTTAATTTTTTATTTGTCCCCTCTTTCCTTAACTATTTGTAGTTGAACTAACCGGCTACTGATTAGTATTGATAAGGTCATAAGCCTATAAGGTTCACGTAAACCAAGGTCTTTGAAAAGTAATCAAAATAATTAGTATTGTAGTATAAAAGATAATGATCCAAGAAAAAGTATCCAAAGGTATACACCACAGGTAAGAGCTTATAAACCCTCTACTCAGAGCGTATTACTCTGAAATACTTTTTCTAAGCCGATACACGTATGGCTGTCGGTCTAGAATATTCATTCCAGACCTATCCATGCATAATGCACTTTTCGTCTTGCAAGAGTACAGCCTGCAGAATGATAGGTTACCGTGTATCCTACAAGAGTACACCCTGCAATATATTATATTGCTACTAGATCTATGTAAACTATCTATGAGGGTATATAGTAATATCTACAGATAACGAAAGAAAAAGACTTCGGCTTACTAGGTAGGAAAACTACCGATTCTATTTTCATTAAAGTGTCCGGCTGTATAGTATCAAAAGAATAGGTCATTAAGGATTCGAAGCTCTAAAATTATAAGCCAGTTACGATATTGATTAAAAGCAATCAACTTAACTTTAACGGATCGTTAATCTGTATACTTGGTATTAATTCTATATTTAATTTTCGTTAAGAATGCGAAAACACTAACCTAACTATAATTGATGAAACTAATGTATCTAAGGTTTAACAGTGTCTGAAATAACGTACACAGGGAAATTATATCGCAAACCTGAGCCAAGCGGATGCCTTTTACGAGTTATTCATTACGATACAATTACGGAAACTATTAGTTGAAGACCTTGACCGGTTAAATAGAATGTTTAAGTGGCACACAAATAATTTAAACCGAGTAATAAATATAGTTTCGATCGATTTATCGAAGGATAAATTGATGATTTTTACAGATAAATCTTTCATAAATAACACCGATTTGTTTCTACAAATCGAGTTGTAATAGTAATCCTTACAGTGCATTAGGTCAACTTTACTTACAGTAAAGTTGACTAAACTGACTGCAAGTTGAGTGTATTGTTTTGTGGGGGCTTACTTTATTGTGTATAAGTCAAGTAAAGTATGCGCTAACTTCACACTAGAGCACAGACCAAGCAATTGTCCATACAAATTACTATGCAGACCGGCTAGCAATCTACCAAACCTAGAACAATACATCCATCACTTGACCGCGAAATACTACCATTACTTAGATCAATCGAATTGAAAATGTTGCAATGTCTAAAGCCCTACCAACAGATCGGCTTTTTAATAACCTTTATTAAGAAAGATAGGTAGAAGGATTGGTTTAATATTATCGTCAACCTAATACATTTGACCTTTGTTAAATGTAAAATGATCAAACGAAGCGTATTAATTTTAAAGGTTTATGGTATAATAACTTGCTTTGATTTAAGTATTGCATTGTAGAAAACCCTTAATATTATTATTAGGTAGTTCAAGATTCTTTTCATTCTGTTGATGATTTGTACCAATTTGAAGATCCTATTCGAATGCCTTTTAAATCTCGGAATTATCAGTAAAAAAAACACCTAGTAATCCACATAATGGCACTATGCAAAGCTTATAAAGGTGGGGATATCGAGGAGTTTCGATGAATCTATGGGTAAAACAACCTTACTGACGTTATAACGAAGGTGTCACCGAATAAGACCCTTAAAAGGTTTATTAATAACAATAGTATTGGAATATCAATCAAATGAAATACAGTTAAATCAACTTTACTGTATGTAAAGTTAATTATACGTACTGTAAATTAACTGCAGTTTGTGGGACTGCACTAAAAGTGCAGTATAGTTGGTTATAACTTCAAAGTGAGGCATAAGCCAAAGCGTTTGACTATACAAATTAGTGTGCAGACGGGCTAGCGGTCTGCCAAACTTAGAACTTACAACTATGATAACCAACCAATTTCAATGTAACACTAGTTACTTCGACCACAGTGATTCGAATCGACTACGTTTCAACGATAAAGGTCTACCAACACTGATCAGTGCTTATTAGGTTAAGTACAGATTGGCTGAGTAGAAGAAAAGGCTGCTTTTCGGTTACGCTTTACGTTAAACGATGGCTAAGGGTAAAGGAAATGTTTTTTCAAAGGGCCTTTATAAGCTGTGTTAGTTGTTCGCAACAGCAAGTAAGGAAGGCTTATAGGCTGTATTAGGTGTTTGCGACAGTTTATAAGTAAGCAACAGTATCGTTACTAAAAACACGAAGAAATTTTTACCAAGGATCCTTTGAAAAAGCGTTAAGATTAACCGTTTAAAAGACTTAAAGATTACTAAGTTAATAAGTTAATGAACAGTTAAGTTATTACTTTTGTAGCTACTACTATTACGGGTATTACTATTATAAATCGTAAAACCAACTAAGTCTTACGACCTTTAACCTACATTAACTTTAATGGAAAACCAATGACCTACCATTTTATACCGCTTTTTTCCCCTTTACACTCCTTAATTTTTATTAAGATAGATTCAAAACTCATTGAAATAAATGCCGTTTCCAACCCTGCTAAAAAAGAGGCTATTATCGCCCTTGTCATTATATTCGAAAAATACTACAATGAAGACCTATAGTTTGCTAAACCTAGCGAAAACTCCTTAGTCGAGCACCTTACCAACGATATCGGCTTTTAAAGTCTTAATTTCAACCCTACTAAAACTGTTAGAAGTCTATAAATATATAACAACTTTCAAAAATTCTTTAGTTAATGGATTCTCAATGTATAAAAAATGGCGAACAGATACGTTAAAGTTAGGCTAAAGACGGAGCTCGCTAACTGCGGGTTCGACCTCCCTATTAAGAAATGGAAAAAGAATAACTTGGATAACGTACTTTATGAATACGCCACTGATAAAGACCCTTAATAGATATTTAAAAATAAGGGCGAAGGTATTAATAACGATAATATCTCTTAATACCCTTATACGTGTTGGTAAGGACCTACCTATGTTTAAATAAATTCTTTAAATCATTTTACGTAATGTCAACAGTTATATTCTACTAGCTGTAAGGAATTGATTGACTTATACTCCGTAAGCCCTTCATTTAATTAGTTAATTAAATAGGAATTTCAATGTACTCACGAATACTAATAGGATTATTACCAACTCCATCGCGGTGAAACCCTCCAAGTCACTTTCCCGTAAGCTCCTTAACATGTCTAATTTCAAGAGCCAAATTAAGGAAGAACTAGCTTTATATCCGAGCCTATTATAGATACGACTACTGGCTTTTTTCCCCAAAACTCCGCCAGAAGTAATTATTTCATTTACTAGTATCAATAACCTTAACACTTTCCCCAATACCTACCGAGGGATTTAAAAGGCTTTTACGACCAATACATCACCTTTTCTCCTCGACGTATTCCTATAGTAGATACGGATTACGCGGTGCTTATCATATTTGCTAAGATCTGGAGAAAAAATAAAAAGTATAATAGTAAGCCGTATAACCTCCTCTATGTTAAGATACGCCCGTTTTTCAATATTTACCGCTAAATAAAAATTACTGCCAGGTTTTTACTCGTTGATTTTCAGTATCCTTACCGGCTAAGCCAAGGATTACTACCTCCGATACCTAACGAATTACCACTCTTTTCGCGAAATCTACGATAATTTAACGGGTTACTTTTAAAAGAGGAGGAAAATGAGCTCAAGGTTTTCGATTAGTACGAAAATACTAATACTAGTAATAACCCGAAAGTAACGTAATAACTCGCTGATCACTCCTTTATATATCTTTTTATAAGTAAAAACCTTTACCATCGATATAATGATAAAACACTTAGACTTATACATCTCTTTAACACTTAAAACCATTACGTTAAACAGTTCTTTTAAGGGATTATACCGGACATGTAAGCGATACGGTATTTAATAGGAGGTAATTCGTAATACTTCGCATTACGAAGGAATACTAATATTATTACAAAACTTCACTATACGGATACAAGCAAAGCTAAAGTCGGCTTTATCCCTAAAAAAGCTATCTTTACTGAAATCAACAACGTTTGAGACTATTATTAACACTATTATCCTCTACATTTTGAAACCTCCTATCCCCTTCCTTCTTTACCTTAAAAATATGAAAAATCTTATTATTAACATTAATGTTTCAATTGATAATTCAATATAAATCAAAGCCTGCAAAAGATTTTTACTTAACCTTAAATAGGGGTATCTTTGGGCTTATCTTGAAAAGCCAAAAATTATGGTATCAAACTTAATAGAGGCGGGACTTCGTTAACTATATCGTAGGCTTAACTTGTTATGGACTCAGGTCATTATCCATTGATTTTATAGGTTACGTAACTGTGCATTTTATGGGATATGAAGTACATAAACTAATCACAATCCAGGCGCGGTCTACCTAAAGCACGTGCGAGAGCACGTAATAGGCTAAACACTGACTATACCCAAAAGCCTTGTACGAAGGACCACTATAACCTCTTCTAGCCTTTCACATGTACCTTAAAAATAAACTCCATTTAGTACCTACTTAACTTACAATTATAGGTTAAATCATAATATATTACTAAGGTCTTGGTTTCCTTTCCGAAAAATATTATTATAATAAACAAATTGATCACAAATGTTAATAATTTTACATTACACTCTAACATTATCGAACAGGATGGGCCGTCGGCAAATGCCTAGTCTTCTACTTTTTCAAATATACCTTCTAGCCCTCTGGCGCCGACTTTAACCGACATATTTCGTTTATAAAATATTATGGGCTATATCGAGTCTACTATAGAACAAATATAATAACTTAATTATTCGAATTCTACTCTCCACCCTATATCCGACTTCGCCTAAGTTATAATTAAGATTGAACAACTCGAAACCGATTTAACAGTAGTTTGTACTAGTTTTACAATATTGAAAGGCAGTCGAAAACGATATAATTAACCGTAATTCGACGGATATGCCTCTACATAGGCGACGACACGCCAAACGATTGAATTTATACTAAAAGTGAATAAGATGTAAGACGGGAAAAGTTGGCATACATTTCTTTACGTATAGGGTTATTACATACCAGCGGTAAACTAAGCTATTATGTCATATTACGAAGCCGGCGGATACAAAGGCATGTATAATATAAATAAGTTTTTCGATTACATTGAAACCGCGTTTAAAGACATTTATTGCATGGAAAAAACTTTAGTCGAGTTGAAAGAATTACTTATAAACTACAAAAACCTATGGGTACCGTTTACTATTAAGTTCCAAACATTAGTAGCTCAAATAGGTGGATTAAATTAGCCTTCGGCCGTAAAATACAATTACTTACACTTGCGCATATCTCTATGTATTTGTAACAAATCTATTACAATAAAAGTTAGCCGTGTTGACTATATCTTGGCGTTAACGAAGTACTGCGAGCTTGCCAACAACTTAAAGTTGTTAAACTTGAAACAACGTTTTGGTCAACAACTATTAGGACCCATATAAACAAAACAACTGGATAAAAATACAATTAGAATAGAAATCTATACTTTTTAGGTATTTTAATTAAAGGGTTACGGTAATTAAACCTAATTATCGTAACAAACCCGTTCGGTATACGTTTAAAACCAAAAACGTAGTGCAACGTAAATAATAGTAAAGAAATGCCGGGTTAGGCAAGTTACGGGGCGTTATTTACGCTATGTTTCGACAGGTTACTATTAACTTTGTTACGGAATTCGCCTAGCGTTACCTCCAACGTAGGTATATACGATCTAAGTAGAACAGTTATATAAAGGCTCTCTACTAATGGCAACGGAGGAAGCCTAACTTCTAAATATAATTTCGTTTAAAAGTTACAAAACCTGAATAACGTAGTTTCAAAATCGAGTAGAAAGGAGTTTAATTTAATTTAAACACGGATAAATAAGGGTATATTCCTTATCCCTATACTTTTTAATAATATCTACCTTCTTAATACTTCAGTTGATTTTGATTATAACTATTATTATACTATAAATAAGGTTTTAATACAATAGTTAAAAATAAAGTTAATTCGGATATTATATTCTCGAAATATGGGCACAATATTAGAGTTACGGCGGAATACACGTATTAATCAAATAGCCAAGTTTCGTATAGATATTAATAAATAGTCGAGCTCTATATTAACATATAATATTCTCGAAGTAACGTAGGATATAATTTTTAAATACCTTAAATACAATACTAACAAATAATATTAAAAGCTAACGGTAATTGCTTAGTTATTTATAATTAAATAGAATTAGTTCTTGATATGGTAATAATACTTACCAAGTTGGTGGATATACAAAACGTTATAGAATCGGTTTTTATTAATTTAACAACCCGATTTTCACGGATAATATAACATAGGGGAGATGACTCGTAATTAGTTTTTATTATAAGTTTTCGGAAGATAACTCGAATCTTACAATTGATGACATCAATTACTTTAAAAAATGAGGTGTATCAATCACGTTTTTCACCTAAATTCGCGGAATTCCACGACTTATTCAATAAAGGGAAGGAAACAACCCTACCCCTGTACAAGGGAAAACTCGATCACTACATTTATATTAAACCGAACGAAAATGAACTTCTACCAAAAGCTTCATAGGGACTATTATATTCGATATTACGGAATTAACTTATCAAATTCAAACGTTTAATTACTGAGTTCATAAATAAAGGTTAAATTCATACAAGTTCTTTATCAGCCGTGGCGCCGATATTATTAATTATTCAACTTGAAGGGGGCGGGGATAACAGTTTTATATCGACTACCAGATATTAAATAAAATCACCTAATAAATTTGTTTTACTTTACCTTTCATTAAAATCAAGCCTACGTGGGTTATCGAAATCAACATAACTTACAAAGCTAAATATTCGAAAGACTTTTTACCGTATTTAAGTAATATACGAATAAAAAAATTAACGGCCTTTAGTATATATTTTGGATTATTCAAGTGATTAATTACTTCTTTCAAGTTCGCAGAAATACCAGCAAAGTTTTCAAGGCATATAAATCATATAACAAGGAATATTCTAAATATTTCTTTACAATTTACCTAAAAGACTTTTTGTTTTTTTCTTCTGGTATTAACTAGGACTATATAGCGAAAGTTCGCGTGGTTTTAGGAGGTTTTTGCGATAGTAAATTGAATTTAAATTTGAAAAGGTGTATCTTCGTAATTCAAAAGGTAAAATACTTTGATTTTATCATAACTATTAACATTGATATTTGGGTTAACTTCGAGAAAGTCTGGGTAATATGTAAATAAAAGTTTTAAAATTATTATTCGGGAAATTGAATTTTTTTTTGGTTTTCCCAACTTTGATTCGAACTTTATTATTAATTTTCCGATTTCATTTATTATCTTATTAGAATAAAAAAATAACGAATTTGTTAGATCTGCATAAATCAGAAGAAATATTTATTTTAAACTTCAAAAAATACCTTTGTTATAGCTTCGACACTTGCATATGAAAACTTCGATTAGCTAATGGTAGTAGAAAACGATTGCTTTAAAATAACGTTAAAATGGTATTTATTGTAAAGGGATAAGGATAATATCCTAAAACTAATGGCTTATTATTTCGGAAGATAGACAGACGCGAAACGTAATTATACTATTTACGACAAAAAGCTTTTTATGGTAGTATCGTGTTTAAAAATGTGGTGTTCGTAATTACATAGAGTTTGCAACCCGTTTACGATCCTAATGAATTATAAGTGATTGGAAATTTTTTTCCCTGCTACGCTTGATTTTAAAATACTGAACTCGATAAACAGATGTTTTTTCGTTTTTTTGATATCACTGAAAATATCGAATCACGATTCGAAGCGCTAGTCCGAATATATTCATCTGTAAATTGAAAAATGAACACAAAGTTCAAAAACGCTGCATGCGAGCCTTTAAAACCATCTTTATTACTATGTGAAATATAATAATAATAAACTTATATATTTTAAAAACGTATATTATGATAGGATATACGGATAAATTTGTTGAAACGGAAGTTTAGCTACTTAATTTTGAGGCTATATACCTCTAGAAGAAGCCGGAGGATCTCATGGTATCGATATTAACGGGATCGCCTCAGGTCCAGCCCGCGTTCTTATCGTTAACCGTAACAACTTCGGGGGATACTGTGACGTTAATATCTATAATACCGTCGTGAACCCGACCCGTTTTAAACCCGCTAACTTTGTTAACGCCAAATAATTACTTGATTTTTGGGTCGGGTACTTTCGCAAAATTATAAAAGTAAAGGTTAACGAACAACCCATTATACGAAGTTCGCTTATTAATGGTTTTTAAAGACGCTGAACGCTTTCCAATCAAAGAAAAATACTCGGTAGAAATTAAGAACTATAAAATCGACCCGAAAGGTACGTTACATTACCGTAACCAACTTTATCTATTAAGTTGAAAACTATTCACGACCAAAATCTTATAATAACCCTATAGCTCGTTTATTATATATTATCCAGATTAAAACGTTTTATTTCAAATCCTTTAATGGGATTACTATTAAAAATAGATGATTACAGATATTCGACGCCTATATCGAATATATATATAATATAACGATACGAAACCTTGTCGAACCTTACGATAAATCCTTCTTTAACCCTTTTTTACCTTCAATAGATATTAATCCCATATTTTCATCGACTTTATGATCAACCTACTAGCTATCGATGGCAACCCGTGGTATTTATTAGTTTTTATGAACCGCTTTTCCAAATTTATCCAATTCTAGAATATATATTTTATTAATACCGATATGTATACGAAACGCTTTTAGAATATATAATACTCATTTTATATATTTCCGGCTTTTATTATTAGCATTTATGATTTAAATTAGGCAAACTTATTTCAAAAAACCTATTTTTTTTTTGCAGAAATCAACCAATGTTTGTTGATAATATACCGCTTATAAATAGATAATGGCACCGAATAAATAAATTAGTGTGTTTAAAAATACCTGCGGATTGTTGTCGTCTTTTCGTAATACAATTAGGTATTTTATATTCCCGTTTATTAATTGATATTAAATAACTGGAAATCAATGGCTACGGGGTTTAATGTAAACCGATTGATGGATTAATACAAAATATCTCATATCYGAAAGGAAAATAATGACATAAAGTTTTCGACTTCGTCGACTAAACATACCTTCGCTTGTTTGGCATATTTACGCGAAATTACCGAGTTAACTTCAACAAAAATAATATATATTTAACAATAAATAAAAATAACGACGAACCGTCGACGACGTATGGTAAAACAATATAAGGTAAGTGATCAAATTTAATTTGACTGACGTAATATTGAAATCAATCTCTCGAATATAAACCTTAACCAATTTTACAATTAATATCAGGTCGTCAACGATTTGAACCTATGAAATATCGTTTTGAATTTTTTAAAAAATACTTTATATTTTATATAAATTTGGTTTAACGTAAGATTACAGATCCCCTCTCTTCACACGTTTTTCCTGATATTCGTTTCAAACTAGTTTTCGTTATTAACGATACGGCAAAGGGTATATCCGAAAAATTTAAAATCTAAAATATTTCAATTTCGAAAACGAGGTAAAGCAGTATTCGTTATATATTAATTAAATGCAAGGGTTATAATAAGTCGAAGTAACAGTTACTCAAAAACTACTAATATTGTTGGAATCGTACTATATGCAGTGAATTAGGTCATCTTTAATTATAGTAAAGTTGACTGTACTGCAAGTTAAGTGTATTGTTTTTGTAGATTTTCCGCATTGGGTGTAAGTCGAGTGCAGTATGCTGTACTTTACAATAGGGCATGGGTCAAGAAATTGGCCATACAAATTACTGTGCCAACCGGTTAGCGGTCTACCAAACCTAAAACAATACACTTACCACTTGACTAATGCAATACTACTATTAATTCGACTACGATTTTAATCGCAACTTTATAGCTATCTAAGGCCCCACTAATACTAATCAGTGCTTATTGGGTTAAGCACAGATAAGCTAAGTAAAAGAAAAGACCACTTTCCGGTTACACTTTATGGCTACGATGGTTAAGGTAAAGGAAATATTTTTTCGAAAGGCCTTTATTAGTACTACGTTAGTCTACAAAGGTAGCAAAACAGAAAAGACTCTTAAGTTACATCAATCCATAACGGCAATCTGAATGTAAGCAACGGTATCGCTACTAAAAACACCAAGAAATCTTTACAGCTCTTTTTTAAAGACATTAA
Organism: Anisogramma anomala; assembly: GCA_038502455.1. Lineage (NCBI taxonomy): Eukaryota > Fungi > Ascomycota > Sordariomycetes > Diaporthales > Gnomoniaceae > Anisogramma > Anisogramma anomala. The sequence continues at coordinate 22,284,996 of JASMMZ010000006.1, read as the reverse complement.
GATTAATTGTCAAAAGTTTTGAAGTTCGGCAAGTTGGAAAACGGCTAATTCGATACTATTACGGGTGCTATTACTACAAAAACGACTAAGTCTCTGCATCAAATAACCTATAATAACAAACAAACTTCGATCTTATCCTTTACATCAAACCTTTACCCCTATTTCACTTTTTTCACTTCCCCTACACTAATTCAATCGCCAAGTTCGCTGCTTGAAGAGAAAACACTAAGAATCTCCAAGTCGCTCCGAAAAAGCTACGTTGCGCGACCCAATGCCAAAATACTAAGTCCTTTGCCCTATACGCCTTACACGTCTTACACAGTCTAAACCCTTGAAATGTCTACCGTTAGCGATTACTTTAAAGCTATCATCAACCCCATAAGAAAAGAGGCAGTTAGAGCCCTAAGAACTTCCTTTATGAAATACTATAAAGAATATCTTTAGGTACTAAATGTCGATAAAAACTTAACAGAAAAACACCTTACAAACTTTGTTAAATACCATATCATTAAGTAAAATAACAGCTAGAAACCCTAACCGTGTTTTTAATAAATATCATAAATTTTCCGACGACTAAATTATTAACATGAAAAAAACAATTTAAAAAGGGGTTAAGTCGAAGTTTAAGTCTAAACTAAAGAAACAAGGGATTTACATTTAAATACAGGGTGTTACGAGGTTAATACGAGCCATTTTCAACCTAGCCCAACTTAAAAATGCCTCTAAAACCCACGACCAAAGGGGAAAAGTATTAAAAAACTTTAACGCACTTATATGCGATCCAGGAGACCCCTACTTTACCCTTAGCTAAGTTAAAAATCTTTATAAGCTAGCGATAAAGAAATTGTTAACCTATTGAAATATTCAATATCAAATACAAACTTCTCACGGACTTCGTTAAAATCTAAAACAACGTAGAAACGTATAATAGAAATCTTTACAACCTTTTCGACACTAAGATGATGCCTTTTTTAAATATCTATAAATAAAAAAAGGTTTGTCCTTTAAGTTTTTACTTACTATTTTCCTAAATTATTATAAGGTACGCCAAAAACTATTAATTAACCTTCCTTATCTGAACCACTACGTTTCGCGAGATTTAGGATAGTATGAAAAGTTTCTTTAAATACAACATCCAACTTGCTTAATACCATATATACTAGGCCATCATACGGTAAAATATCATATTATTGGAGAAAAAAAAGGAGGAAATACCAATGAATATCTTTAATCAAATGCTTAATAAGTTAATTTTATTTTAGGAAGTAATGAGGAAAGCCTACGTGAGCGAAGTTAAATTTCGCGAATAGGTACGGGTAGTAGTTATGAGCGTTAACGAGTTCGAATACGCCTTATAATACCCAGATACTACCTGCGAAAGCTTCTTTAGCTAGTTGCGTTTTTCATTTACTAATATAATGGTATTTATATCAAATTAGCTTGAAATATACCTCTAAGCCGGTAACTTCCTTGATATAAGTAAAAAAAACCATATGATAGCTAATTACGTCGATCGCAAATACGGCTATAAGTGTTTCCAACGCTTAAGGTTTAGCTTACCGGCTATAAACTAAAAGCAACAACCACTCTAACGTTAATAAGGCCAATTTTTAAACGAGCATATTAGCCGTAAGTATTATAGTTGAAATAGTGGTGAAAAAATATTGAATTTACAGTAAGTCTGGCGATTGGTTAACTCGACACCCCCCGGCTGAGCGAAATAATAGAAAGGCGATATACTACATTTAGTACCCTACCACTTTTAAATAGAACTACTTAGATTAAATCGCAAACTTTAAGGGCAACAAACTGATTAACGATAATAATAACCCGAAACAAATGAAGTATCATAAAGATATTACCTCTAATGCGTCCTAAAAACTAGCCGACCACGCCTTCCTATACCGTTTAAGTAGTGAAAACCCTTACATTTACCCTGAATAGGCCTTTGACTACTTATTTACCCTTCAACTTCACGATCGTTACGCAAACCACATATTTTAGAGTATCATGCCAAATACAAGGGCCACAAGGTACTCAATAAAGAGCTATTTGCAATATATGACACTATGGAGGGAAAGTATTATAATTACTAAGATTAATTGACACTATACTAACAAGGCTGAAGTTAACTTAAAACTATGTAAATAATTATCGTTAATAGTGATAACGGAAATTTGAATTATTACGAAAAGAATTATGTTTTATATCCTTAAGTTCCTCATCATTTTCCTTCTTTACTTAAAAAATATAAAGGCCCTCGGCATTAACATTGACGTTAACTTAAACGAATTTGTTAAAAACGGTCAGAGGTTTCCCTTCTCCTTTGAATAAAGGTACCTATGTTTTTATTCTTAAATTCCAAAAACAGTAATATTAACCCTAACAAAGCCGTAAATAGATTAAATATACCGGCGCTTTGATCACTTAAGTGTCAATAGGCTATATGAAGTCCTAAAGTCCGTAGAGTATAAAAATATGATATAATCCGTCTTCAAAGTTATTAAAAGACTTTATCACCATTGTCACGGGTATACAAAACTCCTCCAGAACTCTAAATTTACGTTGAAATACGATGAAGATTTTAATTACGAGATTTTCATTAACATTTTTTACTTGAATAATAAACCTGTCTTTTATGTCGTTAATTCTGTAACCTCCTTTTATAGGACTAAATTTTTAAAGTTTTTTCTGATAAAAGATACGTGGGAAATGCTAAGGATGCTGTGGATTAACACGTATCTTGGCTCTTCTAACGTCTTTGTCTACGATTCCGGTATCAACTTTTCGGCGGCGTAGTTTTAGAATACTAAGATAGTAGATATCTAATTTAAACAGGTACTTATAAAAGCCGACTAAAGTATTGGAAAAGTTAAAAGGGTATACGTATTATTTCGCCAAACGTCTAATATACTTACGTTGAAAATTGGAAGCTTTACGGATCCGAAGACACGTTTATAAATAGTAGTAAAGGGCCTAAATGATACTGTGGATCCTAACATCCTAATGTTAACGCTGCTGGTCTTTGGAGCGTATCTCAGTCTAACGAGTAAATTTCCGCCTTTGGTAAGCACTTAAAAATGTATTACGGCTTATGGAAAAGTTTTAAGAGAATCTCGAAGAAAATCATCACGCCGCCAGGTTAATAATGCCCTCAATACCAAAAACGGCTCTTTAACAATCGACGTATTTGCTTTGCCTTTGTAAAGTAAAGTCTTCGTGTAGCGGGAGCCGGATAAATGGAAAAGCCCATATAGGATCTTAAGTACCATAAATTATGAAGTGGTTATTAAAACTATTAAAGGCCCTATATCTTTCCGAATCACTTAGGTTAAGCTTTATATTAGGGCTATTAACGATAAAGACTCTTAAGTTTAGTAACTTATTTAATACAAACCTTCTATACCTGTTATTAGTAAGCTGATAAAACGCCACTAGCGCGGACAACCCCCAAAAAGAAAAAAGTTAAAAAGGGTAAATATACATCGAGTCGTATTTACAATATTGTTTAGTTGGGTAAAAGAGAATGATAATTGAAACTTAGCATTAAAGCTTCGAATATAAGGAATAATCAAAACCTTCGACAAACCTTTTAAGGAAAATGACAAAATAGAAATGAATAATCTATTAACTCAAGGGATTATAAAATTTGTACCGAAACCCGATTTCAACTTTTAAAACCTAAACGTTACGATCTTTAAGTCGAGGATCATCCACGAAGTTAAAGGCAAGACTATGGGACGATTATATGAAAGGTTACGTTTAATTGCTTGGTGATATAGCGATAAAGGAAAAAGCTGGATCTTTATGTAATCACCAACAATTTAAAATGTTGATTAATGTTTATTGGTATCTTTAGCAGTAAGTTTATTAGCTCGAACTAAAGGTGAGTTTCCGTTTCATATCTGTAATATAACGTAAACATATATGTAATTCATGACGGATCTATAACAAATTATATTAATAAACCTATTTTAAAAATTATATATTATTTACTCTATAGGAACGGTAATACTATATATTAAGCTATTGTAAGGATTGGTTTCAGCAAACTTTTATTGGGTTTTAACTTACTATTTACACTTTAAATTACGGCTAGTAATAAAGTTTTCAATGTATGACTCATATTTATTGATAACTTAGAAGAGGGATTTCAGAATAATAGGTATGTAAATTGACGATAACTTTTTAGTTGGAGCAGCTAACTTTATGACATTAGAATGATGAGCGATTAAGGACTTAAAGTTTTAAAATTACAAGCCGGTAACAACGTTAATGAATAATAGTTAACTTGACTTTAATGAATCGTTAATCCGTAAACTTAGTATTAATACCAGCCTTGGCTTTAGTCAAAAAGGTTAGAGCACTTTTTAGCTACAATTAATAAGAATAATACGGATAAGGCCTAATAGTACCTTGAATAGCGTACCCATAATAATTATATCGTTATCTTATATTAACCGAAGGCTTTTTACAAGATTTTTATCGTGGCATAAGTATAGGATCTAGTAAATAAATACTTTGCCCGGTTAAATAAAAGGTTTGAAGGGTAAATACAGAACATTAACCGCGGGATTAATATGATTTTCATCGACTTATCGAAAGTTAAATTGATAATTTTTACGGGCGGATTCTTTATAAATAACACCAATTTATCTTTATAAATCGGCTTCCTAATAACTTTCGTTAACAAAAATAAGCGAGAAAACCAATTCAATATTACCGGTAATCTCATTTACTAAACCTCTGTTAAATGTAAAAGGATTATACGAAACGTATTGGTTTCGGAAGTTTACGGTATAATAGTGGCTTTTCACGTATGCATAGTACTGTGGGAAACACTTAACCTTATTACCAGGCAGTTGAAAATCCTTTCTACTCTGGTAATAATTTATACTGACTCGAAAAACTTATTCGAATACTTTTTAAAGTTCGAAACCACTAGTAAAAAAACGTTTCATAATCGACGTGATAACACTTTGTAAAGCGTACAAAGAAAGGAAGATTCAGGAATTTAAATAGATTAACGGTAAAAATAATCCTGCTAATGTTATAACAAAGGTAATGCCGAATAAGGCTCTGGAAAGGTTTATAGATAGTAATAGTCTAATTATACATATCGAGGGCTACATTAATGGACCACTTAACAATCCCACATTACGTGCCGGTGATTGTAATAGTAAACTGAAATACTACCAGAGAGGTAAAGGCTTGGATAGCGACTTATTTGACTGGTACAGTGAAAATGAAAATTTGTAAAGGTCTATGGCGAAAGAACTTTTTGTAGGAGTTAATAAACTAGAACCTAGGAACAATGGAGAAATTAAAGTTATATAGGTTTAATTTACATAAAATTAGGTGCAATTTAGTATAGAGGTCAATTGGAATTGACAAGGGGTTAGTAAGTTGACAAGGTCGCTATTCAACGCTAACCGGAAAAGATTGGTCAACCATACTAGCGTATACGTACAAACTAAAAAGCCTCCAGTATTGGAATAGTGCTACATGTATAGTAGTAGGTTAACTTTCTTTACAGTAAAGTTAACTGTACTGTAAGTGAAGTGTATTATTTTTATGTATTTACCGCATTGAGTGTAAGTCGAGTGTAGTACGCTGCACTTCTCATTAGGGCATGGGCTAAGCAATTGGCTATCTAAATTACTGTGCAAACCGGCTAACAGTCTGCCAAACCTAGAACAATGCATCCACCACTTAACCAATGCAATACTACTATTACTTCGACTACGATTCGAATCGACAACGTCGCAACGATCTAAAGCCCTACCAATAGATAAATGATAATTTTGAATGAATTCGAAACGAAATGAAAGAACGCTTAGTTATATAATAATCTAGTGTTTCAACGTTAACGTCAGGTACGTATTAAGTAACTTATGCGAAACGAATCGCGTTCATTGCGGTATTGGTACAATATTTCTAAAAGAAATGAAAAATATATTATAATTATAATATAATACGACATGTGGGGATTGGTATATGTTATCCAACTTTTTCGAATAAATATCCGATTACGAAACGACTTTTATTACGATTTATTAAGTTTTATCTATTCGTTATTTTTATTTTTATTTAAGTCTTCCGAATAGTAACACAGTTCACTTTAAAACCCTTATTACGAATAGCTTTATATATTAGGAAAAGTAGGTAGGGGCGGACGGTGTAGAGCGGGGCGGGTATTAAGTAATGTCGATGAGAGCGATGAGCGACGAGCGAAACGGGTATTAAACGATATCGACGATAACGGGTAACATTCAATGGAGTAAATATTAGATAATTCTGATAACAACGAATAACGAAAGGTGAAGCGGGGAAAGCGGCCATTTAAATAAGTTACTAAAAATTGTAATATATTAGTTTAGGTTTGACCAATACAGTCGGCACAGGTATAATCGTTAATCCGTTTATGATCGGCTCGATCATTTTACTTTTAGTAAATGTTAGTCAATTAGATATAGATAAATAAACGGCTTTAATGGTTAGGCCCTAAACGACGTTCGCAACGTTTTATAAGCCGCAGCCTATATTCGTTATAATGGATATCGTATATATAGTTATATTATTCAAGTTACACAGGCCAAAATCACAAAAAAATACGTAAAGTATATTATAAGGAACCGGAATAAATATATTTCGTATTAATAACTCGTTATCTAGAGGAGTTTTATCGCGATAAATAAACGAAACGGTCGATAACGACGGGGAAATATTAGAAGATAATAGGCCAGGAAAGAAAAAACGACGAGAAAGTATAATTAAAAGGGTAATTACTTATACACCTGGTAGAGTATAGATACCCTAAGTTCAGGTAATATCGTGAAGACTTGCAAATTGATTAACTAACTCAAAAAACGCGAAAATAAAAACGGGTCGATAGCTTGGAATATTCCTTTATAGCTTACTAATAAGGCACAAATTATAGTGATCGTCTTCAAAAACTAAGATTAATTATTTTAATAAATTTCGTAAGCTAAGTAAGGCTACAAGTAAATTTATCATATCCATATACTATAAAAAGCGTTATTTTACGATTAGATTTCCTATACACTTTTTTTAAGCTTATTTTATCATAAACCTTTCGGCATATATGAGATCCTTATACGCAATGAATACGAATATGAACAAGAGGTATATCAAGGTTAAGGAGGCAATTGATATAAAATATATAAGTATTTTTTATCTATAATAAGGGGAGTTTACTTTTTTTTTTCTGTTGTCGTTAAGGATGAAAAGATTGTTTATAACGTGAGGGGGATATAGTATATAATTAACAACAAAGTATTTTAGTATAATAAGGAGATATACTTGACGAGGTAGCTAATTGTCTTTACTAAAGGGGCTTATAAAAATATTCAAAGCTAAAACCATTATAAATATTGCTTATAATAATAAGAGGGAAGCGAATAGGATACGAAACGTTAATAAGTAATTAAAAGCTAAGATAAAAAAAAGGAAAAATATCATTATAATTATAGCTATTATAAGAGACGTGATATAAACTGGAGTTTTTAAAAGGGGACGTGCGAAGTAGAGAAAAAGGGAGGAGGTTTATGAGATTTACGGTAAAGGCCATATTTATAAGCATAGGTAGACTGAAACCGATCGGAGTTATACGTTATATGGTACGTTAAGGGGCGCGTTATACAGCATCAGTAATAAAAACAATACATTATACGGTACGTTAAAGGGCGTGTTATACGGTGTCGGCGGTCTGAGGTTAACCGGCTGATACGTCATACGGCATGTTAAAAGTTACGTTATAAGCCCGCACTCAACTCGCGCTTGGCTCACATACTAGGTGAACAGGACCTACGTCCCGCGTTTAGCTAACAAGATATCGCGGCCCTTACGATATTTAATAAAGAGGGGAGCATTTTATAAACTTTGGTCATTGGTTATTAAGTTTATAGGCTACGTAACTATATACGTAACGGGATATGTAATACTTGTCCTGAGCTCGATTCAGGCACGGTCTATATATAGCACGTGTGAGGGCACGTGACTGGCTAAGCATTGACCATACCCATAAGCCCTACACGAAGAACCAATGTAGTCTTTTCTAGTCTTCTACCAGTACCTTAATATTAAACTCCATTTGGAACCTATTTGGCTTGCTATTATAGGTTGGACTATAATATAACTATCCGATAACTAATAGGATTTATAGGGTTCAAAAGGTAATTGGCTATAAAAATATGAACTTACCGAACCTAAAGGTAATTAAATAACTTTACTACTACTGCCAAATGTACTTGCAAACCCCCTTAAGGTTTAAATTCAGGTTAAAGAAAAAATAAGATTTTAAATTTAAGGTTTTCATAAATATATTTCACTTGAACTGCAAGCTAATACTATACATTATAAACTATATTATGGCTTTTTATGGCGTTAAGTTCCTTAGAAATATTACAACAAAAGAAAAGTAAAATTTATTACGCGCTTTTTAAATTAACACGTACCTTAAGTTACCAAACGTATTAATTTACAACGTAAATACCATCTTTATTACAATCATGTTTTAAGTCAATATTAAATTGATAAGGATGTAGTATAAACGAATTCCTATGAAGGTTTACTAAAGTATTAACAAGGTCTAAAAGGTATATACCATTTTACAAAAAGCCTACGATATCTTTTTGTTAAAAATTGAAAACTTTACAAGCTAAAGAAACACGGCTTTCAATAGCGGTAAAAAAGTTTAACGATACTATTAGCCCTAACAGACTTTTACTAACTTTATTAGTATTTTAAGACTACCTGCGTATAACAATTAAGTCTCTACCATTATTAAATACTTAACAAAGCGTTATAACATATAACTAAATCCTAAAGAAACTAAAAAAGAAATTGGTACATCGCCGAGTTAATAATACCCTTAACACTAGGAACGAACCATTAACAATAGATATGCTATCCCTCCCCCTTTAAAGTAAAGTCTTTACGTAACGCGAGCTAAGAAAATGAAATAAACTATACAAAACCTGAGGTATTATGAACTTAAATGTATTAATTTAAACTACTAATAGTCTTATAACTTTTCGAATTACATAGGTTAAGCTGTACAAACAACCCTTTAAATTTAATAAATATCCTGACATCCATACCTTCGAATCAAACGGATTATATAATATAATCTTCCCAAACCGATTGTTAGTAAGCTAATAAAACTTTGACGATGTAAAAAACGATACAAAAAGAGGATATACGTTAAAAAGGATAGTAATGAAAACAACAAGCCTAGCAAAACGAAAACGATGTAGGTATCTTAAAAAGAAAAGTTTAACGGATAATTTTCTCTTCAGTTACGTGTTGAAGGGATGATTAATATACTCAGTAAACTATTTTAAAAAAGCAATCAAGTAAAAATTAACGGCCTTTTTTTACGAAAGCTAATATAATTTGTATCTTGAACGCAATTTAAATGCTAAAATATTAATACTTTAAAGTCGAAAATAATTTACGAAATTCATTGTAAAACTATAAACTGATCGTACCGAAAGTTATAGCTAATCACTCAAAAATACGGTAATAAAATTAAGGACTAGATTCTTACTTAATCTCCTACAATTTTAAATATTTGATAATGTTTAATTGTCGTAATTACTAACAGTTTCACTATTAACGCAAAAGGTTAGTTTACAATTAATATCCAGGACATTATATAAACATACACGTAATTCGCTACCAATTTACAACGGATTATACTGTTGAATCTGCCGAAAGAATTAAAAGATAATTTTTTAGCCGATACGATAATACATTATATTGAGGCCCTATAAAGACTAACTGAAATGAATATACACTGGTTTTTAACGTACTAAACGTAATTTAAAAATAGGCTGTATATAAAATCTTCAACGTTTAACCCATACCTATTAATTATAAAGGGTAAAAACTTTAATATCGTAAGTATATAAGTTAATGATACCATTTTCCTCGGAAATACTGTGTTTATAATGGCGAAATAGCTTATCATTGAAAAGTCAAGTTTTTAAAAGTATAAGCTAATAAAGACGTAAGATAAAGGCATATAACTCGACTTTAATAAATCCTTAATCCGTATCAATAATATCAAAGCTGAAAACAGCACTTATATTAGCTTATACTTAAAAGGATAAACTACAAGCCTAATAATTATCGACAAAGTCGACGAAGTATGTTTACAGAAATACCTAAAGTAAAGAGCTCATGTAGTTTATATCGCCACGCTATGCTTACCGAAGGTATCGTACGACTTTTCTATTACGGTATAAATACAGGATATATAAAACGAGGACTTTAACAGACAAAATAAGAAGACTTAATAATAACTGGATTACATGGATAAAGGAATACACATAATTTTTATAAATCTGACGAAGGCGAAACTGATAATTTTTGCAAAAGAATTATTTGTTAATAATACTAATCTTATAATATAAATCGGCTTTCCAATAATACTTGTTAACAAAAAAAGGTTTAAAGGACAATTCACAATTACTAGAAACATTATACTTTAGATATCCATTAAATATAAGCATATAACATAAAGCCTACTAGGTTTAAAGGTTTACGACATAATAACAGGCTTTGACATTTGTATGGTAACTAACAGTATACTAAGAACTATTACTAAACAATAAGTGCTACTTCTGATATTTGTAGTAATATATACTAACTCTTGGAGTCAATACAAATAACTATCAAAGCTGGGCACGACTAATACAAAACGTCTAATAATAAACGTAATAACTTGAAAATAAATATATAAAGCCCGAAAAATCGATAAGTTCCGGTAAATTAGCGGCAAAGATAAACCTCCCGACGTTATAATTAAGATTACACCTAATAGCGCCCTGGAAAGGTTTGTAAATAGCAATACGTTAACCATACAAATCGAAGGTTACGTAAACCGCCCGGCATGTGACGTGGAAAAATAGGGTTACCCTAACAAACTTAAAAACTGCTAGGGTAGTAATATTAATGGCAAAGGTGGCAATGGTAGTAGTTTAAACTACTGACAAAAGGTACGTAATTGGTAGCGTGTCTAATACGCACAAGTCTGTGGCGAAAGACCTGTGTACAGGATTTAAAGAACGGAGGCCTCGGAGGGGTGGAGCAAAAGGGCCACGAAGGGCCGTAATTGATGTCGATCTCAGTACAGATTGATCGGAATTGACAGGGGTCTAGCTTGTGGATGAAGAAGGGATTTCAGAGGTTGCCACCAATTGATAGCAGGCCACGCTGGCGTGCAAGCACAAAACAAAAAGCCACCAGTGTTGGAATAGTAATCAAATGCAGCACAGTCAAGTCAACAGTCAACTTTACTGTAAGTAAAGTTGTTTGCACGTACTGCAAATTGACTGCAGTTTGTGAGACTGCACTGCAAGTGCAGTGTAGTAGGTACCCACTTCAAAGTGGGGCACAGGCCAAAGCGTTTGGCCATACAAATTAGTGTGCAGGCCGGCTAGCGATTGGTGGCATAGAGGATTGATATACATGCCAAGCATGATTTATACTAGGGAAATTGCTACCCGCAGTCATGGGAGGGATGTCTAGATGGTAAAGGGGTACCCGGAGTGACTAGCCGAACTAGAAACAATAATGCAAATACACCTCTTTACCTCCCCTATTCAAAGACCTCGCTTCAACTGTAATCATCTGGTGACCTGCACAGAAGTCGTTTACTTGGCAATTATCTTGATTCGCAGTTAGAAAACATAAATTAAGAGACGAGGACGAGTATGACACGAAACGAGGAACGACACGAGAAGAGAATGAGGACGAGTATAGAACGAGTACGATACGATACGAGATGAGTACGAGGCGAGACCAAGACAATTACGAGATGGAAACGAACGAGTACGAGGACGAAAACAAATAAAACCCTTACAAACCCCTTACAAACCTTACAGTTAGTTTAGGCTAATTATAAAAAAAACCGAAACTAAAAAAAATTAGAAAGATAAGTAAAGGACAGATTATTTAAATACATAAATATTATCTAGCAATCACAACCACCAAACGCTTATATTACATTAAAAAAAATTATTATTTTGAATATAAAACGATACTAACGAGATATAATTATTACACATATCATACCTTTTAAGATAAGTTTTATACGAATATTCGCTGGATAATCTAGCGAAAGTGCGAATAACTACATTAAGGACGTAAAGATTACAGTGGAGACGTAATCTTAAAACAATACTTTTGTCGAAAATATTTATAAGAGTTATTTCAAAACGGAGTTTAGAGAGGAAGCGGCCAAATAGTACCGCAACATACCAAAAAAGGGGAGAAGACGGTGAAAGGATTTTAGGCCACTTTTTAAAACTCGTTTTAAGTTTCGTTCGATAATAATTAGTAACGGAATAACAATTAAGGTAAACTTGTTCGGGAGGCATATTTACGAAAAGTTTGTCGAATATGCGATAAAGGTAAATAAATTTGCTATATAATATCTTTATATATTATAAAATAAATTAAAGAACAGGTTTTTAGCTCACCTTATAAATAATAGTAAAAATAACGACAAGATATAATAAACAAAAGTTATTAATCATTTGTTTTTTAAAGATCTTATAAATTAAAACGGAATGTATAAAGATGAGGTTATGTACAATGTCGTGTAAAAGATATTAATTGCGGTAATTGTGGTCAATAGTTGTAATAACAACACATTTTTCTCGTAAGACGAAAAATGAAAAAAGACTTAGGAGTACCTAATAAAAAACGTACTTGTTCAAACTATTATAAAACCAATATAAACATAAATGGGTAGGTTAACGCCTTAGGATAATAGGGGAAATACTCTTTATAATATGTAAAATACTTGCGGATATTATCATTTACATTAAGCTTAATTTTAACCTATTTTACAAAAGACGATAATGAAGTCGTGAAAATTATATGAAATAAAAAACTAACATGGGTAATGGTTCATAATAGCAACAATGATAATAATAATAAACGTAAAATAATTTATAATTACACTTTAACTGCAAAAACGTATCCAAACTATATTACAAGTTTTACGGTTATCTTTACCATCGGTAGCTATAAGCAAAAACGTGTGAAATACAAAACCTAGTATTAACGGGGCGAGTAATCCCCGAAAAGTTGAAAATGGGAAGTGAAATAAATGTAAAAATGTACGAGTTATTATTTATAACATTGATAAATCGATCCGAGTATCAGGACTTTTACTCCACTGTTAACATTAATATTTTATATCTGGCAAATTCAAGTGTAAAGGAAGGTAATGTATAGGACTTATAAACCAAGCCGAAAAAACATTGATATATTCGTAAAAATAAAGGAAAAGGCAAAAAGACCGAGTATATTGCCCTTTCAATGGTTGTCAAACATTGTAACACTCGAATTATAAGGTATACGAACCTATACGTTTAGATTGAAAACGAAGAAAAAATCTTATCTAATATTCGAGTAAAACCAAATTTTCTTTATCCTCAAACGTGATAATTTTAAACCTTTTCGTCGATAATTTAGACCGATAAAGAATGGTTTCGCGAGGGACTTTCCTAATATCATACTGTAATATAAAAAGAGGATGGAACGAATACCGCGGAAAAGAAAAAAGATACTGTGCTTATCCAAGTTTTTTTAAGTCGTTTTTAAAAAGGATTTAACCTGATAAATACTTCATGATAAATTTACCCTAAAATTACTTTCGAGTAGTTGTTGGACCGTAATCCTGTATTACGAAAATGAACGGAAAAGATATATAACTTCGATATTATTCAACGAATGAGAATAGGGAGAAAACCCGCGAAAAATAAACAAAAACGTATAACATTTATATATTCGGCGGTAATAACAGTTGTAAAAAAATCGTATTAAACCACGTATTATAAAAAGCTAATTCGGATATATTGAAAGTGATATTTATAATATTTATATTAATAGGTATTTAATAACCGACGAGTTTTTAGTTCAATTCGTTACACAAAATACAATAATTCATATTAAAATTACTGTTTGGATAGCCGACCTACTAATAATAATTACGATAATTGATAGGAGTCGTACGATATTAATAATCTACGTGTTATTTCCACTTATTGTCAATGACATTGTATTTTGAATTAACTTATTTGTTGTAGCTAATTATTTATTATATAACTTATTATCAAGTCGTAATCAGTTTATTTGTTACTTAGTCGTGAATAATTATATTGGAAATATATTTATATTTATAGACGAAGGTGGATACCTAGTCATTGTATCTGTAAAACGACGTGTGAAATCGTTACCCTTTAATATTTAACCAGTTTGTATAAACCGTTCTTTAAACGAGAACTAACACTTGTTGAACGATTTTATCACAAGTGGTAAAGAAGAAACAATAGAATTAGACTTAGAGGACGATAATAGTAGAGACGAGGATGAGGACCAGGTCTTAGATAAGGAAAATGAAAAATATTTGCGAAAATGAAACGATTTTATCAATTTTTCGGAATATGCATAACTGCAAGGGAAATACCTAAATTAAGGCGAATTTTACACCTAGTAAATGTTATTCGGTAACCGAAGAATTTAAAAAATATTTACATTAATAAGTAAATGCGTTTCAGATATTTTTAATTATATTTAAAATATTCGAAAGCCAAATAAAAGTATATAAGGACGAAAAAAAAAACTATGAAGGCAAGACGAAGACGTATAAAAACGAAGCGAAGACTTTGATAATAATTATAAAACTATTAAAGATAAGATAAAAAAAAGCTATTAAATTTAAGGAAGTAAAGGGGTTACTTATTGGAAAACATTTCGATATCGTTAATTATTTATCATATTTGTTCACCTCGCGTATATTAATTCGATATTTAGGTGTAAAAAGAAAAATTAAACTTTTTAATTATTTCGTATTATTACTGTCGCCTATTAAGCTGTTAATTTTTAATTATAATTGGAAAATTAATTCGGGATTAGACGAATAAAACGCTGATTATTTGGTATTATAGGCGTTAAGTGACGAAAAAGATAAGGAGGTATTTTTTAAATATTCCGGCATATAAATATTAATAATGGTAGAAAGAAATAGGGGAGAATGAAAGAAATTTAAAAAAGGTTTACTTGGCATATAACGAGATAAAACGAATACTAATAACGTGGAATAATAAACCTAATAGACAAAGATAATTAAACGGTTTTGTTGGAATAGTAGTAATTTCAGTGTAATAGATCAACTTTACTTACAGTAAATTTAACTATACTAAATGTAAGTGGAGTATATTGTTTACTGTCGGCTTACTGTATTAACTCCAAGTTAAGTAAAATATACGCCCAATTCACACTATGGTATGGGCAAAACAATTGGTCATATAAATGATTTTATAGACCAGCCAGCAGTCTGCCAAACCTAAAACAATATATCTATCACTTGACCGCATAGTATTACTGTTACTTCAACTAATCGAATCGACAACCTTATAACGTCTGAAGCCCTTTTAATACTGATCAGTGCTTATTAGGTAAAGAACAAATAAGCTAAGTAAAAGAAGAAACTACTTTCCATTTACACTTTACATTAAGCAACCGTTAGAGTGAAGGAAATATTATTGCGAAAAGCCCCTATAAATTGCGTTGGATTTTACGGTAGTAAGTAAAAAAGACTGTTAGGCTACGTTGGTTTTTATAGAATCTTAAAAGTAGTGACAGTATCACTATGAAAAACACCAAGCAATCTTTACTAAAGATTCTTTTTGAAAAAAGTTAAGATTAACTGTTAAAATTCTTAAACAAGTTGGTAAACGTTTAAGTTAGTATTATTAAGGGTGTTAATGTCATAATACGACTAATTCCCACGGTTTACAAAGTTTAACCTTCGACTTTTACCAATAATAATAAACAATCTGCAATCTTACTCTCTACACTAAACTTTTACCCCTATTTTACTTCTTTTCCCTCTTCCACTACGTTAATTTAATCTTGAAGATCGCTTCAATGAGTGAAACTACTAACAATCGTCAAGTTGCGCCGAAAAAGCTATGTTACACGACCTAAAATTAGGTTGCCAAGTTTTTACGCAACTTTATGCCAAAATAACAAGTCCCAACACCCCAGATCTTTAAGTCTATATACTATCAAACCCTATATAAGCCAAAAACATTGAAATAGTTATCTTAAGCATTTATTTTTAAGCTAGTACTAACTATGCCTAAAAAAAAGCAATTAAAAACCTCGAAATTATTTTCCTTAATCAATATGACGAATAATTTTAGATTAAAGATATTAACGAATCTTCAATTAAAGCTTACCTAATCAATTACATTGGCTAGTAAAATTTCGACGCGAATTTTGACGAAGACTATGGCTAAGGCGCCCGTGCCTTTTAAGACTTTCGTAAGTTCTTTAATCAATAAATTTTTAATATATAGAAGATTATCCAACGTATGGTTAAAGCTAAACTAAAAAAGAAGTTACCCGCTATGGCATTTGTATCTAAAAACGACCCCTATATGATTGGCCGAAACTTTATTTAAACTTGCTTAACAAGATGACTCTTTTTAAGATCCTAATTTTTAAGACTCTCAGGGGAAAGGCAAGGGTGTTAAAAACCTTTAATGCCCCCATATACTTTTTAGGGAACCTTCTCTTCATCGTTAGTTAAGTTAAGCTTTTTAATACGTTAACAATAAGGAACCTATTAATGTATTCAGTAGCATGGTAACTTGAAGTAATGTCGTGAAGTACGTACTTAACGGTGGTAAAGTGCGTGGGGTAAAAATTTCTCACGCGGTAAAAGGTATTAAAGTCGGTATTCTTTACCAATTAATTAAGTAAGATTGGTAAATCCCTTAAAACCTTTAAGTCCTTATTGCCCTTTAACCTTTTAACCTAAATCACCAAGCCTTTTATAACCTTTTTTATGGAAGGTATTCCTATATATGCAAGCCCACTATAGATCCCACTATAGGACTTTACCTCTCGAGCCAAACGACTGGTAATTCCCTTTAATATTATGTCTCGGAGGATGCAAGGCTTAAACCGCCAGGAAATACTAATAAAGACTGGGAAGATTATCTAGACCTTCCCCTAAAGTTTTTTTTAAGATAGTCAACATTAATTACAAGTTTTTCACAAACTTCGCTAAAATCTGAAATAATTTTAGAAAAATATGACCAAAAGCTTCACAATGTTTTTAATACGAAAATAGTGTCCTTTTTAAATATTTATAAGCGAATGTGTTTTTTTTTTTTTTTTTTTGGTACTAACTTATTGTTTTCCGTAATCTTTATAGGATATATTAGAGACTATTAACCGATATTTATAATTCAAGCGACAAACTTTCGCGAGATTTACGATAGCATAAAGAGCTAGTTCAAGCACAATGTCTACATTAAGCAATATTATACTGATTGAGTCATTATAATGTGGAGTACGATAACAGTAAATAAGAAAAAGGAGAAAATATCAATAAATTTGTTAAATCAGATGTTGAATAAGTTTATGTTGTGTTATTAAATTATAGGGAAGGCAAACGTTGGCGAAGACAAATTTCGTGAGAAGATATACGTAGTTATTACAGGCGTTTACGAGTATAAATAGGCTTTATAACATCTGGATACTACTTGCGAAGGCTTTTTTAGTTAGTTGCGCTTTTTATTTACAACTGTAATGGTACGTACATCAAATTCGCTTGATATTTATACTTAAGCTAGCGATTTTTGTAATGTGAATAGGGAAGACTGTACGGTGGTTAATTATATCAACCTTAAATACGGCTATAAATGCCTTTAATACTTAAGGTTTGGTATAACGGCTTTAAACTAGAAGTTATAACAATATTCGCACTAATAAGGGCAAGATTTAAACGGACCTATTAACTATAAGAACTATCATGATAATAGTGGTAAAAGATATTAGATCTATAGCAAGTTAAACTATTGGTTAACTCGCCACCCCCTTATTAAACGTAATAATAAAAAGATAATATATTATATCTAGTACACTACTACTTTTGAATCCGATTATTTGAATTATATTCCAGACTTCGAGGGTAACGAAACTGTTAATGGCAACGATACGCATGAGCAAAACGAGTGATATAAATATACCGCTCCTAATGCGGCTTAGCAACTAGCTAACCATATCTTTCATACCGTTTAAGTGTTGAAGACTCTTACTTTTACCCTAACTAAGCCCATAACTCCTGAAATATCTTTAACCTTCACGATCGTTATGTGGATCCCATGTTTTAAAGTATTAGGCCAGATGTAGGGGTATTAAGTTACTTAATATGAGGTTATTTGCACTATGTAGTATTGCAGAAGGAAAGAACTACAACTACTGAGATTGATTTTCAAGATGTTAGCAAGGATAAAGTTAGCTTCGGCCTAGGTGAATAACTATCATCACTAGAAATAACAGTAATTTAGACTATTATTATTCTGATTATTTTCTATATCCCTAAGTCTCTTACCCCTTTTCTCCTTTATTTTGAAGATATAAAAACTCTTAGAATTGATTTTGATGTCAAATCCTATAAGCTAGATAAAAACTGTTAAAGGTTTTCCTTTACCTTTAAGTAGGGGCACTTATTATTTTATCTTTAAAGCTTAAATGTAATGGTGTTAAACTTAACGGAGTTGGAGATACATTAACTATACTGGTACTTTAACTATATAACTATTAATAGGCCATATAAGGTCCTAAAATTCCAAAGTTCCAAAGTCTGTAGGATATAAAGTTACGGAATATTCCTTCTTAAAAGTTATTGAAAAGCTTTATGACTATTACCAAACATATATCTAAGCCCCTCGAAAATTTAAATTTATATTTAAAAACAACAAAGATTTTGATTATGAGGTTTTCATGAATTTGTTTTACTTAGATAATCATCCTTTCATTTACATTATTAACTCCGTAACCTCTTTTTATAAAGTCAACTTTCAAATTTTTTATTGACAGAAGATATGTAAGAAACGTTAAAAATTTTTTAAATTAATATATACTTAGGTTTAGTCAACGTCGTCATTAACGATACTAGTACCAAATTTTCGGCGATGAAGTTTCATAAAGATATCAAAATAATAGGAATGAAGTATGAATATATGCTTATAAAGGTCCACTAAAGTATTGGGAAGGTTAAAATGGCATACGCCCTACTGCTCCAAACGTACAATATTTTTACACTAGAGATTAGAAGCTTTACGGACCTAAAGACGCGTCTTTAAATAGCGGTAAAAACCCTAAACGATATTATAGGCTCTGACGATTTTAGGCCAACGATACTAGATTTTGGAGCGTACTTATGCCTGACAAGTGAATTTCTGTTATAAGTAGGTACTCAAAAGCAAGTTATAGCCTATGCCAAAGCACTAAAGAAATGTTAAAAGGAACCAGCACACCTCCAATTCAACGACGAATTTAACACTAGGAACGGTTTTAAGATAATTGACGTATTAATTTTGCTATTGTAAAGTGAAGTCTTCGTATAGTGGAAGCTACGCAAATGAAATGGCTAATATAAAACGTTAATAATGATCAACTTTAAAGTAATTATTAAAACTATTAACGGCTCCGTAAAGTTTCGCACCACCCAAGTTATGCTTTGTATTAGGGTAACTAATAATGAAGACCCTTAAGCTAAGTAACTAAGCTAATATGGTTTTTATAACTCGTTATCGATAAGTCAATAAAACGTCGCTAGCGCAGACAATACCTGAAGAAGAGGAATGCTAAAAGAAGAAATATACATCAGGTCGTATTTATAATATTCTTTAGGTAAGTAGAAAAGATAGAGATAAAGAAGATTTGGTATTAAAGCTTCAAGTATAAGGCATGATTAAGATTTTGAGTAAGTCCTTTAAAAATGTAACAGAGTCGAAATTGACGGCTTTTAAACTCAAAAAGTTGTATCATTTATGATTAAAACTAACCTTAACTTTGAAAACCAAAATATTACGATCTTTAAATCAAGGATTATATATGAGATTAAGGGTAAAAACAAGGGGCGGCCGTATAAAAATTTACATCTAATCACTTAAGGATAACGTAATACATGTAAAGATTAAATATTAACGTAGTTGTGAACAATTTAGAAGATTAGTTAGCGCTTAGTGTTCGTATTAGTAGTTAGTTTATTGACGAAAACTGAAAGAAAGTTTATACTTCATAATCGAGATATAACGTAAATATATACGTAATTAATAACTGATGTATAGCAGATCGTTTTACTAAAGTTTCTATAGAAATTACGTGTTATATATCATTTAGAAACGGTAATACGATGTATTAAACTACTATATGGATTATCCGAGGTAGGTTTTTATTGGTTTCTGACCTATTAATCGTACTTTAAGTTACGATCAAGTACAAAATCCTTGATAAAAAAATCGTATCTATTGGTAACATAAATAATAGATTTCGGCCTACGAGGTATATAAATTAACGATACCATTTTAATGAAAACGGCTAGCTTTGTGACATCAGAAAAGAAAACGATTAAAGACTTTAAGTTTTCAATTTGTAAGCTGATTACAGATTTGGAAAATGGCAATAAAATTAACTTTAACAGATCGTTAATCCGTATACTCAGTATTAATACTTGCCCAAGTTTTCGCCACAAGGACTAAAGCGTTAATTTGATTAAAATCGATAAGATTAATGTGGGTAAGGTTTAACGGTGCCTGAAATAGCGCATATGTGGTAATTATATTGCCACCCTATTATAACTGGAATATGCCTACGACCTATCTATTATGGCATAGATTTAAGATCCAATATATAAAGATATTAACCGGTAAAAAAAGGTATAAATTGCAAATATGAAAATTAAATCGAGGGATTGATATATTTTCGATTAACTTATTAATATTTAAGTTAATAATCTATATAGATAGTTCTCTTACAAAAAACACCGACTTTCTTTTACACATCGACATCCTGATAACGCTCATTGATAAAAACAGGCGGGAAAACTAATTTAATGTTATCGGTAACTGTGCATATTAATATATATCTCTATATTTAGTAAACGGTCACGCTATAGATTGAACTTTTATAGAGTGTATGGTAATATGATACTTTGTAAGGTGCATTACTATAGGGTGCATATTGGCGTGCTACTCCCTAGAAGTGGCATTGACAAAGTGTACAGTAAAGTGCTACTATCCGGGTGAAAATTTATAAGCTCTCACTTGTGGCGTACACTCTCAGAATGCCTCTACGTTTATCTTAATATTTACTTTAATATAAATAGCAATATTTACTATTCCTTTTCCAACTTACCTGGTATAATAAATACTTTACCAATACTTATTAGTATCCGAATCGATCGATTATGAATAGTCTACAAAAAAAGATAAACCTAAGTTAAATACCTATAATGGGATAGTATAATGGTTCTAGTCACCCGTGTTTTAATACAACGACTAATAAAAATGATGCGAGTGTGTAAAAAATATTCGGAAAGGCCTTTGAAACCCAAAACGTGAAAAAAAGTAAAACCAGAAGTAAGTTTAAAATAAATGATTTTAATATGATATTATTCATTCGAGCAGTGCCCTATTTACTAACACCTATGTTACATTATAATTTAATTCGGGTTAGCTCTTTGAACATACATAGGCACTTTTCAAAGAACATTTCATTATGTATTAAGTTACGTAAGCTAAGACTAATATTTTTCGAAACCCTTTGTTAAAATCTATCCGATATAAATGCTATATCCAAACCGTTTTCAAACTTCAAAAACGGTTAAAACATAGGATTCAAACAGTTTACAAACCTTGAAAGCGGTCAAAATATAGCATCCAAACCACTTACAAAATATACACCGCGTATTAGACAAAAATTCGAAACGCCTACCATGTCAAAAGACTTACCAAAATCCAACATTTATACCTTAAGATATCTTTTCTCCGTTCCTACTACCCTATTTATTTTTTCGATGTTTTCATTTTACTCCGTTCGCCTTCCTTTATTCGCCCTAAATTGTACCGCTTGTTTAAGTTTATTACTTATAAAGTTTTAGTTTGCTAGTCATTTAGCTAATATAACACTTTCAAAGCATTAAAGTGATAACTTAAAATACGTAATTAACGTGTAATTACGTTTTTCTTTACATTTTATTCAAACACTGTTAATACTAAGAAATGTTGGACGTTTTACTTTAAACGCTTTACTACATTTCGTTTGCTTCCATTTTATATATTGCATGCTTTTATTTGAACCAAACCGCTTTAAACATTGTATTTCAAACGTACTGAAATCCTATCCACTATACAAAATTATATTATACACCACTTGAAAATTTCTAGCGTATGTAAAAATTAGTCGTTAAACCGCCCCAATACATTTCTAGCTTTTATAACGATAGCTTTATTACTAATATCCCAAGGAAAAGTTAGCTAATATATGGATATTATTTAAAAAATATATTGTTTCGCAGAAGTATTTTTGAACACCTAGAGCATGGCTTGTAAGACTATAATATCGAAGCTTTAAGAAATAATTTAAACCATTTTACGAAGAACATATATACTTTAAATATAATTTCAAACTAACATAACGGAGATATGAAAGTACGCGAATAATTTGATTATTTTAAGAAGGATTTTTCGGATCGAATACTAAAGATGTAGCGTATAATAAACGGTGTAAATTTCAAAATATTATATGAGTAATCACGAAGTTAAGTCATTATTACAACTTTTAATAATGATAACTGTATTGTAAAAGCATTGTTGGTTATGTACCAGTTTACTTAAATATCAAAGTAAACCAATGATAAAGCAATAGATATGAAATTCGTAAAGGGATACTAGTTGCAAAAGAGTTAAAACTAGCTTTTCAAAATAACGGATAAAAACGACGAAAGACTCCGTAAACACAGGGAATAAGGCGTTTAACAAGGTTAATGCACTCCATTAAATGAAGACGAAGTTGGAAAAATTAATATAAGAAGAGAAAAGGTTACAGATATTATTTAAAACTCGGACCGAACATGGACCCTTTCTCAAACTCATGTTGAAACAAAGAAAAAAACACAACTACTTCCCGCATATAATAAATAACCCGATTTACTGAAATAAAAGCGGTCTAGATAAGGAAAATTGCCTTCCTAGAGATACGATAAGCGTCGTAAAACAATAATACGAACCTTACAAACTAATGTTGAATAGTTACAACTTATATAGAAAACTTTTACTATATTATTTCCTCATTAATAACAGTAACCTAATAAAATTTACTCATTATGTTATGTTATAGAATGAGGGAAGGAATATAACAGCGGTCATATGACATTTTCGACAATAAAATACGTGTAATACTAAATACGTATGAAAAACTAGATTTTGAGTTATTATAGTTTTATATTATTTTATGCGATATATTTTTGAGTAAGTTAAGGAATAGTATGATGCTATTATTAAGTAAGCTCAAGCCGGTAAGCGTGGCTTATATCAGCTGACCAGAGTCTGCCCTCTTGACCGTTGCACCAAGACAAAAGTACTAATAATCCAGACGTTCAGGATTAAACGAACTATATTATTGTCCGACCTACAATAGTAAGCCAAATAGGTGCCAAATGGAGTTTAATATTGAAGTACAAAGGAAGACTAGAAGAGGTTACCGTGTTCTATCATACAGGACCTATAGGCATGGCTTATGCTCTAGCCCATTACGTGCCTTTACACGTGACGTATACAGACCGCGTCCGGTCTGCTCTCAAACCAGGTCAGGACCGGGTATTGTAGGTCCCGTTATGTATATAGTCACGTAACTTATAAATTTAATAGCTAATAGCCTAAAGTTATAATATACCCCCTTTTCTACCAAACGTTATTAAGTCCGCGGCGTTCCGCTAATTAAACATAAAACGCAAACCTTGCCCGTTTAGCATGCGAACCGGACGCGAACCGATAACATAATGTTTAATACGTCATATAACTTATGGGACGGTTTAATACCGAGTTGTTAACGTTGTATAACACGCTCTTTGACGTATTAACCGGTTTAACCCTAGGATTTTAATGTCGTATAACGAGCCCCTTAACATATTATCGATTAATTTAACTCTAAGTCGATGATATCGTATAACATACCCTTTAAAGTATTAACCGGTTTAACCTTGGGTCGTTAGCATAGTATAATGCGCCTTTTACCATATTATTAGCCGGTTTAACCTTAAGCCACCGGCGTCGTATAATGTGCCCCTTAACGAGTTATTAATCGATTGAATTTTGAATTGTCAGCGCCGTATAAAACGCGCTTTAACTTATTGTATAATATATCCTTTTTATCGTCGATATTGTATAACGTACCCTTTAACGCGCCGTAAAATATATTGCTTTTACCGCCAATACCGTATAACGCGCCCCGTATAATACATAACCCCCGTTGAATCCAATCTGTCAATATTTATCAATACCAATTTTAACGTAAATTTTAAAACTTTCCTTTATTTCTTTTATATTGTCGAGCTTATTTTGTTATTTTCCCCTTTTTTATGACTTTTTGTTACCGTTTCATTACTACTTTTTTTATATTTAAATTACAATTATCTATCGATATTTCGTAAACCTTTCCCCTCATTTTTGTCCTTATAATTGATATTATAATAAACTTAATTTAAATTATACCATCGAAAATGTTTTCAATAAAAATAATTAATCGCCTTTTAAAATACGTTTTTTCATGAAGTATAAATACCCTATTATTAATTATATTTCGTAATCTTTTCGTATTATAAACGACCTACTAATTTTCGTTTGTAACGATAATAAAAGCGAACTCTCCTCTTTATAGGCAAAAAACATATATATATATTATATTAATCAACTTTTTAATCTCGATTTGCTTTTTACTTATATTAGAGTTTATCGTATATAAGGTTATTGTATATATCAAAAAGTTAGTATTAAGGTAAATTTAAGAATTAATTTCGTAAAAATAACTATCGTAACTTTACCCCTTTTCGTAATGTATTTAAAAGATAAGTTTACTTACGGATTTGACCAGTTTTTACGCCTTTTTACGTTAATTAACTCACATTTCCGAAAAAGGAGGCTATTTTCCAGTTTTTAGTTATGAATGTTAAGGAAATATTTTCAGTTACCGGTTTATGTTCATCCCCGCCTTTTCAAAATTAGTTAATTAATTCGTTCGGCTTCGAAATGTTATTCCAATATAAGGAGTTATATCGTACCGGCCGTATAAGTTTTTACCCTTTCCATTATATGTCCCTATCGCCCCTTTTTCCCGAGTCTGTTTTCTTTTAAGATTTTTTCGTTACCATTTACGATTTCGTCTATTTATTATAACAAAACTTTCTCAATGAATAGTAAATTAAGGCGTAATGTTTTCACGCCGGCCCTCTTTAACGCCTGTCATAAACCCTTCCATGAAGTTAATCGAACTAACAAAAATATTAAATTACGTAAATTGTATACCTAATGATTGATATAAGTTGCAACTATAAAGTATAACGAACTATATCCAAAACCTAACTATACGAATCCTGTTTTTATTCGTATTTTATTCGTTAACTTTGATTAAAAACGAGTTGATCGGGCGAACCGAGAACGAGCGGAGGATCGAACCTGGGTCGATCTTATCACCCGAGTATAAACTAATATATTATAATCTTTAGTATCTCATTTAAAGGGTCGCTCTCTCCATCTCGCGCTTCGCCCCACCCCTCGTTAATTGTTATCGTCAGTTATCCCTAATGTTTATCCTTCTTCATGTTATTCATTATTTTTAGCATCGCTCTGTGCTCGCTTCGCTTTTTATTAACCCCATTCGTCAACTTCTATTAACGCCTATCACGCCCCTCACTATCTTCCCTTATGAGCTTTTCCATATATCTAAAACTAATTATGATAAAGGTTTTAACATTAATAATATTTTTACTCGTTAAACTTTACTAAAAATAATAATAATGAATAAGTAAATCTTTAGTAAATTATAATAAAAGTCGCCTTACGATCAGTTATTTATTGGAAAATTTCGGGTAATATATCCCCGACCCCACTTATCCTATTGTAACAAAACAATAATGAAATTTCCCTTCTTTTATAAGTATATTATTTTTTTCCAGGGATAGGTAATTCGCCTTGTATAGGTTATTTAAGATGTATGTAACGCCGATGTCGAAATACCGGGTTTTTATAAACCCTGATATTCTCCTCTTTCACCTTAAATTTATCTAAAGCTATAATATATTAGCAATTTTTAAGTGATTGCCACTCCGATTTATAATAAACTTTTTATTTAATAATATGAAACGAACCCCGCCCCGTCCCGTCTTTACCGCGAAAAAAATTTAAACTTCAAATTTCTCGTATATACCTTCCCTTATATCGTTAACGATAAAAATTAGTTTTGAGCGAATATTGGATAAAGTTTACGTAAAATACAACGCATTTATTAAGAATATTCAAAACGATATTAAACTGGTTCAAAACGTTAACGACTCTATATTAATTGAAAAATTAATTGGGTTTTTTTGGGGAGGTTAGTTTTAATGTTACGAAGACTAAATTCAACCTAATACCCTATTTTATACCGTTTCACCGAATGTCATCGACGATTAGCCGCCATGTTCATTTGTTACTAAATATATATTATCGCCGTTTAGACTCATTCTATACCTTTACATAAGTATATTAAATACGTCACAATTCGTACTGTCAAATTAGTTAACGATTGAGTATTTTCGTTTACCTTCGAAATAGGTGATACTTTATACCTATTTATTCAATTATTTGCGTTGAACTTAATAACCATCGACTTTCGTTCATTGAATATAAATTAACAACCACGTAAATATAAAACCTAATTATATTACGAAAAGACAACGACGATACGTAAATATTTTCAAATTTCTTGATTTATATATTTAATATCGTTATCTATTTATAAGTAATATTCCGTAAATAAAAGTTTTTCGATTTTTACCAAAAGATATAAGGTCGTTTGAAATACGTTTACTCAATTGAAACCGCGGTTACTAATAGCGAAAACCGGAAATTTATAAAATATTTACTATATATTCTAAAAGCGTTTTCTATACGTATTAATAATTATAAATTGCATAACTGCAAAGTATACAAATTTTAAAAAGTGGTCTATAATAACTAAAAAATATTAAGGGTTATTATTAATAACTAGCAGGTTAACTATAAAATCAACGGAAATATATATTTAATATCGATCTGAGATATGAAGGGGTTAGAAAAGACCTTATTGTAAAATACGAAGAGTTTTCGTATTATTATATTACGTATATATTCGATATAAACGTTGAATATTTACAGCTATCCCCTCTAAAAATAATTTCTTTAAAAATGTAATAAAATGTTTTTACCTAAATAAACTATAATAGGCGAATCATAGGTTCATTATAAGATTTTCGTCGTTAAGAGTTCTAAATTCAATAGCCTTAATCGGTTACAGTAACATAACGTATTCCATAGATTAATACAATAATCCGTAATTTATACCAATTATTTTACCTTAGTTCAAAAACTCTTATCGCCTTCAGAAATCGCTAATAAGCGAACATTATATAACGAGTTATTCGCTATTTTTTAATCTTATAATTCTTTTACAATACCCGAGTCGAAAATGAAATGATTACTCGAAATTAATAAGGTAAACTGGTTAAACGCGGGCTGGGTCCGCGGCAATATTACCGACTTCGACGTACTAAAATCCCCAATTTTATTTTAAATAACAACCCGAACGTAGGCCGGGCCTGGGGCGATCCCACCTACATCGATCCTTCGAAAACCTTGAAATCGCCTTTAAAATATATATTATCACGATCTAATAACCCAACCTCTATTATAATAAATTTATTTATGTAACCCGCCCTAGTATACGTTTTTACAATATATTAATCCGTTATTACCACGTTCAATGTAGTAATTAAAAAAGGTTAAAAAACTTGCACGCTATGTTCCTTAACTTCGTCCTTATTCTATAATTTACGGATCAATGTATTTGTACGGTCCTTTTAAGTTGCGGGCCTATACTATAAGTAGTATTTGAAAAACAAAAAGTACTTCGACCTATTTAGCCTAACGTTACGAAATTAAACGTCATAAAGAAAAATATTCCAATCCCTTGTAATCCTTCAGAATCGTGAATAGAGTACAAATATTATGTAATTCTAAAAACTACGCTTTTAAATATGATACTACCACGAAAAGCTTTTTATTCTAAATGGTATAGTTACATTTCTCGTTTATTAATTGTGTAAAATAGTAAATCACTGGCTTTGAAACACAATCTTTATTCTGTTACGGTAGATAACCCCTTAACGCCGTTTCCAAGTAGTTGATTTTTACTACCGTTAACCAATTTAGATCCTAATATACCAAATTTGGAGCTGTAATGAAGGCATTATTTAGGGTTTGGAATACGTATTCCTTCCGTTTTATCTAAGATTGATAAATTCTTTATTTTACTAATCGGATAAGATAATTGAATAAATCAGGGAAATTACTAGTAAAATCTCGACAAAAGTTGATAAAACATAAAAAAACTCGAACCTATCGAATAGTATATAATAATTTCTATTTACGTACTACCCGGACCTTTTCCAAGTCGGCCCGAATACCTACATTGATCGTTATAATTTAACACATGCATTTTACCTCTATAATTCCGAAATTACACTTTTTAAAATTAAGGTTTAGACCCGTAAGAAGAAAAGCTTTTAAAACCACGTGAACTTTCTTTATATAATTTTATTTAGTATTAAATCATAAAACGAGAAGGTCGTTTAGGTAAGCTTTAATAAAATAATCCGAAATATCCATTATTACATAATGGATATATTATTAAAACGTTGCCGGCATTCCTACTAACTTAAAAGGGGTAACTAATTATTTAAATAACTTGAATATAATAAAAAGCCATTCAAATATTAAACTTTATAAGTTACGTCGACTTCGACAACGTACGTAAGGTTTCCTTAATTTAAGGTAAGTGATAACGATCTTATTTGGTAATCTTGTTTAATACTCGGTAATTAATATGAAAATGTTATCCCCCCTCCTATTAAAAAAAAGTAATTCCGACGCCGTAATCGATGAGAAACTTACTAGAAATTTACTCAAATCTAATCCTTATTTATTAATTTCGTAACCTATCATCGAAATTAGAAATTCAAATTTCATAATATTAAATATATTAATCAATAAAATTGATTTATCAAAAATCCATTTTCGTTCGGTTTAATATAAATGTAATAGTCGAGTTTTTGCTTATATAAGAGTAAAGCTATAGCCCTATCTTTATCAAATAAGTTGCGAGATTCTATTAATTTTGGTAAAAGACGTAACTAATCCTTTTTCTTATAATAGTCGGTGGCATAATTTGTAAAACCCGCGTTTTTTCGTAAACCCTTATAATAAAATCCAATTAATATTCATTTCTTATATACTATACCTTTCGATACGAATGTTTTACTAAATCGATCAAAACCGATTTCATTATGCCTCGTATATCCCCTAATCTAAAACGTATTATTACCGCGTTAATAATTAAGCCTTTTTAACCATAAACTATGAAACGACTATCGTTAACGTTCAAAATCACCTATTAATATAATATCTGAAATATTCCAAAAATTATATCCCGCGCTATTCCAAGAATAATATATATTAACATCGGGCTTGTCAATTTATCAATAATTATACGAAATTTTCTATTTAGGTAATACGTATATTTTACCATGATATTAATATTGTATTTGAATTTCGAAAATATAATAGCCGAATTTACTTCATTTTTAATCATTATATTGAAACCAAGTTTATAATATAATAATAATTATTGCTAAAATCGGCTTAAATATCCAAAAAGTAAATGTTATTAAAAAGTATGGGGATAAAAATTGGATTTTCGTTTATATGTATTTCAATTAAACTAAATTCTTTCTACTTGATTTTATAATTATTCTGTTAAAGTGATATAACCCCTAAATGAGATTATATCTAGAAATTAGGCTTTCCTCATCGTCGTTAATAAGAAATTTTCATTTAAGTTTTCGACAAAAAACGTATACATTTACGTTGAAGGTAATACTGGACAGAGTTCGTAACCCCATTAATAATGTTCCGTCGAACCATAACATAAGCAATGCCCCGTAACAAGCCTGATTCGGTGTTTCTTTAGTATAATTCACGTTGTTTTAAGTCTTTAATCCTAAACGTATACCGAATAGATTTATAGAAATAACTAGCCCCAATATTAAAATTATTAACTGTAATTACTATAACCTTTTAACGAAGATACCTAAAAGGCATAACCCCTTTTTAGAATTGTATCTTTATCTGGCCGTTAAACCTATATGAGTTTCGCTAATTAACGACCAAAATGTCGTTTTAAGTTTAAATGTAAAGGGACTAAGGCCGGAGCTATTACTCAAGGTGGTCGGATTCTGTCTATAAACCTCGATGGAGAAGAGAAAGAGAAGTCTCTGCTAGGGAGTGGCTATGGAGCTGAGATGGTATAACCCCCTTCCCAGTCACGTGAAGTGTGAATGCGTGTCCTCCAGCGACTTCCACCTTGCTTTAGAGTATCGTAGGAGCATAAAGACCTATCAGGGTTGGATCCCTGGTAATACTAGCCAGGTACTAGCCTGTAACATTACCCCTAAATATACCCTCCTCCCCCCCCTTCCTTATTTTTTTATTTTTTTATTGTTGTACTTGACGTTGTAACTATAAGGAAGTTAAGCGCGCCTTTCAGAACATCGCGGTTTCTTATAAACGGTATTAGGCCTAAATTTACATAGAAAGATCCCTAACTCTCCTGATAAATAGTCACTAAACTTCTAGCTTTTTTAAAAAAAAACTTCTTTCATTTTGAATCTTTAACCTTTTTATAAAATATTAGTACTTTTAGCCTTTGATATAGGACTCATCGTATAATATTAGTACTTTTAGCTTACAATATTTACCATTATAATATTTCTAGCCCAATAGTCTTTTATATCGTTATCATAAATCTTTAATTCTTTGTTAAAGTAGATAAAGTTATTAAAGATATAGGTTATATATTTCGAAGCTGTTTGGGTTTTATTAACAAGTATGAAATTCCTTACCCTACGGCTTATCGATATGTACCCCAATGATATTTTGAAATAGACGTATTTTAAATATGTTTACAAAATAGAGTATGACCCCAGGAAACTATGCCAAAAAACTAAGAGTAAGTGGTTTTAATAGCTACAAGGGAGTTGTTAATAGGCGGCTAAATACTGGCGTCTAATGTCGCTTTTGTTCCATTAGAGCTATAAGTCGTAGTTTCGGTTATCCTTCTATGCTATTAAATCTAAATTCCGATATAAATAAAGCCGTTAAAGAGTTATTTAAAGCGTGTTTAGTGTTCGACTTTTAAAACAAGTGTAAGTTTATATTTTCATAAGTCATTTTATAGGTGTTAACGAGTGGCTAGCAAGCTTATAGACTTAGATAATCACTGTAAAGAAGGCTATAAGAGTACATCACACTATACAACGTAAGGTTGATACCCAAGGCGGAGCTAGTACTGTTCTCGCTACTCCTATACGCTTTAGGAGCCTACGAACCATATAGCTAATGAATAAAAAACGTAATATTTAAGTAAATATCGGGTAACTAAGATAAAAACGTAAAGAACGCGGCTAACAAATAACTAGGAAGCGTTATTAAAATCGTAACAAAAGCTTATTAAGGTTTCAGAGTGTATTAATACTAATCTGTGTCGTATAGATAACAAATTAAGCCCGATTATGAAAATATATAGGAAACTATTATGTAAGGATTGAAACGGGGATTTCGAAAATATATTCAAGTAAGCTTGGTTGTAGTCGTTTGTTTTTCGTCTTTATTATTATTAATGCGTTTATTTGATACCGGTTAGTTAGCGGCTTATACGTTATTCCATTTCGTAAAGTAAAGAATAAAATTAGGCCCGTTTACGGGCTAGGCATAAGGGACTATCGTTATGTTTAGATAATTTATAACGCGAGTCGAAAATATTAAGTACCACGGTATTAAAAAAAGTTTAGAAGCGGCTTTTACATCAGGTGAATATAACCTACCTATTCAACTAAAGCTTACCGTTTCGGTTAGTTATAAAGTTAGGTACGTCCAATTTAGGGTTTGTTACGGGCCCGTAATATATTTTCGACACGGTATTTTGATTTCACTTCGCTGTCGTCGCCTTTAACAATTATTACTTATAGTTAAAATTCTCGAATTTGCTAGTATAGGGACGGATTCAAAACGGCTCGTATAAGTTAATTTACATAAAATCGGGGATGCTTTCCGCTCGATACATTAAGTTTAAAAACGTGGAAGTAGATTATACGCGTTATTCGGTAGATTTTGTAAAGCTAGTGTAACTTTTCTAAAAATTCGTTTAATTTATAGTTTTTAAAAAGGAGTTAAATGTCGTCACTGAATCTAAAATGTTCGAAA
The DNA here is from genome assembly GCA_038502455.1 of Anisogramma anomala. NCBI lineage: Eukaryota > Fungi > Ascomycota > Sordariomycetes > Diaporthales > Gnomoniaceae > Anisogramma > Anisogramma anomala. The sequence continues at coordinate 22,252,543 of JASMMZ010000006.1, read as the reverse complement.
AGGGAATGCCGCTTATTACGGCTTTTTTCATATATTATTACGTAACCATTATTACGGTTCATACGAATTTCGTAACTTTGCGAATCTTTTAAATAAAGTTTTTTACCCTTATGTATAATATCGAAGACGAAACGAAAAAACGTTATTCTAGTTGGATAAAATCGACGTAATAATTATATGTTATGAAAAACGGATTAATACTAATAGTAGTTGTATCCTTATTATTTAATACTTATTGATAACCGGGTAATAAACGGTTTTAGTCGAATTACCTATGAACAACGAATAAACGTAAATACGTGAGGACTTTTTGATTTACGCGTTCGGTTGTATCGTTGGTTTCGGTGTAAAAAGTCGTATTTAGGTGTTGTTTTACCCTAATTAAGCTGTAAAGTCGTTTTAAAACCTATTGATCCAATTTAAATCAGAGTCGCTAATAAACGTATATAGAAATCCATAAAATCACTAATGACAATTTAAAGATCGCTTTACATAGGCTTCGACATTTATAATAGTTATAGATTCTAAGGTAACAGCTTTACTTAGGTGGTTCGTAATAACTATAAGGTAAAGTAAGTTATTAACGTATTTCTAGGGAAAGTTAATTATAAAGTCGATTGAAAATTTGTTTTAAAGCCGTTCAGGAATTAGAAGGTGTTTAAAAAGCCCTTTTCGATGGTATTTATAATAGGTTGTACGGATATAAATATCTTAGTTACGATAAAAACGACGGAATGTACGATATAAGCCCGGTTAAAAATTCGTTTTGGAAAAAATAGAGATAATAACTTTGTGGCCTAGGTGGCTAGTAAAAAGTAAATCGTAAATGACTTAAATTAATGCGGTAGTAAACAGCTTATAAATAGGTAAAATAAGGTTGCAAAATCGTAAAATTTCATTATCGTTTACCAAATATTCCGAAATTAAAACCTTTAACGTACGGTCGTTGTCGGTACAAATATCCGTTAGGAAATATCGGTTGTTTATACATACCGTACGTACTAATCGGGGGTAGGTGATATTGCATGTAATAATAACGTCTTAATAATTTTAAAGATCGACGTTAAAAAAAGGTTTACAGATTTTCGAAATTAATTCGCCAGCGTTAGTTAGCTGAGAGATGTATGTATAAGAATGCTGCTTGAAAACGGATTATTCGGAACCTAATAATTGAAGTTTTCAGCCTAAATAATGTAAATTCGAAAGGTCCTAAGGAATATTTTAGTTTCGTTGTAATAACGTATCAGGCCACGTATGATTTGTTATTTAATTTTATATTAACCGAAAACGAAATTACGAAAGTCGTTTAAACCAACAGAATTATCTTTCGAAAAGCCGCCGTGTAATTATCGAGTACTTTAAGTTTTTATAATCCGTTACAACCGTAAATGGGCGTGCCATACTCCGGAGCTCCGCGTTTCATGTTTTTAAATAGCTTATAATTCCGAGTAACTCCTTGTCGTGAATTTCGTGATTAAATTTAGCGGAAGACAGGTGACGAAAATAATACGTTACTAAACGTAGGTTACCATAGTCGTCACGTTAGAGAAAGCAGCCTCCTAAGGCCTAGCCAAAACAGACGGCTTCGAGAAAGGTGTCGTGGTTAAAATCCTATTAGGCGAATATAGGTTCGAAAAAAAACTAAACTTAAATTGTGGGAAAACAGCTTTTTCCTTAAACCCTTAACGAAATAAAGGGCCCTTATAGGTTAGCCTAAGTAATAATCCGATAATCGTCGAATAATCGTGAATAAAATAACGGTAAGAATTTGTAAAACCAAAAAAACCTCATACTCCTAAAACCGTCATAAAAACCGCTTATTCCCGGATAACGAGTAACTTATTTAGGTTTATAGGTATACCGATGTCAACTTCAATAACAAATTCCAGGTATTTGGGTTTTTAAATATCGAATTCGTATTTAAGAGTATTTAGGTTAAGTTTTACGGCGTTTAAAAAGTTGAGGATTAATTTTACTTTCATTATATAGTTATCGTAAGTATAGTTAAAGTAAATAAAAATATAGTCGCGGTAAACGAAAAAGAGAATATTAAGGAAAAAGAGTAACGAATTGTTAATATACCGTTAGAAAGTAATAAAGAAGTTGAAAAAGCTAAAAGAAGGAATAAGCTATTCGAAAAGTCTAAAACGTATACGAAATATAATTTTCCATTTCTATTCCTCCATAATAAAAATCTTATAAAAAGCGGTTTTAAAATTTAACCTAGTCAATCACCTAAATTTCGAAATATTTGTAAATGTTTTTTTATAAAAAGAAACTGATAACGATTTACCTTTGTAATAATATAAAACCGGCACTAATATATACCAAATTATAACCCTTTTCCGGGTTTTTTAATGAAAAGTACTAAGGCTCCCACCGGGGAATTACTAATTTGAATATAAACTTAATTAAATAGCTCAATCAATGTTCTACATAATATAAGAAGCTTTTTATACGATATAATGTATAAAGAATCCTATGAGACTTTTAAAAGTTAACCCTGGTTATCGGTAAGAAGGCCGATTTCGTAATCCGTTTTAAAAAGGTAAGGGGATAACTTATCGTTAAGGGATTTATCAAATAAAGGAGCGAATTATGTAGGGTCAGCGGGGAGTTTGTCGTAAACTGAGACGAATGGTTTTGGGGTGAATACTTTGTTAATGTTTTCGAAAGAAACGGCGGTGAGTTTCGTGGTAGCGGCTCGGTTTTTGCGGACCTATCGTAAAATAGCGTGGAATGTAACGGCGCCGACCCCTTGAGGCTTTTCCTGAACGGGCACGAATCCTTGTTTCCAAACGAGATAATTACCGGCTTGTCTAAAAGTAATATATATTTCGTAATATTGTAGGTAACTTATTAGTATTTTATCTAAGGTCTATGTTGGTAGGAATTTATCGTTGTACCGTAGTCGATTCGAATCACTGTGGTCGAAGTAACTGATATTGCGCTGATATTATTGAATTGATGAGTAAGTTCTGAGTTTAGCAGACCACTAGCTGGTTTGCACACTAATTTTTATGGCCAAACACTTTGGCCTATACCCCACTTTGAAGTGGGTACCTACTATACTGCACTTCCAGTGCAGTGTATTTAAATCCTATAAACTGCAGTCCATTTACAGTACGTACAATCAACCTTACTGCAAGTAAAGTTGACTTGACTGTATTTCACTTGACTGTTATTCCAACAGTTTACTTAAAATAACATCGTATTATAAAAAGGGAACGATATAATCTTATATCCGGTAGCGGTATTTCTCGAGGTCGATATTTAAAAAGGTCATAAAAAAATAAGTCGTAAGGGAAAACCAGATATATGATATATAAATTCGCCGAATTATCGTGTAGGAATAGGAAAACGCGATAACTTTAAACGGTTAATAAGATATTTGTTCTTAAACTTATAATATTTACAACTTATATTTACTAAAGCATATACAAAACGAATGAAATTATAAAGTAAATTTATTACAAATAAAAAGCTATTTAAAAGTTAGGATGAAATCACCAGATCGATTTTAAATCCTAATAACTTTTATACGCGATTTTATATAAGAGTTACGTTTTTCCCTTTTCGAGGTCGATAAGATCCTCGGTCGAAGTAAAATAGATTCCTATAATGGCCTTGGCATTAAAGCCGCTCAGACGCTACACCGGGCCTTATAGGTAGGTATGGATACAATAGCGGTTCGCATCGTAACGCAAACACAATCCGAGGTCTTTACGGCGGGAAAGTTTCGAGTAGTTAACCTAAGCAACGCGTCGTTTAGAAGAGGCTCAGAAGACGCTTACGTTAATTATAATAACATCGCCCTGGCTATCCCGAGAGGGCGTGTTGCCGTCGTTGTTTTTACTACTGGAGACACCTTCGATAGCAATAGTATTAATGTCGCCATAACAAATATGGATATTATAAAAGTGTCTGTCGGTAAGTTAAGCATAGGAGACTCATTTATTATAATTTACGGATATATAGAAGGGAGGAGCGTATTAACAAGTGTATTATTAATAGCTTCTTTTAAAATGGTAAGTTTAGCAACGGATTCCTAGGTTATACCGCTGGCTTCCCCGAATAAGGTTTTCCAAACGTTAAAAAAGAGGTAAAATCGTTTGCGATCTCCCTAATTTATATTTGTAAGCCGAGTAATAACTGTTTTAACCGTGTTAGGGTCGTAATAATAGGCGCCAAGCATAGATATAAAGTCGTTGGAGTCGTTAATACCATCGTCATCTTCGCAGGTGTAATATTTTTTTATGATAGTCTTTGCAAAACCTTTCAACTATTGAAAAGTAACGTAAAAGTAATCCTTTTTTATACCGATAAATTTCAGGTTTCGACGTAATTTACGTATTATCATAACCTCTTATATAGGGAATCGTAATTTAATACCGAAAAACTTAACCAGTTAGTTAAAAGACTTACGTTTAAGTTGTTAACGCCCGTCAAAAAGGGCGCTAATATTGCAATCGGAGTTTAAGTCATCGTTGTTTAAAAAGCTAACGCGGTTTTCGGTAGGGAGAGGTATAGCTATAGCGTCGTTTGTGGCATGCATGGGGGGAACCTTTTAAAGTGGAAATTAATCCGAGGATATAGGTATGCCGGCAACTTCGAACTGTCGAATTATATTCGTTAAAGAGTTTAGCGCGTTGGTACTTCATTATTTCAGGTATAAAACATATTTCCGAGCGGTTTTATCCTGTTCGATAATTTTTACACGTAAGGCGTCGGTAAAGCGTTCGTATTAAGCTATAAGGTAATCGTATTAGATTGCTTAGGCGCTTTGAAGCTGTTCCTTAACGCACGCGTTAAGAAATTTTTTTAGGACCTAAGGGTTTAGATTCGGTGCGTCGAAGGATAAAGATATAGCCTTAAGCTATAACTTCTAAAAAGCAATTAAGACACCATCGGGGAAAAATCGAGGTTTATATATAAAGGGACTAAGACTGGAGCTATCGCTTAAGTTAGTCGGATTCTGTTTATAAACCTCGATAAATAAGGTAAAGAGAAGTCCTTAATAGTGAGCGACTTAGAGCTGAAATGGTACAACCCCCTCTCCAGTCACGTGACGTATGGAGGCGTGTCCCACAACGGCTTCTTCCTATTATGACCCAAGCACGTTGGCGGGTCAAGAAACAGGCCAGCATGCAGCTGAGCTACCTGTGAGCTTCAGTCAGCAACGGTGAGCCTCAGCACTGAAGATGGTATGAAGGCCATAGGATATAAGGACACGGCCATCACCACATAGATAGTATTTCCTTCATAGCTCTTCAGCTTTCAATCTAAGTATTCAGTCTCGGTATATTTTGAATAGCCTCACGGTTTTTGATCATTACCTGCACGGTTGCGATATTGTTCACTCAGCACCTCTGCTACCTTCTTGATAACATAAACCCTCTGACACCTTCTATATACTCATGGGTATTTAGTGTAATCATTACACCTCCTTGCTTTAGAGCATCGTAGGAGAGTGTAGAACTATCAGAGTTGGATCCTTGGTAATACTAGCTAGGCACTAGCCTGTAAAATAAGAACTCTGATTCGTCGGCAAGCTCGCAGTACTTCGTTAAAATTACGACATCATTTACTTAACTTACGTTTGCCGTGATAAATTTGTTGCAGATACATAAAAATACACTAAAACGTAAGGAATTACACTTTACGGTTAAAGGCTGATTTAATTCGCCCTTTTAAACCAATAATGTCCTAAACCAATAACGAATATTATTTACAGGTCTTTATTGCTTATAAGCAATCTCTTTAATTCGACTAAGGTTTTTTCCGCGTAATAAAGGTTATTAAAAATAACCTTAATATAATCGAAAAAAAAATATTTATATTATATATACCCTTATATCCGCCGACTTTATAATACGTCGTAATAGTTTACTTTATCATTGCTGTATAACAACTCTATATGTAAAAAAACGTATACCAGCCTTTTTAAATTTACATTTTATTCGTTTTAATATAAATTCGATCGTTTAACGCGCCGCCACCTACGTAAAAGCAAATTTGTCCAATTACAATAAGTTATGTCGTTTTCCCTTACCTTAATCTAGTGAAAAGCTAATACAAATCGCTGTTAAATCGAGTGCGAACTTCTAAATTTTAGCTACGATATGAACGAAATCGAACGTAAAATCGATAATTAAAGTCAATTAACCTGGTTATTATAATTACTTTATAACAAATACGATATAACCTATAGTATTTTATAAATGAGAAATATAGATTTAAATTGGCTCCAAAAAGATAAAAGGTATATTTATCAAGGTGAAGGATTCAATATTTATTGACAATTTATCTTTTCTAATAAAGTTAAATTATAACGTAAAATTATTGATATTTTTTATTAATTCGTCTACTATAAGTAATATTTCTTTAAAAGGACAAAAAAACCCTGAATAGTATATTATAATCTAATGTACGATAGTAAACTTATTAGGAACCAAGTTTTTTATTAATGAATAGCGGAAAATCGAAAGAAGCTACCGCAGCCTTGTATACAAGACCTATAGGTATAGCTTATACCCAGCCCGTCATATACCCTCATACATGCTATGCACGTATCGCGCTCAGTCCGTGCCCAGTCCACGCCCGGTCTGCGCCCGGACCGAGTACTACATATCTCATTACGTGCATAGTCACGTAATCTATAAACTTAATGGCCAATAACTTAAGTCCATAACAAACCATATTATAAGGGGCGGAACATAACACGATACAACATCGTGTACCATAACATGTATAATCATATAACTCATGACTCAAACCGTATAGCTCACAGCTTAGGTCCATAAGACACAGTATATTTATTAATTGACCTAAATAAATATATTGACGAAGTGTTATCATTTTTTCCAAATATATTTCGAAATGGGAATCAATCATGAGTTTTACGATAGGGATTAGATCAATTTCACCTGGAAATTTGAGAAAAATTAGCGTAAAAATATCAGCAAAACCCTTTAAGAAGTATTTACCACCTTATCAATAAAGTTCTGAAAGTGTCATATGGCCTTTAAACCGAAATATGAGGAAAATGAACTATTCATTCAAACAATTATAAAACTGTACCGTGAAAACCCAAACTTTAACTTTACGTTATTTAAGTTGAAACAAAATTTAAAAGATATTTCCGAGAATTGAAAAATATCGGTTCAAACCATAATGCGCCGATAAATAAGCCTTAAATTAATATTCGTAACCGAAAAACTTATGGTTGAAGGCTAAATTACTAAAGTAAACCTTATTGAAAAAATCTATCTCGTTTTGGATAAACGATTTAAAGTGCACCCGAAATGAAATAAGGGCACCGAATACTGTTACCAAAACGAAAAATACTAAAAAAAGCCCTGAAAATGGAAAACAAAATAATTACTAATAATGACGAACTTATAACTAAATATAGAATTCACTACGTACGTAATGATACTTACGGAAAATTATACGAAACATGAGAGGTTTCTAGAAAAGCTATATAATATATGGAAAGGTCGGATATTAATCGACTAACCACTTAGTATACGAGTAAATTCGAATCAAACGCTAATTGTAAGCCGATTTCCTACCCAAAAACCAAATAAAAGCCAATTTTACAACATATGTAGCCGATTATAAAAATGTAAATAATGAATTAAACGTTTATCTTGAAGAGTATAATCTTTTAAAAAAAAACTTTTAGAAAAACCAAACTTATTTAATAATGTAAGAAAAAAAACCGATTAACGAATTCTTGCAAACCTATAAAATAGCTTACTCCTACATATCACAAACCTAGATTACGAAAAACATAAAAATGAACGTATACATAACGTTGCAATTCACGCTTGCTAATAGGTACGGCAACAGATTCCAAGGAATTATGATAGATACTAATGTAATTATAATATCGACCGCTGGAAAACGATAATTCGAAATGTTTGCAACAAAATTTCCAAAATTCCAACTCCATCAAATTAAAAAGTACCGAAAAGTTTTATTCGTCAAAGATAAGACGATATTTCTTGATATAATAGTTATAAATACGCGATTCCAACCTGTTGAGTTTCACGCAATAAATTTTAAAAAGTTATTCGTACTGTCGTTCATTAATATAAATAAATCTGGAATTAAAATTCGATAAACTATTAAGTAGCTTATATTCTTTTCGAATAGAGTATTTGTATAGTTTCGCTTTAAATTTCAATGCCTGTAGTTTTATCCCAAAATAAGTACAATAAAAACCGTTTATCTAAAGTAACCTGAACTAAGAATATTATACAGCTAGGTTAAATGCTTAATTACGAAACGCCTTTTACAGTTACCTTATGCCATGAACATACTAATATAAAGAGAAAGCGTCAAAATCTATCGAAAAGTGTTACTACGAATACTAATTATAATTATAAGGCTTACGATGGTGTAAATTCCACCTCAAAATCGATGGAAACTTGAATTAAGAGGTAATGAAATATATAATATAATTTAACGGCTTGTTAATATTTTATGCCATTAACGTAAAAATATCATTTTAAGCTCCGAAATTTATACTGAGCGTTTTAGCTACTAACTATTAGGATAATTGAATAAATTACTAGCTAAACAATCACTTGAGACTTTCGAATTAGATTACCTACGATATTGATATAGCTCTCGACTTGACAATATAACGTATTAAGGTCAGGATCGCTAGCAATAATTGTAAACAAATACTGGTAAAAACATTAAAAGGCATCTTAAAGTGAAAAGGATATTATAAAACGCTTAAAAGAGCTAATTTAGAATTATCTAAGACGCTAAAAAGTATCGATTTTAGGGATTTAATCCTACGAATAAGGGTTAATGCCGTAAACAATATATTCAACCTGAATAGGCTCATTTCAATACTATTTTCCTTCGTTATTCAACCTAAAGTCTATACAAAATCAATATTATCGCCAGCCGCAATACAAAGAGAAAATGTTATAGTTGTTGGTAGACTTTAGACGTTGCGATGTTATCGATTCGATTGGTCTTCAAAGTAATAGTAGTATTACGTGGTGAGATGGTGGATGTATTGTTCTAGGTTTGACAGACCGCTAGCCGGTCTACACTGTAATTTATATAGCCAATTGCTTGGCCCGTTCCCTAGAGTGAAGTGCAATATACTACACTCAGCTTACACCTAATGTGGTAAGTCCGCATAAAGCAATACACTTAACTTACAGTACAGTCAACTTTACTGTAAGTAAAGTTGACTTACTGTATTGTATGTAATACTATTCCAACACTGGCGGATTTTTAGTTTGTAGGCGCGCGTTAGTGTAGCTAACTAATTTTTTCCAGTTATCACTAAATTTCTTTCTTGTTAACTGGCCAGACTCCTATTCATTCCGGTTAACTCATATATTGAACTACACCCAATTGTATGCAAATTAACTACATTTAACCTTAATTGCTTCGTTCCCCAAGGTCTGTGTTTATTAACTCTTGCAAAAAGTTCTTTTCCTATAGCCTTGCGCAACTTCAACTATACCACTTAAATAGGTCGCTATTATTAATCTCCTAGCAATTTTTCAATCTGCCAAAACATTCTTATCCCCCATTACCTAATTTGAGCTTTTCGGGCGGTTTATTCATATAGCCCTTAATACTTATAATTAGTTTATTACTATCCATAAACCTTTTTAAGGCTTTATTTAATATAGCTTCCGTTATAGCATTTACAGGATTATTTTTACTATTAATTCATGAGAACTTTTTAATCTCCTTCCCTTTGTAAGCTTCGCAGAGTGTTATTACGTCAATTATCAAGCGTTTTTCACTAGTGGTTCCGAGTTTTAAAAGGTATTAGAATGAATTCTTCGAGTTGATATAGATTACAACCCGGATAAAAGGAATTTTTAACTGCCTAGTAATAAGGTTAAAAGTTTTTTATAATATTATACTAATGTTAAAGCCCGTTATCATACCGTATACCTCCAAAGTTAGTACGTTTCGTGTAATTATCTTGTATTTAATGAAGGTTTAGTAAATGAGATTGTCGATAACAATAAATTGGGTTTCCCACTTATCATCGTTAATAAGGGTTATTAAAAAACAAATTTATGAAGATAATTTGGTATTATTTATGAAAGACCCGTCTATAAAAATTATGAGCTTGGCTTTCAATAGGTAGATTAATAATATATTAATTCTACGGTACAGATTCCGCATTTATCACTCCATCCTTCTATTTAGTTTATGAAAGTTTTCATCCATTAGTATTTATACCTATACCATAATGGATTGATCGTATAAGGCTTTCGGTTAATATAGGATAGTAATATATCTACCTCGTATACGTTGTTTCAAGTACTATTAAGCTCTGGCCTTATTAATCTTATCGATTATGGTAAAAATAACGCCTTAACCCTTTTAGCGAAAATTAGGCTAGTATTAATAATAAGAATAAGGATTAATAATCTATTAAAATCAAGTAAATTATTTTCCGTTAACGTTATTACCGGTTCACAATTCCAAAACCTTGAGTTTTCGATCGTTTTTTATTTTAATATTATAAAGTTAGCCGTTTCAACAAAAAATATATCGTTAGTTTATATACCTATTATGCCGAAATCCTTCTTTTACGTTACCAATAAATACGAATCGTATATTCAAGATATTATTGTCAACTGAGACTTAAAACGCTATCAATAGATTAAAAACCAGTGGACGCCTAATTCAGTTAATTTATATAGTGATTGAATATACCGTTTTACTATTTTTAATAGAAAAATAGCACGGAGTTCCTATAATAATTTTAATAATATAATTCGTTATAAATCCGTTACCAATTATATATAGGCTTATGTAATATTATAGCTATTAAGTATAAACTTTCTTTTAAACCTGGTTAGTAAACTTCTTACCAAGACGACTATTAGTTGTTAGCTAATTTTTTAAATTGTTGGTGACTTCGTAAAGATTTAATCCTTACCTTTATCGCCGTATCCTTAAGCAATTAGTCGTAACTTTTTGTACGGTTTCCCTGTAGTTTTATCCTTAACCTTGTGGATAATCCTCAACTTGAAGATAATAATATTCGGATCTTAAATGTTAAAATTAGCTTTCGGCAGAAACTATACCACACTTCGAGTTAGTAAACCGTCGATTTTAATCCTGTTGTTTTCCTTAAAAGGTTTGTCAAAAGTTTTAATAATCTCTTATATCCTAAACTTTACTACCAAGTTTTCGTTATCTTTTTCTTTCCTATTTACTTAAGTAGTATTGTTGATACGGCCCGGTGTATTTTTCTCCTCTTTAACATTTTCCTTTTTTGGGGGGGTCGTTCATACTGGCGGCATTCTATTAGTTTGTTGATAGCAGGTAAAGGGAGTTCGTATGAACTTAGTCGCTTAGCTTAAAGGTCTTTATCGTTAATAGCCCTAATATAAACTTAACTTAAATAATTCGAAAGGACATAGAACCGCTAGAAATTTTAACAACTACTTTATAGCTTATAATACTTAATATCTTATACGGCCCCTCACATTTACTCAGCTTCTATTATACGAGGATTTTACTTTGCAATGGCAAATTAAACACGTCGATCGTTAAAGGATCATTCCTAATATTAAAGGCGTTATTAATTTGAAGGCATGCTAATTCCCTTCTTAATTCCTTTAAAGCTTTTTTATATGCCGTAACACGTTTTTAAGTACTTTTCGAAAACGGAGATTCACTCGTCAGGCGTATATACGCCCCAAAAACTAGGAGTGTTAGTATTAAGCCATTAGGGCCCACGATGTTATTAAGGCCTGTCACTGCTATTTATAGGCGTGCTTCTGGATTTATAAAGCTCCTAATCTTTAACGTAAGGATATTATACGCTCAGTGGAGTAAATAGTATGCCCTTTTAATCTTTCTAATGCTTTAATATGTTTTTACAAGTACCTATTTACACTAGATACCCATTATTTTAATATCTTTTTGGAATTTCGCCACTGTAAAGCTAGTACCCGTATTGTAAACAACGATGTTAGGTAAACTTAAACACGTATAGATTTTCAACATCCTTAACGTTTCCCACGTATTATTTGCTGAAAGAGACTTTAGCAACTCAGCTTCGTAAAAGGAGGTTACAGAGTCAACAACGTAAAAAACAAGCTTATTTTCTAAGTAAAGCATATTAATCAAATTTTTACAATTAAAGTTCTTACTATCTTTTAGTATAAACTTAAATCTTCAGGGGGCTTATATATACGTTTAATAGTAGTGACAAAGACTTTTAATGGCTTTTGAAGCAAAGTATTTCACATCATCATGCCCTACAAACTTTAGGACTTTGTATAACCTGTTAATAATTAGGTGGTTAAAGCGCCGGTATAGTTAACGTATCTCCAGCTTGGTTATATTTAATACCATTTCTTCTGTGATTTAAATATAAAACCATAAATACCCTCACTTAAAGGCGAGTAAAAAACTTTAGCCGTTTTTAACTAACTTGTCTACGTTAACATTCATATTAACACCGAGGGTTTTTGTATCCTTTGAATAAAGTGAAAAAGGGGTAGGGGACTTAAAGATATAAAACTTCATCGTTTCTACAATATTTTAAACTACCGTTATTTCTATTAACGATAGTTATTCACCTGGGCCAAAGCTAACTTTATCCTTGCCAGCATCGTGACAATTAATCTTAGTGGTTGTAGTACTTTCCCTCCGCAATACCACATACTACGAATAGCCTTCTGTTAAGTACCTTACCGCTCCAATATCTGGCATAATACCTTAAAACGTATAATCCACGTAACTATCACGAAGGTTAAAAGTATATAAGGGGTTGAGGGTATAATTAGGGTAAATGTAAGGGTTTTTACCATCTAAATAGTATAAAAAGGTATGTTTAGCTAGTTATTAGGCTATAGTGCCAAAAGCAATATCTTTGTATCACTTGATTTACTTAAGGGCGTTAACGACGTCAGTTAACTTATCGCTTTTAATATCTGTAACCTGGTCCAAGTAATTTTATTCCGAAGTAATAGGGTACTAAACGTAATACGTTAATTTTCTGTTATTACGTTCGGTGGGGGGGTAACGAGTTAATTAATAACCGAGCTTAATACAAATTTAACATCTTTTACCACTATTATGACGATAGTATTTATGGTTAATAGGTTCGCCTGAATCTTATTAAAGCCAACATAGGTGTTTCCTTTAGTTTGTGGCCGAGGTTAATAGACTTGACCTTAATCGTTGTGGGTGCCCTTACTTACGGTCGACTTAATTGACTACCATAAAGTCTTCTTTATTCACGTTAAGAAAATTGCCGGCTTAGGAATATAAATCGAGCGGATTTAGTGTACGTATTATTACGGTGGTAAACGAAAAACGTAACTAGTTAAAAAAGTATTTACAAATGGCATTTAGGCGTTATAGGGCGTATTCGAACTTACTAAAACCCGTAATAGCTATTTGTACCTATTCGCGAAGTATGGATTTACCAACGTAGGCCTTTCCTATCGCCTTTTAATATATTATCAGCTTATTAAGCATTTGATTCAAAATATCTATTAATAATTCCTTCTTTTTATTTTACCATTATTATAGTTTTACATGTAGTAATCCAATTTATATAGTATTACGTAAGGTGAACGTCGTGTTTAAAATATCTCTTTATGACATCGTAAATTTCGCGAAACATGGTAACGCTCATCAAAAAGGTTAAGTAGTAGTCTTTGACGTAACTTGTAAGGATTTCGTGGAATAATAAGTGAAAATTAAAAGGTAAGACCTCTATTTACTTGTAAATATTTAGGAAAGGTATTATCTTAGTGTTGAAAAGGTTGTAAGGCTTTCCGTTATACTTTTCTATATTATCTCAAATCTTAACGAAGTCCATTATCAGCTTATAATTAATATTAATTATTTTGACAAGTATTGGGGGAAAATCACGATAGTTATTTCAGGTTTAGTTGATATTTCCTAGTAGTTTAAATTTTAGAGATTCCGAAATACGTTATTGAAAGTAATTACTAGTCGCCTAGCTCGATGGGTAAAGTCTTATAGTAAGGCCTATGGTTAGCTTACGTACGTAGGTAAGTTTAAAGGGAAAAGATTTTTAAGGGTTTTAACAATAAAATTGCTAAGAGACGATAAGTATTTAATGGTTTTAAAAGGCCTGACGATCTTGCTTAATTAACTGATATAAAGTGCCAACGTTAATACCTCTAGCCGCGTAGGCGACCGTTGCTTTACGTGCCCTACTACCGCTAAAAGCGTATTTTGCATTATCATGTAATGGAACTCAATTGACGAGTATATTAACGGGCTCATCATCCGCACGTAAAAAGGCTTAACTTAGCTAAAGGGGAGATCCTCTGAAGCGTATGTGTAAACGTTAAAATCTTTTGAGTCCTTTTCCTTTTTTCTAAAGGTCGTAAGGATTAGGATTTTAAGGGTAGTTTTCCTGTTAGGTTAGTTTAAATGATATTTTTGCTATTCCACTAATGTTTTGTCCGAAATATAAATACCACAGAGTGTAACCTCCTTTTTTAGCTTGGTTTTAACCGAGCGTTAAATTATCTTCCACATATCAAAAGTCTAGTAGCTGAAAAACTTGCGAAAGTTTTGAAAAACGCGGGTATCAAGACTGTAGTCGTTACCGAAGTATGTTTCGAGGATGTACTAGCCGACGTAATTGGTTAGGTAAGCTTTATCAAAGGTCTTATTAACGTCTATGGTCCAAAGTTATTCGTTGTAAACTTGGTAAAACCAGTTCCGAAGTTCTTAATTGTTTTTTTTTAGATGAGGTCGGTAATGATCTAAGAGTAAGGACTTATGGTAAATATCTCAACAGGTGTATAGGGCGAAAACTTGGTGATCTTGAGCGTAAAGACTTGGTATTTTGGCGTAAAGTCGTGTGGAAACTTGGTAACTTAGTAACTTGATGTAAAGTCGTACAACGTGGCTTTCTTGACGTAACTTGGTGTTTTTACTAAAAACAGCGAACTTAATGATTAAAGTAACGTGGGGAGTAAAAATAGTGAAGTATAGGCAAAGGTTTGATGTAAAGGGTAAGGTCGAAGGTTATTGGTGGTGGTAAAGAGCGGAGGTTGTAAATTGTTTAACGTAGGGACTTAGTTGTTTTTCTTATCGTAGTAAGTAATACCCGTAATAGTATTAACTTAATCGTTTGCCAACTTACCGTACTTTGAGACTTTTAACGGTTAATTTTAACACTCTTTAAGAAGGATTAATAAAGATTTCTTGGTGTTTTCGATAACGATACCGTTGCTACCCTTAAGCTGCTGTAAAAACCAACGCAACTTAGAAGTCTTCTCCATTTACTGCCGTGAAAAACCAATGCAGCAATAAAGGCCCTTCGCAAAAATCTTTCCTCTACCCCAACGGTCGTATAACTTAAAGCTTAACCGAAGATTAGCTTTTTCTTTTAATTAGCTTATCTGTGTTTAACATAGCAGGCAAGCACTGATTAATGTTGGTAAACCTTAGACGTTGTAACGTTGTCGATTCGATTGGTCTTCGAAGTAAAAGTAGTATTACATGGTCAGATAGTGGATGAATTATTTTAGGTTTTGGCAAACCGCTTACCGGTTTGTATTGTAAATTGTATGGCCAATTGCTTGGCCCTTGCCCTAGAGTAAAGTGCAGCATACTGCACTCGACTTACACCTAATGCGGTAAGTTTGCACAAAGCAATACACTCAACTTATAGTATAGTCAACTTTACT
The DNA here is from genome assembly GCA_038502455.1 of Anisogramma anomala. Classification (NCBI taxonomy): domain Eukaryota; kingdom Fungi; phylum Ascomycota; class Sordariomycetes; order Diaporthales; family Gnomoniaceae; genus Anisogramma; species Anisogramma anomala. The sequence goes on along the minus strand of JASMMZ010000006.1, from coordinate 22,236,845 downwards.
GTAAGTAAAGTTGACCTACTGTATTATATGTAATACTATTCCAACAATAGTGAAGGTTATGGCAATATTATATTTCCTATGGGATGAAGAAAATATTTCGAAAGTATTAGCTATAAAATACGACCCGTGTAAGATTAATGTTTTGGATTTACCGTTATAATTTAAAGTTGTACTTTGAAAAACGAAGGACTGATAAACTAAACCTTGAAAGATTGATAGAATTAAAGGCTATGATATACTTGTAAATTTGCCAAATAATACTAGTTGATTTCGTTTAATAATAGTACAGGAATACAAAAGGGAAAAAGTAGACGAAGACCGCCCGAAACCACCATTTAAAAAGTGGAATTTACTAGAATACTTCTAAAATAACGACTCCAAGCCGCCTCTAAAACCTATAAACCCCCCAAATAGCCCTTTACTAACTTTATTACCTTACGAAGCCAGCTTATTCGCACTAATAAAAGTAATACCACGTTGTTGAAGGCGTCTATTTAGCTTTAAAAACAAACAACGTTTTAAATATTCTATTATGAACTCCTTTATAATACGAAAAAAATCGGCAAACCGTAAATTAAATTTGAAATTTCGCTGAAAAGGCGTTATCAATGCTTTAGGTACCTCGTTTAAACCATTTAAACAAATAGCAATCTCTGCTTCAATCGAATAAGGTATTTTCCGCTTTGAAAATTTTAAACCAACAATTTCTGGCGCTATAGAAAATTTCTTATATATTTAGTTAACGTGACAAAAGACAAGGCCGGCGAGCTTTAAAAAAAACCGCCTTATAATTAGGATGGATAATAATAAAAGTAAAAAGATATTATAATCTAATTATCTACTTTGCAATGTGTAAGCCATCGTTTAATTATGATACTTATAACCTCCTTTAACAACCCTTATAACCTCTATATTAAACTTTGTAATATTATATAGGTTTATATATAATTGTTAGAACGGTTTCAACGGCTTATTTATACCAATATACCTACGGACCTCTGAAAACACTATATAATTGAAACGACTTTACGTCTTATAAAACCACATTACAGATTCATTAAGGCTAATATATACTTATATAATACCTATGAAAGATATTATAAGAAACGGTTTGAAATAGCTTACTCTACCTTTAACTCATACCTATTTATTTTAATTATAAGGTTTGAAGTCTTTACCTTTACAATCATTTAAACGGATAACACGTTGACTTTATGTGACACGTCGTTTTCCGTATCTAAAAATAGAAAGCTTTCAAAGGCTGTTTTACAAGTAAAACCCAAAAAATACCTAATGGGGAACTGTATAATCGACTTCAACAACGCGACAATCACTTTTCGAAACGGAATTATAAATTTTAAGCAAAAGAAGCAATTGGATAACATTAATTTTTTTAACCCAAATAGCGTAAAACGAGGCGACGAATATAAACGATAGCGTATATGTGAACTTGAGTTAATATTAGTAATATAATGGAAAGCAGTATTTAATCTTTTAGTTGTCATATGATATTAAACCATCCCTTCAGATAATATATATAAGGTGTTTAATAAACGTTTTATGTAATAAATACATATTCTAAAGCGCGGTTTATAATTTGTATTGCTCGATATACGTATTGTAAATCTTTTTGTTTTTAGTAATAATTACTTCGCTAATAATATTGATTATAACTTGTAAATTTAATTCTTTTTCATTTTAAACAATAAAACACCAGTTTAAAACGGATTCACCTTTCGTAATAATATCATTTATTAAATTTCGACTAAATATAAGCTGTTTATGCGAAGCGTTTTAGTCTTGGAAATCTTCGGTATAGTTAACAGCTTCGATTCCGGAATTACCATAACGATAATGGTTCGGATAATTATTTTAAACTTTGGTTTAAAACACCTCCTTTTAATTTCTTATACTAACTTTTTCCTCTTGACGAGTGCCTTATAAACTTAGTATCATGAACGAACAGCGCTTTGTAATAGATATCATAACTTTACACAAATTTTATGAATACTGCAAAATTAAAGAGATAAGATAAATGAACGAAAATTTAGACCTAAAAAATGTAATAACTAAGAGCAGCCTGAATAGAGTATGAGAAGAGCTCTTATTAACGAATATACTTTTTGTTGGATTTTCTAGGAAGGTTATACGACTTCGCCCCAATTATATATCTTTACCTTACATTTACCGCTTCCCCTTTATTTTTCCTATTTGTACTATTATCAACGTTTTATTGTGATTCGTACCTATTACTTACGCTGTTATTGTCGGTAGGGTCTAAATATTTATTCACGTAAAAAGGTAAGTAGAAGAGTAATCAAAGATTAGTATTGTAGTATAAAAGTAAGATAATCTATTAGAAGAAGTATCCAGAGGTGTATGCTACAAGTGAGGGCTTATAATCCCTTCACTCAGAGTGTACCACTCTGGAATACCTCTTCTACACCACTCCCCACATTGCCGTCGGTCTGGAATAGCTATTCCAGACCGCTCCATGCATGATACACTTTGCATCTTGCAAGAGTACAGCCTGTAGCGTGATACGTTATCGTGTACTCTGCAGCAGTGCACCCTACAATGTAGTGCACTGCCACTTAGCCTATGTATACTATCTATGAGGATATATAGTAATATCCACAGTTATTAATATTTTGTCGTGGTTTAAATTAACTATTTGCACCGCTTCTAACATTCTATTTTCACTCAAATTCATCGTTTACGCTGATTTTAACATATTATCACTTTTTATATTTATTACCTATGATACTATAACAAATCATTACTTTTTATTTTATTATTTACGATCCTATAGGTATTACGTTTACTTTTTACATTTTACATTAATTATTTACGGTACTAATTATTTTTAGAAATAATTGTATTACTATACAGCAAATTGTACCAAGGCTGGATACGCTAGCCCGGCTATAAAAATAGTCAATTAATAGCTTCCGAAAGGGGAGGGAATAGGCGACACTGTATCTTTACTATCCTGCTTCTCGCTACCCTATCCCTCATTACTGGCGTACCATTATCGCCGCCATCGATACTACTACTGGCGCCACCGAAGATATAGCTCCGCGCCTTCGGCTGTATACTCTTAAGCAAACGTACGGGGAGGTTTTTACTATTTTTATGACTATGGGCGATAACGTCGTTGAATTCACCTACTTAATATATACGCAAGCACTAATTTTAGGTTAAAATAACAGCTGTCGTCTTTTTAATCCACCGGTTAACTTTTAAAGTTCATTAGTATCAGTTTATTTTAATTATTTACAATGGTACTTATTTTTAACAACGTTTTGAACGGTATATTTATATAAGTGAAATATTTGTATTTATAGCTATAATGACTAATTCAAAGTATATTCACCGTAAAGATAGTGGGTACGTAAAAAGGGCTTTGTTTACGACTTCAAAACCACTAAAATAAAGGTATATTTGTTACTAATCTACTTATAATGGTGGTACCGAATCGACTGATCCCCGTTTTAATAATAATCATTAATGAACTTACCTATAACCCTGAATGCGACATACGTTATATAAGGCGTATCTATTAACAACTCAAGGTTATAGATCTAGGTATACCACTCCAGCGCTTTATGCATCAAAAAGGCCTTATAGTGTACCCTAGTGAGTCGCAATTCGAAACGATGGGTTAATGTAATGGCCTCAACCTCTTTTACAAAATATTGAAATAATAGACATGAAGGGGAAGGAATTAATAAGAAGTACCGTGTTACAACTTCGTTAAACTACGTTTACAACGGTAGAATGGAGGGAAGGAGGGGTTTACAGGTAATATAGTCTCTACCCATAGGGGAAAAGTAAGGTTTATAACTTTAAAATCCCTCTACTCTTCCTTTTAGGGGTTAGAGGGGAAAATAGAAGGGGAAAAAATAGAAAGGGAGTAGGGGCTTCGGCGGCGGTAGCGACGATGGCGGGGAATGGGCTAAAAATAAAGGAGAGGATGGATGATATCATTCTGAAGGATAAAAAGCTAGAGGTGGTGGTAGGAGCGGCGTGGCGTACGGCGGTAATGGTCGCCTGTTTCCTTCTATGTAAACGCGTCAAATGGTGCCTTAAGTTCCTATTTTTATGTGACTTCTATTTACAAAAGCAATTAGTATATGAAGTTCATTAAGTAACCTAATTATAAAAGCGATTTGATATGGTCAATTGAAATAGTAGATTAACTTTATATAAATTGATTATTTAGTTAAGACTTCTATTAATAAAGAAATCACGTCGTTAAAAAGGGAAGAAAAGTTTAATTGAAACCAATAAGATACATCTTTTATACTAATCCTAAAATACGTAATACCAATAATTATGGCCCCGTAATCACATCTTTACGATAACTTCATAATTACAACTCTATAGAAATCGATAACCATATCACTACCAATTACTCAAAATAACTATAACTCTATTGAAATTATAGCTGCGGTTGAAAGTATTGGTCTAAACATTCATGATTTATAATATAATAATATTATTATTACCAAATTAAAATACAAATTACATTACAATGAAAACTGTTATTACTAAACTACAGAGTTAAATTACATTAAAGACTTAATTGTTATTATTGAATTACATATTTAAGTCATATTACAAATTTAACTGTTACTAATAAATCAGTAATACGGGTCGCGTTAAGAAGAGAAAGGTTTACCTATATAGATATTACCATATAAATTTACAGTTAGTAAGCAGCTAGGCTACAAATTTCACCTTTGTAAAGTATAAAATAACGTGTCACTCTGTAAAGTAAATTCATGCAAAGTGTATAATAACGTGCCACTGCCTAAAAGTAGCATTAGTAAAGTGCACGGTAAAGTGCTAATGCCTAGAAGAGAGATTAGCAAAGTGTATGATAGAGTGCTACTATCTGAGTGAAAGGTTATAAGCTTTCACCTTTAGCGTACATTATCTAGATGCCTCTTTTTCCATCTTACTATCTGTTTCAATACAAACACCAATCTTTACGATTACTCTTCTAATGTACCTGATACAATAGAAACCTTACCGACAGTAACCTAAGTTATTAAATCTTTCTTAAATGCAAGAGGATTATATAAAATATATTGGTTTTAAAGATCTATATGAAAGTGGGTTTTGACGTAGGTATAGCGTTATAGAAAACTTTTGATATTATCATAAGGTAATTGAATATTCCTCCTACTCCGGTGGTAGTTTATACCAATTCGAGGAGCTTATTCGAATGCCTTTTAAAGCTCGAAACCACTGGTAAAAAACGCTTAATAATTAATGTGATGGCACTTTATAAAGCCTATAAAAGAAAGGAAATCGAGAAGTTTAGGTGGATCGATGGAAAAGATACTCCTACTGACACCATAATGAAGGCGTCGTTAAATAAAGCCTTTGAAATACATGTGGAAAGCAATAGACTAATTATACATATCGAGAGTTACATTAATAGGCTACCGGGTAGGGCTAAATCACGTGCCGGCGAATATGGATGTATCGTCAAACTAGAAAACTGTTAAGAGCATTAAAAATAATAACCTTTTTGATTAACACGGTTAAATTGGAAGTTTGTCCAAGCTTATGAAGAAAAAAAAAATTATGGAAACCTATAAAGTTGAACCTCAGGGTCAGAGGACAACTTAAGTACAAATAAGATTAATTTAAGCACAGATAGTCTTAATTTGGGTGTAGCAGTTAACTGTAATTGATAGCGATCTAGCTAGTGAACGAGGATATGATTTAATAGTTACCGAAAAGAATTGATCAATCATATTAAAATACCCGTACAAAACTAAAAAGCCGCCAATATTGGAATAGTAGTAATTTTAGTGTAGTAGGTCAACTTTAACTACAGTAAAGTTAACTATACCGACTGCAAGTTGAGTGTATTGTTATGAATGAGTTTACTATATTAGCTATAAGTTAGGTACAGTATACGCTCACTTCATACTAAGGCACGGACTAAGAAATTGTCTATACGAACTACTATACAGACCGGCTAGCGGTCTGCCAAACCTAGAATAATACATCTACCACTTGACCACGTAATACTACTGTTACTTCAACCAATCGAACCAATAACATTCTAACGTCTAAAGCCTTAGCAATAGGATTTGTTATTACTATTAAATATATTTTTAAACTCCCTCAAATTTTAAATTTACTCTCAGAAGGGTTAAAAAATTACTTTAAGGTTTTTATCAACATATTTTATTTCAATGGAAAGTAAATACTTTATGTTGTAAATTCTACCACAAATGTTAACGGCGTTAAGTTCCTTCAAACTACGATGGTAAAGGAAAAGCGTAAAATACTACGTATCTTGTAAATTAACATGTATTTTAAGCTATTAAACGTGCTGATTTACAACGTCGATAACAACTTTACTACGATAAAGATTTAAGTTAATTTTCAATCGATATGAATTTAATATTAATAGGTTTTTATTAAGGTTTACTGGGGTATTAATAAGGTTGAAAAGTCTTACGCTTTTTCTCTTCAAAAAGCTTATGATATCGTTATCCTAGAAATCCGAAACTTTATAAGTTAAAAATATAACTTTAAATAACAGTAAAGTACTTTAATAGTACTATTAACTCTAACGGTTTCGTATTAACATTACTGGTACTTAGGGTCTTTCTATCCATAACAAATAAATTACTACTATCTTTTAACACCCAAAAACGCGCTACAATATATAACAAAGTCCAGAAGAAATTAAGGAAGACGTTGACACGCCATTTAGTTAACGATACCCTAAATATAAGCAACGGACCGTTAATAATAGATGTATTATCCTCCCTCCTTTAAAGTAAAGTCTTTAAATGGCGAAAATTAGGTAAATGAGATAAGCAGTATATGATTTGAAGTATTACTAAGTTAAAGGTAGTGGTAAAAATCGTTAACAGCTTGATTACTTTCCTAATTATATAGGTTAAACCCTATAAAGAACCCTTTAAATAGGATAAAGATTTTGACCTCAATAAACTTCGAGTCGAGAGGATTAACTAATATAATCCTTCCGAGCTGATTGTTAATAAGCCAATGATAAGTTAACAACGTGAAAAACCACTGAAAAGAAAATATTTACTAAAAAGGATGACGATAACGAAGACTATAGGCTTGGTAAAGTATATTTAAAAGTATAGGTGTTTTAAAAGAAAAAGTTTAAAGAAGAACTTTCATTTAAGTTATATGTTAAAAGTATAATAAATATACCAGAGAAGCCTTTGAACGAAAGCGATTCAATAAATATTAACGGCTTTTTTATACGAGGAATAGTTTAACTTATACCATTAACGTTATATAAAGACTTCAATATTACTATTTTTTAGTCGAAGATAGTTTACAAGGTTAAGGGTAAAACTATAAGCCTACCGTACGAAAAATCACAGCTAATTAATTAAGGATACAATAATAAAGGTAAGACTTAGATTTTTACTTAATGGCTTATAATTTAAAATATTAGCTAACGTTTTATCGTCGCAAGTATTACTAGTATCACTGTTAGCGTAAGAGGTTAGTTTATGCTCAATATCCGGAATATAACATAAATATACACGTAATATGCTACCGATATTTAACGGATCATATTACTAAAATTATCCAAATAATTAAAAGACAAGTTTTTGGTCAGTATAATCATACATTATATTAAATCTTTGTACGGATTAACCGAAGTAGGCGTTTATTGGTTCCTGATATATTAGACGTACTTTGAAAATAGGTTAGATATAAAGACTTCAATATTTAACCTATACCTATTAATTACAAAGAGCGAAAACTTCAGTATCATAAGTATACAAATTAACGATACCCTTTTCCTCGGAAATACTAAGTTTATAATGTCAAAATAATGTACCATCGAAAAGTCAGGCTTTTGAAAGTGTAAAATAATTGACACGTTAGTTAAATATATATAACTTAATGTTAATAAGTAGTTAATTCATATCCATTATATTAACGTTAAAAGCGGCACTGATATTAAAATACGTTAAAAGGGTAGGTTACGAGCTTGAAAATTACCGATTGAGCCGATAAAGCAAAATAACAAAAATACTTAAAGCAAAGAGCTTATACAATCTATATTATTATACTGTATTAACCGAAAACATCGTATAACTTATCTATTATAGTACAAATATAAAATTTGCAAACCGAATACTTTAATAGGTTAAGTAAAATGATTGAATGGCAATTATACTATTTAAATAGATAGATTAATATAATTTCAGTAAACCTAACAAAAACGAAGTTAATGATCTTTACGAATATGTTATTTGCTAATAATACTAATTTTTACATTGTAAACCGGGTTTTTTTAATGTTCGTTCACAATGAAAAGTTCAAAGAATATTTTATAAATACCAGAAACCTCGTATATTGAACATCCATTAAATATAAACGTATAATACGAAATGTATTAGCCTTTCAAGTTCATAATATAATGGTAAATTTTGATATTAGTATAGTAATTAATGGTATGTTGAGGATTATTACCAAATAGTTTAAATTACTTACGATACCTATAATAATGTATACAAACTCACGAAACCTTTACAAATACTTATTCAAATTAATTATAACTAATGAAAAACGTCTAATAGTAGATATAATAACACTAAAAGATGTATACGAAACCCTAAAAATCGATAAATTTCGGTGGATTAAAGGTAAAGATCAATACGTTAACACTATAACTAAGGTCATACCCAATAGCGCTCTAAAAAGGTTTGTGGATAGCAATATGCTAACCGTACAAATCGATGGTTACATAAACCGCTTAGTACATAACCTACAGGAACAGGGTTATCCTACTGAACTTAAAGACTACCAGAGCAGTGATATTAATAGAAAAGGCAACAATATTAGTAGGTTAAACTACTGGCAAAGGGTACGTAAATAGTAAAGGGCTTAATGCGTATAGGTTTGTAGCGAAAAATCTTTATACGGGAATTGAGGAACGGAGGTCTCGGAAAGTTAAAACAAAAAAAGCCACGAAAAGCCGTAATTGATGTTAATTTTAGTACAAATTGATCGGAATTAACAGCGGTTTGGCTTGTTATTGGAATGCAAATTAAGTAGGGATTTCAAAGGTTACCACCAATTGATGGCAGGCCACGCTAGCGTATAAGCAAGAAAACAAAAAGCCGCCAGTGTTAAAATAGCAGTCAAAAACAGTAAAGTTAAGACAACTAAACTGTCAGTTTAGTTGATTGTACTTACTGCAATTTGACTGCAATTTGTAGGACTGCACTGCAAGTGCAGTGCAGGTGCCCACTTCAAAGTGTGGCACAGGCCAAAGCATTTGGCCATACAAATTAGCGTGCAGACCGGCTAGCGGTCTGCCAAACTTAGAACTTACAACTCAACCACAACCAATTTCAATGCAGCACCAGTTACTTCAACTACAGTGATTTGAATCGACTACGTTGCTACGAAAGACCTACATCTATAGGCAGGCCTACCAACAAATACCTATTAGAGTTGGGCACGACTAATAAAAAAGAGTTTAATAATAAACGTAATACCTTCAAGGGAGGCATACGAAGTCCGGGAAATCGATGAGTTCCGGTGGATTAACGGTAAAGATAACCCCGCTAACGCCATAATTAAGGCCACGCCTAATAGCGCCCTGAAAAGGTTTGTGGATAGCAATACGCTGACCATACGAATCGAGGGCTACGTAAACCGCCCGGCACGTAACGTGAAGGAACAGGGATGCCCTGGCAAACTTGAAGACTGCCAGGGTAATGGCGGCGGTGGCATTGCCAGTAAGTTGAACTACTGCCAAAAGGTACGCAAATGGTGGAGTGCGTGATGCGCATAGGTCTGTGGCGAAAGACCCGTGCACGGGAGTTGAGGAATGGAGGTCTCGGAGGGGTGGGACAAAAGGGCCACGAAGGGCCGTAATTGATGTCAATTTCAGTGCAGATCGATCGGAATTGACTGGGGTCTGGCCAATTGACGAGGAGGCATTTCAGAGATTACCGGGAAAAAATGGTCGACCACACTAACGTGCGCGCACAAAACAAAAAGCCGTGAGTGTTGGAACAATATTGACTGCTATTTTTCGCAGGTCAATTGCAGTGCAGTCAGTCAACTTTACTGTAAGTAAAGTACAGTAAAGTTGACTGTACTGACTGCAAGTCAGTTGAATGTAGAGTGCCCGATTCAGACTAGGGCACGGGCCAAGCAATTGGCCATACAAATTACTGTGCTGACCGGCTAGCGGTCTGCCAAACCTAGAACAATACATCCACTACTCAACCACAACCAATTTCAATGCAGCACCAGTTACTTCGACCACAGTGATTCGAATCGACTACGTTGCAACGATAAAGGCCTACCAACAAAATTGTTTATTGGTAGGCCAAATTGTTTGTTGGTGGGCCTTTATCGTTGCAACGTAGTCGATTCGAATCACTGTGGTCGAAGTAACTGGTGCTGCATTGATGTTGTTGATTGATACGATGTGGTAAGTGCTAAGTTTGGCAGACCGCTAGCCGGTCTGGTCTGCACACTAATTTGTATGGCCGAACGCTTTGGCCTGTGTCCCACTTTGAAGTGGGCACCTACTGCACTGCACTTGCAGTGCAATCCCACAAACTGCAGTCAATTTGCAGTAAGTACAATTAACTTAACTGACAGTTTAGTTAACTTGACTTTACTGTATTTGACTGCTATTCCAACACTGGCGGCTTTTTGTTTTGTGTCTGCACGCCAGCGTGGCTTACTATTAATTGGTGGCAACCTTTAAAATCCCTCCTTAATCCATAAGCGAATAACAAGCTAGACCCCTGTCAATTCCGGTTAATCTATACTAAAATCGACCTTGATTACGGCCCCTTATAGCTCCTTTACTTTACCCTTCCGAGGCCTCCGTTTTTTAACTCCCATGTACAAGTCTTTCGGTAAAACTTGTACGTATTACGTATTTCACTACTTACGTACCTTTTGCCAGTAGTTTAAATTACTAGAATTACCACCTTTTTCACCGTAGCTATTAATATCATTACCCTGGCAGTTTTTAAGTTTACTTGGGTAACCTTGTTCTTTTATGTTACATACTGGGTGGTTTACGTAGTCTTCAATTCGTATAGTTAACGTATTATTGTTTACAATTTTTTTTTAGGGCGTTATTAGGCGTGGTTTTAGTTATAGTATCGGTGGAGTTGTTTTTTCCGTTAATTTACCGAAACTTATCGATTTCCCGGGCTTTATAGACCTTCCTTAAAGCTATTACGTGTATTATTAAACTTTTTTATTAGTCGTACCTAATTTCAATAAGTATTTGTAAAGGCTTCGAGAGTTAATATGTATTACTATAAGTGTGGATATTACCATATATCTCTATAGTTAGTAAGCGGCCACGCTGCAGATTGCACCTTTACAAAAATGCACAGTAATGTGCCACTCTGCAAGATGTATTCCTGCAGACTACATGATAGCGTGCCACTAGCTAGAAGTGGCATTTGCAGAGTGTATGATAGCGTGTCATTGCCCAGAAGGGAGATTAACAGAGTGCATGGTAAAGTGCTACTGCCTAGATAAGATGTTATAACCTTTTACCTTTGGCGTACACTCTCTGGATACCTTTTCCCCCTTTCACCTTTGTCACTATTTTAATATACACTATTAATCTTTATAATTTTTTCTACTATTACTACGTTAATATATAAAGACTTTACCAACTTTAATTAATAGCCAACTCGGTCGATTAAATATAGCTTAAAAAAGACAAACCTAAGTTAAATACCTATAGCGGGATGTTATAGTGATCCCTACTGTTTGTGCTTTAATACTACGATTTACAAAGACTATACGGAAGTGTGGAAATATGCAAGTACGCTTTTGAAACTCGAAATGTAAAAAGACTGTAAAATCTGAAGTAACTTTAAAAAATATAACTTTAGTATAATACCATTAATTAAGTTAATACGTTATTTACTAAAAGCATTGTTACGTTATCCGTTAACTCGTTTTGGTGATTTAAACGTACTCAAACACTTTTTAAAAAGCGTCCTATCACGTATCAAGCCATGTAAGCCAAAACTATCAAGTTTTGAAACCTATCGTTAAAACTCATCCAATTTAAACACAATATTTAAACTGCTTATGCACTTTAGGAGCGACTTAAACATAATATCCAAACCGTTTACAAACCTTAAAAACGGTCAAAACATAGTATCTAAACCGCTTATATATTTTAAAAACAACTAAAAATACGATATTCGAACCGTCTACCAAATATAGACCATAAGCTGAATACGTATACCGAGCCTTATATATCATCTCATTTAAACATCTATTTTTCACATCTCTATTTTATCCCTTTCGTCTTCCACCGTTCGCCTTTTATCATCCACCTTAAAATATACTGTTTGTTTGAATATATTACTTTGAAATTTAAATTTATTAACCATTTGACTTATAACAAGCTTATGAAACGCTAAAGAATTAAATCAAAACACCTAACTAACTTGTAGTTACAGTTTATTTACATTATATTTGAATTCCGTTAATATTAATAAGCGTTAAACGCTTTTTTTTACACGTTCTGCTACAATTCATTTATTTTGGTTTTACATATTATACGGTTTCATTGAAACCGAACCTTTGTAAGAATTAAATTTTAAACGTACCTGAATCCTACTTACTACGTAAAACCAACTTTTATACTGCTTTAATATTTCCGGTATACATACAATTTAACCTTAACCACTTTAATACATTTCGCACCTTTACAACTATGATTTCAATATCAATAAACTCAAAAAAAAAACTAACGAATATATAGACTATTTGTTTAAAAACATATTGTTTCGTAAATTTTTTTTTTAAACACTGAGACCTTAACTTGTAAAATAATGAGATTGAAGCTTTAATGGAGAATTTGGACTCTTTTATGACAGATACATATATTATAAAAATAATTTTTAACTATTGTAACAAACGTATTGAATGAGGCAGTTTTTTGAATGATTTTATGGAGGACTTTACGAATTGTAAGTTAATAATATTACATATAATAAATCGTATAATTTGAAAAATATGACGTAAATAATTACAAAGTAAATGTATTGATACGAACGATGGTAATGATAGCCGTACCGCAAAGGAATTTTCGGTAACGGCCTGGCTAATTTAAATGTCAAAATAAACCGATGATAAAGTAATAGACGTGAAATTCGTAAAAAGATATTAGTTGAAAGATCGCTAAAATTGGCTTTTTAAAATAACCTATAAGGAAAGAGAAAACACTTTGCAAACACAAGGAATAAAGAGTTTAGCAAGGTTAAATATACGCTGTGAAATGCAAACGGAGTTGGAAAAATTAATAAAAGAGGAGAAAAGGCTATAAAACTTATTTACGACTCGAGTCGAATACAAACCCTTACTAAAACGCATCTTGAAATAGAAATAGAGACAAAATCACTTCTCGGATAGAATAAATAACAAGCTATAATAAAACAGAAACGGTCTGTATAAGGAAAAGAATCCGCCTGAAGACACAATAAGTGGCGTAAAACAATAATACGAACCTTACAAACTAATACTTACTAACTATAACCCTTACATTAACCTCCTATCGTGCCTCTTTCTAACTAATAGAAACGATCCAATAAATCTTATTAACTTCGCAAAACTATAGGATGAGGAGGAGAATTATAATGGTGAGTCGTATGATATTATCGACAACAAGATACGTATAATGGTAAATCCGTATAGAAGACTGAAGATTAAGCCGCCATAATTTTATATTATTTTACCCTGTATACTACTAAAGAAAGTTAAAAAGTGGTATATATATTACCTTATAAAAGTAAAAAAATTTATGAAGTATTATAATCGTTGAAAAATACACTTCGATATGGAAATAAATTACGAATTATATGATAAAGAATAAACTAATACTACTTAGAAATCCGTAAAAAACCAGCGTAAAAACGCTAATAAGAGGACATAAAAAGTGCTTACCACCTTATTAGCGAAGTTCTGGAAATATTGGGCGGCCCTCAAACCAAAATATAAAAAAAGACAAACTATTTATGAAAATAATTACAGAAGCATATTGAATAAACTTTCATTTCGATCTTATGATATTTAAATCAGGAAAAAAATTGAAGGCTTTTTATACAAAGTTCAAAGCCTTTTTAAAGCCTCGATATGACGTTGAACAAGCCTAGGATTAGTATTTATAACTGAAAGGGCCAAAGTCGAAAGCTAAATTACCAAAGTAAACCTCGCCAAAACAATTTACCACGTCATATACCAATGATTTAAAGTGTATCTGAAACAGAAAAAACGCTTTGAATACGGCTTCCGAAACGATATATATTAAGGGAAAAACTCCAAAAACCGAAAACAAAACAGTTACTAACGACGACGACCCTATAGCCAAACATGGAATTCATAACAGATATAGTAATATCTACGAAAAAAATATACGGAGCTTCATATGTTTTTCAAAAAACTGTATTATATAAGGTAAGGTTAGCTGTTAATATACTAATGATCCAATACACGAATAGATTCGGATTAAATGCCTGTTTCAAGTCGATTACCTATCCAAAGGCTAAATAAAAACGAATTTTACAATGTATGTAGCCGAATGAAAAGGTGTAAAGGATAAATTTAATGTCTACCCCTACGAATCCACCTTCATTAAATAAGTATTTAAAGGAGATAATACGAATCTCACTGCTCAGGATAACAAAACTGCCTAGCGAATTTTTACAGGCTTATAGAACGCCTTTTTTCTATATAACAAATGCTAAAATTATGAAAATAACGTGTTAAACATACATATAACATCGTAATTCGCACTTTCTGATAGATAAAAAAACTTATTTCACGGTGTTATACTAAGTACGGACGTAATTAAAATATTGAACGTCAGAAAACAATAATTCGACGCGTTTACGACAAAATTCCCAAGATTTTAATTCAACCGAACAGAAAAATGCCGAAAAGTTCTATTCCATAAAAGTTAAACGTCATCGCTTAATACGGTCGTTGTAAATACGCGATTCAAACCGGTAAAGTTTTATGTAATAAATTATAAAACGCTATTTCTGCTATCGTTAACTAATATAAACAAATTTGAAATCTAGGTCTAAAATACAACTCATTATACTATCTACGTTTCAGATAATATATTCATGTTGTTTCGCCTTTAGTTTGGATATGTATTATTTTTCCTCGAAGTACATATAATTAAAGCTGTTTACTTAACGTTACAAGAACTAAGGATATTATACCGCCGATTCGAGTACCTAGTTACGAAACGCCTTTTAGGGTTTTTTTATGTCGCAAAACACAATAATATAAGACAAGAGACGTTTAAATCTATAGAAAAGTTCTGTTACAAATAACAGCTGTACCCATAAGCCCTAAAATAGTTTAAACTATGGCTTCAAAAAGATATGAAATTGAATTATACGGTAATTGTGCACATAATATACCTCGATGGCCAGCTAATATTATATGCCATCGACGTAATAATATCATTCCAAGTCGCAAAATTTATGTGGAACGCTTCCATTACTAACTATTTGAATATTTTAGTAAATGGCTAGTTAAAAGTTTATTTAAAACCTTCGAACTGGATTACCTACAACATAGGCACGGCCTTCAATTCGACTAAATAACGCATCAAGGCCAAAGTTACCGCTAATAAATATAAACAGATACCGGTAAAAATAAAATAAGGTATAAAAAGGTATAAAAAGTACTATAGACCGTTCAAAAAGAATATATAATATTTTTCACAAACTTAAAGGGTATAAATTTTAAAAAATAAATCATACAAATAGCGGTTAACGTTATAAACAATATATTTGCCCCGAGTAAACTTATTCTAACACTTCTTATTTTCGGTAGTTATGACAATGTCTATATAGATTTAATACTATCTCAAGCCACAATAGAAGAAGCAAATGTTTTGGAAAAAATTATGGTAACATTACGTTCCCTACAAGCTAGAAATAATATTTCGAAATATTAGCCGCAAGAAAAATCCCGCGTAAAATTATAGTTTTAAACCTATTACTATAGTTAAAAATCTTATTTTTTTTAAAGAAAATGTATAGATTAAACTTCGGAGTACTAACAGATTTAAAGGCTGCGATATACTTTTAAATTTGTCATATAATATGTGTTTTCTGCTAAATGATAATACGAGAATATAGAAAGAAGAATATAAACAAAGGCGAATCGAAAATGCAATCTACCTAATAATACTGATGAAGTTATTTTTATAATAACGAATTTAAGCCGCAACCGAATCCTATACACTCCCCAGATATTACGTTTAAACCTTTATTAACATATAAAACCGGTCCGCCTATATTAATGAAACCAATACCGCGTTGCCAAAGGCGCCCATTTAACTTTAAAAACAAAAAACGCTTTAACACATTTATTGCAAACTTCTTTATTACGTAAAAAGAAATAGCGAATCGTAAATTAAGTTTACATTTTCGCTGAACAGGTATTATTACCACCCTAGATATTTCGTTTAAATAGATTATCCAAACGGAAATTATTGCCTCAATCCAATAAAACGTTTTGAGTTTTAAAAAGTTTTAACCAAAGATTTATAATACCTATAATTTTTTTCCTACATCCCAAGTTAACAAAATGAATTAAAAGGCTAGTAAGCTATATGAAAAGAGCAACTTTATAATTAAAAAGTACGATAATACCGGCAAAAATATTATAACTTAATTACTCATATTATAGAGTGCAAGACATCTCTTTATTTTAATGTTCTCCACCTCCTTAATTACCTCTTATAACCTTTATATTCAACTTCGTAATGTTATATAGGCTTATACACAGTCGTAAAAGCGGTTTAAACGCCATATTTACGCTTATATACCTACGAAACTTTAAAAGTACTATTTAATCGAAAGGACTTTACATATTATATCCGTTTTACAAACTCGTTAACGATGGTATATATTAGTAGAACACCTACCACAGGCATTATAGAAAATGGCTCGAAATAGATAACTCAAACTTTTACTTGTTCATACTAGTTTTAATTAAACCATTTAAAATCTTTACGATTATAGGCATTAAAACAGATAATACGTTAACCTTATATAAAATTTTGTTTTCCGTAATTGAAGAAAGAAAGCTTTTATAATCCAAATTAAAAGCAAAACCTAAAACGTACCTAACGGAGGATTATATAATCGAATTTAATGGTACGATAATTATGTTCATGAATAATATTTTAAACCTTATGTAAAAGGGTTCATTGGATAAAGTTACCCTTTTTAACCTGGAAAACTCTAAAAGAGCCAATGAATACAAATGCTAACGTGTACTTAATACTTAGAATATATTAGTTATGTAGCCGACAGCGGTAATTAACCTTTGAGACACCGCGTAATATTGAAAAAACCTATCGGATAACGTATAAAAGTCTTTTAATGAACGCTATACATGGTAAATATATAATTTAAAGTATAATTTTAAATTTATACCACTTAATATACGTATTAGTAAACTCTTTATTTTTACAAACGGTTCCTTCGCTAATGATATTAACTATAACTTGTAAAAAGGATTCGTTTTTATTTTCGGTAACAAAATACCAGCCCAAAACGGACTTACGCTTCGTAAAATAATATTTATTGGAACTTTACTAAGTATAAGCGGATTACAAAAAGCGTTCTAGCCTCAAAGATTTACGATATAGTTAGAGACTTCGACTCAAGAGTTATTATGGCGATAACGATCCAAATAATCGTTTTAAACCTTAATTTAAAACCCCTTCCTCTAATCGTTTATATCGATTCTTCCTCCTTTTACTAATATCTCGTCAAACTCGGCACTACGAACCAAAAATGCCTTATAATCGATATTATAGCTTCACACAAATCGTATAAACACCACAAAATTTAGAAAGGAAAATAAATTGACGAGAAGTTAACATTTAAAAATTCAAAAATTGAAAAATCCCTAAATGGGGAATTAAAGGTGTTCGTATTAAATAATATTTTATCTGTTGGTATTACTGAAAAGGTTTTACAACCCTATTTAGGTTTAATATTTCACGTCTTATATTTCATACTTTAGTTTTATTTTACATGTTTATATTAATTTCTACATTTTATTGCGGTTCGAATCCGTTATTTAAATTGTTTTCTACATGTTATCGCAGTAAAAATGTTTCATTTACATATATTTTACAAATTTTCCTTCGTTTCAATTTATTATTTGTATCGTTTTTACTTCATCATCACTTTATGTTTTACCATTTACGGCTTTATTAAATACATTTTTCACTGCTTATTAGTTACTTGTATTGGGATTTTTTTGTTGAAAAGCAATGTTATTACTATATAACGAATGATATTATAGCAGGGCGCGCCGGCTCGGGTAGAAATAAGTAGCTAATTGTTTCCAAAAGTGAAGAAAGAGAGCGGCATCGCGTTCTTACCATCTCTTTCACTGCCATTCCCCTCGCTACCAGCGTTACCACTATTGCCGCTATCGATGCCATTATTAACGTCGCCGAAGGGATGGTACCACATATTGGACCGCATGCCATTGGGTAAAGACGCAGGAGTTTTTTTTTATCCTCTTTGCAACAACGTGTAATGATGTTATCGAATTCGCCTATATAATATATACTCGAATCCCGATTATAAGCGGAGATAACAGTTATCATTTCCTTAATTTGCTAGTTAACGCTTATTAATAATTAATGTCAGCTTGTTTTAGTTATTTATAAAAGTAGTTATTTTTAAAAGCGCTTTAAACTGCATATTAATATAAATGGAATATTTGTATTCGCAATTAAAATTATAAGTTGAAAATAAACTTATCGTAGAGATAATAGACGTGTAGTAGGGTCTTAGTCTATAGCCTTAGGATTACCAACATAAGGGCGTATCCGTTACCAGTCCGTTCGTAATGGAAGTAATGGGCCTAACAATTTCCGTTTTAATAGTAATTGCCAATAAATTTACCCGCGGCCCCAGACGCGATATACGGCACGTAAATAATATCCATTAAAGGATAAGAGCTATGGACCCAAATACACCGTTTCAATACTTTACTGGTTAAAAAACCTTGCGGCGCACCCTAACGAACCATAATTCGAAGCGACTTACTAGTTCGGCCTTTAATACCTCATCTATAAGATATTAGTACGATACATAGTACGGGAAAGAGAAATAATACGAACTGCATTACAAATTCGCCAGGTTACGTTTGCAATAGTGGGGGAGAGGTAGCTCTTACGGTTAATAGGGTTTTTATCCGTAGGAGAAGGGTAAGGTATATAACTTGAAAAGCTTTCCGATCCTTTCCCTAGAGGTTAAGGGGAAGAAATAAAGAAGGAAAGGGAGAAAAGGGGTGGCAGCGTAGTCGGTGGCAGGGGCGGAGAACGTAGTGAAAAGGAAGCCTGGAATTAATAACGTATTACCCAATAAGGTAAAGCTGGGGATGGGGGTAGTGGCAAAAGCCTACTCGCGTTTACGCTTCTACGCCAAACGACGCCTAAAAGACATGTTTTTATGCGGCATCTATTTATGAGCGGAGATAATATATAGGGTTGATTGAGTAACCCACCTATAAAAACGGTTTAAAATAGACAGTTGAAATAGTGGATCAGGTTTATATACGCTGATTATTTGATTAGGACTTATGTTGGTACAAGGCGCCTATCATTAAAGGAGAAAAGAAAAGAGGTTTTGCCCAAACCGATAACAATATATCTTTTTATACTAACTTCAAAACACGTAACACCGTAATTACACTTGTATAATTACACTCCTATAATACCTACGTAATTATACCCCCATAACATCTCCATAATCATATCCTTATAGGGATCGATAACCACATAAATAATATTTACCTAAACTAATTAGGGCTTTATTACAATCATTACCACGGTTAAAACTATTAATCCAAACTTTTAAAATTTATAGGGCAAACAAATTGTTATTACTAAATTACGGACAAAAATTGTATTACGACTAAACTCCTATTATCAAACCGCTGATATAACTACTTTATGAATTACATTATTATTACTCAATTACTAATATAGGCTGCAGGAAAGAAAAATATTATTTGTATTAATATTACTATATAAATTTATACTTCATAAACTACTACGTTACACATTACACATTTGCAAAAGTATACGGTAATATGCCACTTTATAAGGTGTATTTTTACAAAGTATATAAAAATGTGTCATTAGCTAAAAGTGGTATTTTCAAAGTATATAATAGTGTACCACTGCTTGAAAGGAGGATTAACAGAGTGTATGGTAAAATTCTACTACCTGGGTGTGAGATTATAACCTCTCACCTGTGGCTTATACTCTCCAAATACCTCTTCTCCCTTCAACCTATCTTACTACTTCAATATATACTACCAATATTTATGATTAATCTTCTACTGTTACTACGTTAACGTAAAGAGACCTTACCGACAATAAGTATCGAATGTAATACTAATTAGTAAGAATTTCCAATGTCCAGTTAATGACTATAACGATACTAAAGTAAATTATTATATCCTAAACTTTCAAAATTAATATATTTCCTATTACGTGTTTATAATGAACGAGCATCTAATATACAATGTTTCCAGTAATTGTAAATTACCCTTTTAACCTTTTCTTGTTAACGAGTAATATTAGAAAGTCTATTGATGATATAAAATGAGTATTATTTATAAATAATTCATCCGTAAAACCTATTAACTTCGATTTCATTATATTTACCGAAACCTTATTCATTCATTCATTTAAGTAATCCAATTACTATTTGATCATTTTATTTAATCTTTTAAATTTGTTGTCCCGTGGATTTTATAGTTTTATTGCAATGAAAAGATCGTACGATATCTTCGATTAATATAATGTAATAATATAGAGCATATGGGCTCTCTGCTTAAAGTTTCTCTGTAATTTTACTTCGTCGGTTTTATCGATAATTATTAAGCTCATAACATACCATTACTAATTTAAATTAATATAAGTTCTGTTTTAGCTTTAATACTATTAATACGGATTAACGATTTATCAAAGTTAATCTGTATATTTATAATGGAAGTTTCAACTAATTTATAGTCTTATTGACTTAATGTTTCTATAATACGTTATTTCCACACTTTAAATCTAATATCTCTGAAGAAAACGGTATTACTAATTTTTATATTGACGATACCAAAGTCTTTATTTTTCGTAATTAATAGGTATGATTCAAACGTTAAAGTATTTATACTTGGCCTATTTTTAAAATACGTTCCGTACGTTCAAAACAAATAAACGGTTTTTTTCGGTTGATCTGTAAAAAGAATTACTATAACGTATTAACGTAACGGCCGGAAACTTATCCCTTAGTTTTTTTTTAGGAAGTTTTAATAGTATAATCCGCTGAAAATCAGTGGCTCATTACGTGTATATTTACGTGATATCTCGTCTATTAGGTTTAGACTAAACTTTCACGCCTACCATTAAATTAGTAGTAATAATGAAAATTAAACGGTAATTAATCTTTTAAATTATAGGTAATTAAATAAGGATTGAGTCCTCACTTTTATTACCGTATCTTTAAAGGATGAATCGTAATTTTTTGTATAGTGGCTTTATAATCTTACCCTGAACTTTGTGAATTATGACCGATTTTTTCAAAAAAAATGTTTTAAACTTTGAATCACGTCAACTCTATAAATTATATGACCTTTTATAAAAAAGAGCCGTTCATCCTTATTTGGTCTCTTTTTAAAACGGTTTATTCCGTATATTAATTATACCTTCAACATGAAATTTCAAGGCAAGTTTTCCGGTAGACTTTTCCTCTTAAGATATCTAAGTAGTTGTATATGATTCGTTAGGCTTATGATCTCTGTCGTCGTTCTTTTTTCAATATATATCCTTCTTTTAGGTAATTTTCTACGTCGTCGACGTTCCATTAGCTTGTTGACAATCGGCTCGCAAGGGTTATATTAGCTGATTCGTTCGTCTTGGAGGTTATCGAAATTAGGATTTTTATCAGACTTGAGGAATTTTTTTGCAGTTTTAATTATATGATTTGGAAAGTGATAAGTTTGTTAACAATTTTAACCATTGTATTTGAATTAATAATATTTAAAATATTATACATCATATCCTATTAGACTAATTTTCTCTACATAAAAACTTTACTTTCAAGGGAGAGTGATAATACGTTCGTTATTAATAATCCGTTTCTAATATTAAAAGAGTTGTTAACTTAACGGGGTATCGATTTCTTCCTTAGTTTCTTTAAGGTTTTACTATATATTATAACCCGTTTTTGGTGATTCAAAGATAGTAACGATATAGTCGTTATGTATTTAAGCTTCAAATACTAGTAAGATTAATATAAAGCTTTAATGTTAATAACATCATTAAAGTTTTTTACCGCTATTAAAAGTCGTATTTTTTTGTTTGTAAAGATTTCGATTTAGAATATAAAAATAAAATAGGCCTTTTATAAAAGGGTATATGCCTTTTTAACTTTAACAATACATTAATAAACTTAATGAAAACCTATTTATATTAAATCCTTATCGACTTAATATTAAATTGAAAAAATGTAGTAAATTTAGTACTTACATTGTGAATCAATACGTATGGTGGTCAAAGGTACAAATTAATTTACAAAGTACATAGTACCTTTTACTTTTCATTTTCTGTATTCGTTTTCAGGAATTTGGCGCTATAAAAAGCCGTAGCGAAGTCTATAACGTAAAGTAATGGTTTACTATCTTAGTAGAATACGTTTATAGCGACTTTAAAGTTAAATTTTGATTTTTTAACGTAAACTTAAACCTTATTGGTGTCTGAGAATGTATTTGATAATTATCATAAAGCCATTCATTTCCTTTCAATATCGGTAAGTCCATATACTGATAATTATCCGTTTTAAAAACCTTATAAAACTTAGTAATTACCGGGTAATTAAACCTATATAATGATTCACGAAGTTCCACCTTCGTTAACTTAAATTCCGTTATCCTTAGCCTTTAAGGATGAAATTAAAAATATCTCTATTTAAGGTTAAGTGGAAACCTTTTACCGCTTTTTACTTGAACCAATTTATCAATTTAAACGTTAACTTTAAAGCCGAGGTTTTTTATGTTTTTAAGGTATAAAAAAAAAGGAAAGGGATTTTAAAATATATAAAATAATAAGGCTAACGACAATTTTGACCGTTGTCAATTTCAGTGAAGATAATTTTTTTCCAAAGCTAAAACCAACCTTAGTATTACTAATATTCGTATGAATAAGTTTCGTATTAGTATTAGTATCTCTTCGTAACGCGATGTACTACGAATAACCTCTTACTAAGTACCGTATTACTCTAGTATCTGATATAATATCTTAAAAGACTTACTTAGTATAACGATTTTAAATGGTAAAAGGGTATATATAGCTAGTGTTTCTATCGTTATGTCGGTGGTAAGGGTCTTTACTTCTTAGGCAGTATAGAAATACATAATCGGCAAGTTATTACGTTACTTTCAATCTGGTGCCAGTATCTTTATATCAGCTAATAACCTTAGGCTTTTTTTGCTTCTTTTTAACTTTATTACCTTGAAATTTTGTAACGCGTGATATATAATCTTAGTTAAGTATAAATGAAAAATGTATATTATATATTACCTATTTGAATTCACCCTCAATAGCAGTATACCTTGTCAACTAATATCTATATTTACCACAAACCTAATATTTCTCATTGTTCAAAGTAAATTTTATTAGCTGAATCAAAGATTTGAAGGGAAAAAAAAAATATTTTCGATAAATAGTTTGATTACATCCCTAGATCCGGGCATTTTTTTAGCTGTACTACTCGTGCCTTTCATATTTACGGTCGATGTAATACGTGTTAAAGGAGTCTTTTTGTTATTCCTGACTTTAGGGGTTTAAAGGTACATACTAGGTGAGCTGGAGACTTAAGTTGTTACAGTCGTTAACGAGAAACGTAACTGGCTAAAAAACCTCTCCAGGTAGCATTAGAGCATTATAAGGCGTATTGGAACTGTTTATTACTCTTAACAACTTGCCGAATCTATTAGAGTAAGGTGCCTTCACTAGCGCTTATATTTTCTATTAGCTGTTGGTAAAAAAGTAGCATATTAAATATCTAATTGAAAAGGTTTACGGCACTTTCTGTTTCTTTTTTATATTCAAATATATCGAACCACTTAATAATGTTTCAGTCGGTATAATACTAGATAAAATTAACATCGTATTCGAAGTAGCCTTTTAGGTTATCGTAAATTTCATGAAAGAAAAAATAATTCGTTAGATTCTGAAGTTAGTAATCCTTAACCTAACTGGTAAGGATACTAGGAACGAACGACTAAAAATTTAGTGATTTAACCCGTATCTGAAGGCAGATATTGAAAAAAAAGTTTAATCTGATATCGAAAAGATTATATAGCTTACCATTATACTTTTTCTTTTCTCTCTAATTTTTAACGAACGTAATAAATGCCGCGTAATCTATATCTAATATGAGGATGTATAGTAGGAGAAAAGTAATATATTAGTCGTAGAGATCTTTTAAATCCATCAATTGGTATTAGAGTAAGTATTAATAGGTAGGATAATTACTTTTAGTCGAATTTAAAGAAAAATAGAAGTTATTCCTATAATAGGCTTACGTATAAAGATAATCTTTTTTTGATTAAACTATTAAAATTAAAAGTGTTAAAGAACTTCAAAGAAAGTATCTTAGTGGTTTTCACCTTGGGGGATTTAGTAATAATCCTCTTAATATTAATGAGTATATTGAGGTTCCTGCTTAATTAATTAGTGTATTTAAACGTTTATGGTCCGTAAGTTAATTCATTCCTTACGGCTAGTGGTATTATACCGTAAATTTTATGGGAAAGGGTTTCAAAAACTTATCAGGGTTTAGGTAGGTCATAACGAACGCATATAGGCACTTTAAGAGATATTATCGCTAATAATATATTTTCCCTTAACCTTTATCTATTAAAGGTTTCTATTTGTGGCTTATTTTTAAAGAATGTCTGCTTAAATTCCCCTTTTCCAATATTTTGCAGGGAAATTAACACCTCGCTTATATAATTCAACATTTTCTCTTATCTTACTTTATTTATCTGCCTTTGTAAATATATTCGAATTTCAATCTTTGAACTATTTCCAACAATTATAGAGTACTCGAAGTTCATAAACGTTGCCAGTAGTAATTTCATCGATAATATAACGTTTCATTACATTAATAAGGTGCCCTAATGTTAAGTTTTCGTCAGCGTTCTTAAATAAAAGGTTTTTATTATAATACTTTTTCAAATATTGCCGATGTCTTCAATTGCATTCTTTTGGTAGAGGTTTTTAACGGTGTGTATTCCGGTATATTTTCAAGCTAACGTAACCAGAATTTAGAAATATAAAGGAAAGGGTATAGTATAAAGTAATAAGTCATAGGTTGGATGTTAAAGTTGGTGTAAGTTAAAAGTCATAGAACTTAGTCGTTTTTACGATTTAAAATTTTTAATAATAGTAGTTGTAATATTAGTTACTTCTCTGTTTACTAACTTGCCAACTTGATCTTTAAGACTTTAAGGTAGTTAATCTTAAAGCCTTCAAAAACATCAATAAAATTTTCTTGGTATTTTTGGTAACGATATCGTCGCTTTCTTTTGAATTGTCATGAAAACTTACATAATCCAAAAGCCTTTCTTACTTACTACCACAAAAACTAGTACAACGTATAGAGGCCGTTCGCAAGAATCTTTTCTCTACCTTGCCTAAACAAAGCGTAACAACCAGAAAGTATATTTTTTCTTCTATTTAGCCAATCTTTGCTTAACCTTATAAGCACTGATTAGTGATAGTAGATCTTTGTCGTTGCAACGTAGTCGATTCGAATTACTATGGTCGAAGTAACTGGTATTACATTGATGTTGGTTGATTGATACGATATAATAAGTTCCAAGTTTGGCAGACTGCTAGCCGATCTGCACACTAATTTGTATGGCGAAACACTTTGGTTTGTACCTCACTTTATGGTGAGCACCTACTGCACTACATTTGCAGTGCAGTTCCATAAACTGCAGTTAATTTGCAGTGAGTATAAACAACTAAACAAATAGTTTAGTTAACTTGAATTTACTGCATTTGACTGCTATTCTAATAATATTTTTAGTTCATTCCATTTTCATCTTTCGTTCCTAGATATATTAAGATATCATTTAACTATATTTTCTCCTCAATCCGTTTTGAAATAACCTTTAAAATGTTTTTTAATAAGACATTACTTTATAACTATATTTTTGCTACGATTTTGACGTTCTTAACGTAATTATTAGTACTTTCGTCAGGCTATCTTACAAATATCCTTGTAAAATTAATTCTTAATTCTGTAAATGTTGAAAATGTTTTTTTTTCGAATGAAATAGTATTTGTCGCAAGTTATTATAACTGTGCTTTCGAGAATATAAAATTTCGTGAAATATCATAATAATTAAATGGTTATTCATTCTGAATCAAACAAATAAATGCTTGTAATTTATACTTTACTTGTTTTTTAATTACATTTAGTTTAATGTTACTATTTAAATTTAATAGTTAATTCATTTTAGTCAATTCAAATTAAAGAGAAAATTTTCTTCAGCTATAGATATTACCATATACCTCTATAGTTAGTAGATAGTCACACTGCAGATTGCACCTTTGCAAGAGTCTATGGTATCGTATCACTCTATAAGTTGTATTCCTATAAAGTACCTAAAAGTAGTATTTGTAAAGTGCACGGTAAAGTGCCACTTCTTAGAAGAGAGACAAGTAGAGTGTATAGTAGAGTACCATTACCTGAGTAAGAGCCTATAACCTCTTAACTATAGCGTGCACTTTCTAGATATCTGTTCTCACTTCCATTAACCTTACTACTTTAATATACACAATCTTTACAATTAATTTTATACTTTTTACTTTTAGGTGAGTAAGCAGAGACCTTACCAATACTTATTAGTAGTCAACTTGGTCGACTATGGACAGCCTAGAGGAAAAAAGATAACCTCAACTTAAGTACAAATAATGGGATACTATAACGGTCTTAACTGTCTGTGCTTTAATACTAATACCTATAAAATATATAGGAGTATAAAAATACACAGAAGTGTTTTTAAAACCCGAAACAACAAAGATTGTGAGACATGAGATAGCTTTGAAAGGGATAATTTTAATACAATATTATTAACTCAGTTAATACCTTATATGCTAAAAGCCCTGTTATTCTATCCATTAACTTAATTTGGCGTTTTGGACGTACCTGGTCACTTTTTAAAGAGCGTTCTATTATATATCAGGCTACGTAAGCCAAAACCAACAAGTTTTGGAGCCCTTTGTTAAGATCCATCCGATTTGAATGCGATATCCAAATCGTTTCCAAACTTTGAAGGAGGCTAAAATATAATATCCAAATCACTTATAAGCTTCAAAAGTGGCTAAGATACAACATATAAACCGTTTATAAACCTTGAAAATAGCTGGGAAACTATATCCGAACTATTTATAAAGTACAAAATATGTACCAAATATAATATTCGAAACGCCTATTACGTTTCAAGAATTTACTAAAACTCTATCTTTTCCCCCGTTTTTACTACCCAATTTATTTTCCCCCATTTCACTCCGTTCGTTTTCCTCCGTTCGCTTTCCTTCGTCCTCCCTAAATTACATCGTTTGTTTTAATTTATTATTTGTAACGTTTGAATTTGCTAGCCGTTCAATTAGTGTAGCATTTATTAAGCGATAAAAGGTTTACCTGAGATACCTAACTAACCAGTAGTTATGTTTTATTTACATTAAAAATCTGTTGATATTAGTAAACATTGGACGCTTTAATTTGTACTCTTTATTACATTTTATTTGCTTTTCATTTTACGTATTTTTCGGCTTTATTTAAACTAATTTTTTCAAAAAATATATATTTTTAACGTACTTAAATCTCATCTACTGTGTAAAATTACACTTTTTACCGTTTTAACATTTGTAGTATACTTATAAATCAGTTCCTTAACCGTTTTAATATACTTCACACTTTTGTATCTATAATTTTAACACTGAGAACCCTAAATAAAGCTTGGGAATGTACATATTATTTATTCAGAAATATATCGTTTTGTAAAATCATTTTTAAGCATTTAGACCTTAACTTATGGTACTATAAGATTGAAGTTTTAATGGAGAATTTGAACTATTTTGCGGCTAATATATATATTATAAATATGTGTTGGAATATTAGTAATTGCATTATATTAGGTCAACTTTACTTACAGTAAAATTGACTATACTATAAGTTGAGTGTATTTTTTTGTAGACCTACTGTATTTGAATTCAGGCCAAGTATAGTATGCTCCTACTTTACACTAGAGCATGAGCCAAGCAATTGGCCATGAAAATTACTGTGCAAACCGGTTAGCGGTCTGACAAGCCAAAAACAATACATCCACCACTTGACCACAAAATATTAATATTACTTCGACCAATAGAATCAATAACGTTGCAACGTCCAAAGTCTTATCAATAATAATCAATAATTATTAAGTTAAACACGGATAAGCGAATTAAAATAAAAGGTTACTTTCTGGTTACGCTCTACATTAACAAATGGCGGGTAGGGTAAAGGAAAGATTCTTACGAAAGGCCTCTATTAGTACTACGCTAGTCCACAATAGAAGAAAAGCAGAAAAGACTTTTGGGTTACACCAATCCACAACGTCAATCTGGAAGTAAGTGACGGTATCGCTATTAAAAATACTAATAAATATTTACGGATCTTTTTTAAAAACGTTAAGATTAACCGCTAAAAGTTTCAAAACTACAAGATAACAAACAGTTAAGTTAGTACTACTACAGATGTTACTACTATGAAAACGAATAAGTCCTACGGCTACCAACAATAAACAACCTTCAACTTTACCCTTTACATTGAACCTTTGCCCCTACTTCACTTTTTTTACTTTCCTTATGCCAATTTAATCGCTAAGTTCACTATTCTAAGAGAAAACAACAAAATTCGCCAAGTCACCCCGATAAAGCTACTTCACTAAGTTTCCACCCAACTTTACTCCAAAATACCAAATCTTTAAATCACCAAACCCCTCGTCCATCAAAATCTACGCTACCTAAAACTACAAGAGAACTACTATCTAAAAACTAATAAAGTCAAATAAAGCCTTCAGAACTGCTTTTACTAAGTATTACGACGAAGATCTTTAGTCGTAAAATATTGACGGAAATTTGATAGAAAGGCACCTAATCAACTTCATTGGCTGTTAAATAATTGAATAAAGGTGAGAAACTTGATTGTGGCGACCGCATTTTCCGTTAATACCGTTAGTTTTTCGAAGATCAAACTATTAATATGTAAAAGAGAATTTGAAAAGGTGTTAAATCAAGATTAGAGTCGGAACTTAAATACTAAGGGATATAAGTAGCAAAAAATAACTCCACCAGATTAGTAAAAACCTTTTACGGATTAGCCTCACTTAAGAAATACCTTTAAAACTCACGCCTAAAGTGAAAATGTATTAAGGGATCTTAACAATCCTATAAACGTTTCAGGGGACCATACCTTTACCTTTAGCTAAGTTAAACCTCTTTACATACCAACGATATGGAACCTATTAACCTAATCAACAGCCTAATACCCTTATGTGATAATGCGGAGTATGTTTTTAACGGCAGTAGGATACAAGAAGCGGTAGCCGCCAACACAGCTAAAGGAATTAACTTTAACACCCTCCACCAGTCAATTAAGTAAAACCGTCAAATACCTCAAAACCTTTAAGTCCCTAATACCCACTAGCTTTTTAATCAAAATCGCTAAGCCACTTAAAAATCTTTCTACAGCAGATTTACCTATACATATAAACCTACCATAAGTTCTATCATAAGACTTTACCCCTCGAGCTAGGCGACTGGCTATTACCCTTAACTTTGTACTTCGAAGGCTCCAAAGATTAAATCGCCAGAAAACACCAATAAAAACTAGAATAATTATCGCGACCTTTCCCTAAAACTTATTAAGATAATTATTGGCGGAGCTTTAGAAATTGCAACATTGTCGATTCGATTGATAGAAGTAACAGTAGTATTGTAGTAGTCAGGTGATGGATGTATTGTTCTAGGTTTTTCAGACTGCTAGCCAGTCTGCGTAGTAATTTATATGGCCAATTGATTAGCTCGTGCCCTAGTATGAAGTGGATGCTATTATGGACTTAGGCTGTGAACCTTCAGTCTGAGTCATGAGTCATATGCATGTTGAGATGCACGATGTTGTGTCATGTTCAGTTCTTATAGTGTGGTTAGTGTAATCCAGGACGTCTAGTTTATTAGTACTTTTGACATGGTGCAACGGTCAAAAGGGTTGACTTATATCAGCTGATGAAAGCTATGCTAACTGGCTTGAGCTTACTTCGTAGGATCATTACAGATGCATATTGTACTTCCTTTGCAGCTAACACAGTAGGCTCGCACAAAACAATATACTAAACTTACAGTTAGTATAGTCAACTTTACTCTAAGTAAAGTTGACCTACTACATTACAAATACTACTATTTTAACACTAGCGTCTTTTTAGTTTGTATGCATACGCTAGTGTGGTTAACTAATCCTTTCTGGTAAGCGCTAAACTGCGACCTTATTCATTCACCAGACCTCTGTTAATTTTAATGGACCTTCGTATCGAATTGTACCTATTTATATTTAAATTGTCCCTAATTGCCATCAATTGCTCTATGGCTCCAAAGCCTGACTTCAATGGTTTTTATCAAAAGTTCTTTCGCTATAAACTCATAAAAACATCCGCTTTATCCGTATTAATGAAATAAATCGTGATCTTTAATCCCTTAGCAGTTTTCCATTTTGTTAGTATATCTATAGCTGCCGTCATTTTGTGACTTAGCCTTACCGAGCGGCCTATTAACGTAGCCCATAATATATATAGTTAGTTTATTGTTATTTATAAACCTTTTAAGGGATTTGTTTGGCGATACCTTCATTATAGAATTAACAGCATTTTTTTTTATCATCAATTTACCAGAATTCCTTAATTTTCTTCCTTTTGTAGGCTTTGCAAAATGGTATTATGTCGATTATCAGGCGTTTTTCGTTGGTGGTTCCAAGCTTCAAACGGCATTCGAATAAGCTTATTAAGTCGATATAAATTACTCTCTGAAGAGGAGGTATCCTTAGCTACTTGGTGATAACGTTAAGGGCTTTTTATAGTATTATGACTATATTAAAACTTGTCATTATACCGTGGACTCTTGAAACCAATACACTTCGTATAATCCTCTTATATTTGATAAAGGTCTAGTAAATCAGGTTATAAATAATATTAAACTATTCTTCCTACTTATCCTTATTAACGAGGGTTATCAGAAAGTCTATATATAAAGATAGATTGGTGTTATTTACGAAAAACTCATCCATAAAGATTATTAACTTGATCCTTGACAAATCAATTAGGATTATATCAATCCCTCGGTCTTGGTTCCATATTTATTACTAAATCCTTTCGTTTAGCTGGGTAAAGTCGTTACATGTTAGGTCTTATACTTATACCATAATAAAGAGGTCGTACAAGGCTTCCAACTAACATAAGATGGTAATATAACTGTCAAGAGTACGTTATTCTAGGTACCATTAGGCTTTAGCTACGTTAGTCTTGTCGATTATAGCCAAATTAATGTCTTAGCCCTTTTGACGAAAGCTGAAGCCAGCATTAACACTAAGTATACGAATTGACGATATTTTAAAGTCAAATTGGTTGCTTTTCGCCAACGTTATAACTGACTTGCAATTCTAGAATTTAAAGTCTTTAATCGCCTGTTGTTTTGTTGCTTTAAAGTAGGCTATTTCAATAAAAAAAGTATTATCAGTTTGTATACCTACCAAGTCAAAGTCCTTCTCTTATGTTATCAATAAATACAGGTCATACATTAAAGACTTTATAAATAACTGTAGTTTAAACGACAATTAATAGATTAGAAACCAATAGATGCCTACTTTAACTATTTTGTATAGTGACTTAATACATCGAATTACCGTTCCTAAAGGGTAAGTGGCATGCAATTACTACGGTAACTTTAGTAGTACAATCCGCTGTAAATTTATTATTAACTATTTATAAGCTTACATTTTATTTCAGTTATTAAGCGTAAACTTGTCTTTAGTTTCATCTAAAAAACTTCCTACTAGGGCGACCACTAAACATTAGCTAATCTTCTAAATCATTGGCGATTACTTAAGAATTCAATATTTGCTTTTATTACTGTATCTTTAAACGATTAGGCGTAACTTTTTGTACAGCTGCCCCATAATCTTACCTTCAACCTAGTAGATGATTTTTAACTTGAAAATCGTAATGCTTAGGTTTTAAAAGTCAAAATTGGCTTTCGGTACGAATTGTATAACTTTTCGCATTAATAAGCCGTTAATGTAGAGCTTATCAGTTTCCTTAAACAGTTTGCCGAAGATTTTAATAATACCTTATATTCGGAGCTTTAATATTAAGTTTTTGTTAATCTTTTTTTCCTATTTATCCAAGTAGTATTGTAAATACGGCCCGGTATATATTCCTCTTCTTTAATATTTCTTCTATTTAGGGGTTATCCGCGTCAACAAAGTTTTATCGGCTTAGGGATAACGGGTAAAGAAGGCTCGTATCAGCTTGGTTATCTAGGTTGAGGTTCTTCATCGTCAATAACCCCAATTTAAGGCTTAACCTAGGTAATACAAAACATTATAGGGCCGTTAGTAGTCTTAATAAGTACTTTATAGTTGGCGATACTTGAGATCTTATATAGGCTCTTCTATTTGCTTGTCTCCCACTATAAAAAGATTTTATTTTACAACGGAAAAGCAAGTACGTAGATTGTTATAGGGCAGTTCCTAGTGTTAATAGTGTTATTAATCTAACGGTGTACCGATTTCTTCCGCAGTTTCTTTAATACTTTACCATGGGTTATAACTCGCTTTTGGGTACTTATAAATAATGGAGATTCACTTGTTAAGCGTGAATACAATTCAAAAATTAGTAAAATTTGCACTAGGCCATCAGAGCCTATAATATCGTTCAGTCCCTTTACCGCTATTTAAAGGCGTGCTTCCGGACACATAAAACTTTTAATCTTTAACGTAAGGATATTATACGCTCGGTGAAGTAGTGGATATACCTTTTTAACTTTCCCAATAATCCAGTAGGCCTCCATAGGTACCTATTTGCATTAAATACCAATTATTTTAGAATTGTTTTAGAACTTCGCCGCTATAAAGTTAATACCAGTATCATTAACAACGACGTTAGGTGAACTCAAATACATATTAATATATAGTATTAATAACGTTTCCTACGTATACTTTACCGAAAAGGGCTTTAAAAACTCATTTCTATAAAAAGAGATTATAAGGTTAACGATATAGAACATAGGCTCATTATCCAAATGAAATATTTAGTATAGACTTCGAAATTAAGTTCTTGTTATCATTTAATGTAAACTTCAATCTTTGGAGGGTTTAAACATACGTTTGGAAATGGTAATAAGGCTTTTCGATAGATTTATAAGCAAAATATTCTATACCTTTTTGCCCTATAGACTTGAAGACTCTATATCATCTGTTAACGGCTAGGTATTTAAAGCACCGGTGTAATTAATGTATCTCTGGCTCCGTCTGGTTTAATAACACTACATTTAGGACTTAAAATAAAATTATAAGCACCACCACTTAAAGGTAAGGGAAAATCTTTAACCGTTTTTAACTAGCTCATCAACTTTAATGTTAATGTTAATGTCGAGAGTTTTTATATCTTTCAAGTAACAAAGGAAAAGGCTAAGAGACTTGAGGATATAAAACCTAATTTTCCCTAAAATAATTTAAACTACCGTTATCCTTAGTAAATATAATTGTTCGACTAGTCTAAGGTCAACTTTAGCCTTGTAAATATTGTAACGATTAATCTTAATAGCTGTAGTACTTTCCCTTCATAATGCCACGTACTGTGAATAGCCTCCTATTACGTATCTTATTGCCCCTATATCAGGAATAATACTATAAAACGTATAATTATCGTAACAATCACGAAAATCAAAAGCGTATAAGGGGTCAGGAGCTTAATTAGGGCAGAGGTACAGGTCTTTACCATACAAACGGTATAAAAAGGTATAGTCAGCTTATTACTAGGCTGCGCCAGGAGCATTATCTTCATGTCAATTAATCTACTTAGGCGTATTGTCGCCGTTAATTATCTAGTTACCCTCTAAGTCTGCGATTCAATCTAAATAATCCTATTTAAAAGTTATATAGTACTGGATACATTATATTATCTTTCTATCATGTCGCTTTATTGGGGGGGTGGCAACTTAACCAATAGCCAGACTTACTATAAATCCAATATCTCTTACCACTATTACGATAATAATTTTTATAGTTAATAGGTTCGCTTAAGATTTGGATTTATTAGCGTTAACATGGGTGTTACATCTAGTTTATAGTCGTTAAATGTTAAGGGTGACTATAACCATATTTTCGGTTGACGTAATTAACCACTGTATGGTTTTCTTCCTTTAAGTTAGGTAAATTGCCAATTTGTGGGTATATACCAAGCGATTTTGGTATACGTATTATTAAGGTTGCAAATAAGGAATACAATTGGCTAAAAAAGCTTTCGAAATTGGCATCTACACGCTATAATGCGTATTCGAACTCGTTAATGCCCATAACGACTTCTCATACCTTTTCGCGAAGTGTGGCTTCGCTTGTGTAGGCTTTCCTTATTACTTGCTAGTAAAACATTAATTTTTCAAATATTTCATTAAATGAATCTATCGGGGTTTTTTCCTCTATTTTTCTTTAACATTATCTTAGTGTATCTAATATTAGCCTAATTTATATAGTATTAAGCGAAGTGGACGTTATGTTTGAAATAGATTTTCATAACATCGTAAATTTCCCAAAGGAAATCGCCTTAGTTAGGAAGATCAGGTAATAGTTTTTGACGTGCTCTATTAAGATTTCGGAAAATAGTAAGTAAAAACCAAAAAAGGGAACCCCCATTAACCTACAAATATTTAAAAAAGGTATTATCTTCGTGTTAAAAAAGTTATAAAGCTTCCCATTATACTTTTTTACATCGTTCTAAATCTTAACAAAGTTCGTAAAAAGTTTGTTATTAATATTAACCATTTTGATAAGTTTTGGAGGTTAGTCGCGATAATTATCCCAATTTTCATTCGTGGTATTTCTGGGCAATCTAAGCCTTAAAGCCTCCAAAACTTGGTGTTGAAAATAATTGCCAGTTTCCTAGCCCTAGTAATAAAATCCTATAATAAGACTTGTAATAAGCTTACGCGTATAGGCAAACCTATCATAAAAAGGCCTTTGGAAAATTTAACGATTAGAGAGCTAAGAGGTAATAAGGTTTTAAAGTTTTTAAGTGGCTTGGCGATCCTGTTTAATTAATTAGTGTAAATCATCGACATAAATTCCTTTAGCGGTATTAACATCTGCTGCGTTACGCACCATTTCGCCGCTAAAGGTATACTCCACGCTATTACATAGGGGCGCTAGGTTGCCGAACAAGTTAACAGGTTTTTTATTTTCAGCGCGTAAAAAGTCTTAACTTATCTAAAGTTGGAAGGGAGGTTCTTTGAACCGTGTGTAAGGGCGTTAGAGTTTGTTAACATTCTTTTTTTTAAGTCGTAGATCTTAAAGGCATTCCTTATATTGGATTAGTTCAAAATGGTATTTTACTAGTTTAGTAAAATCCCTTTTTAACACGTAAATCCCTCGTTGTTCAAGTTATACCTTTAGTTTTAAATTCCTACTCTTTGAAACTTTTTCCATATATTAATGGTTCAGTCGATAAAGACGTAGTGAAAGTTTCGAAAGTCGCGGTTACCGCGGTTAAGTTCTTTACCACCGTCTTACTTAACAATATAGCAGCCGGTAAAATTGACGAGGTGCTTCTTTGTTAAGTCTTCGTCGACATCTTAGCCTTAAAAGTCTTTATCGCATTGCTTGGAAAAGACAGATCCGAAAACTTCGATCGCCCTTAGTAGGTTTTAGAAAGGTTTTATCTTGATATTCTGGATAGCGTAGAACTTGGTGTTAGGTTGCACGAAGTAGCTTTTTTAACGCAACTTGGCAATTTTTAGTGTTTTCTCTTGAAGCAGAGATCTTAGAGATTAAATTGGCGTAGGAGAAAAAAATGTAAAATTCAAGGTTTGGTGTAGAGATTAAGTTTAAAGGTCGTTGTTATTGTAAGTTATTAAATGTAGGGATTTAGTAGTTTTTCTGCAATGGTAACACCCATAGTAGTACTAACTTAGCCGTTTTCTAATTTGCTGAATTTTAAGACTTCTAACAATCAATCTCAAAGTCTTTAAAAAAGATCTATAAAGATTTCTTAGTGTTTTCGATAAAGATACCATCGTTACCTCTAAGTTGACGTAAAAATCACTGCAACCTAAAGGTCTTCTCCACTTACTATCGTAAAAACCATCGCAATTCGTAATAGCTTTTCGTAAAAATCTATTTTCTATCTTAGCCGTCGTTTTTAACGTAAAGCGTAACCGGAAAATAGCTTCTTCTTCTACTTGGCCAATTTGTGCTTAACCCAATAAACACTGATCAGTATTGATAGGACTTTGGATATTGCAACGTTATCGATTCGATTAGTCGAAGTAATAGTAGTATTGTAATATTTAGGTGGTAGATGTATTGTTTTGGGTTTGGCAAACCATTAGCCGGTTTGTGCAGTAATTTGTATAACAAATTGCTTGGCTCTTACACTAGTGTACAGTGTGCGTATACTGTATTTTCTTTGCAGCCAATACAGTAAGCCCGCACAAAACAATATGCTAAACTTGCAGTCAGTATAGTCAACTTTACTGTAAGTAAAGTTGACCTAATACACTGCAAGTAAAGTTGACCTAATACACTGCAAGTACTACTATTTCAACAATAATTAACATAAACTACAAGTTTTTTTTTACAAACTTCGCCAAAATTTAAAATAATACAGAAAAGTATAATGGAAAGTCTTATTGTTATGGACTTAGGCTATGAGCCATATAGTCTAAGTTATGAGTCATATGGTTATACATGATGTGGTGCTTAATATTGTATAGTGTTATATCCTGCCCCTTATAGTATGATTAGCATAATCTAGGAGTGTTTTGAATTATTAGTACTTTTTACTTGGTGAAACGGTTAAGGGGGCTAACTCTAGTTAGCTGATGGAAGTCACACTAACTGGCTTAAGCTGACTTAGTAAGACCATCACATTAATAACCTTTTAGATACGAAAATAATACACTTTTGAAATATTTGTAAATAGATAAAGGTTCCCCCTTTTGGTTTTTACTTACCATTTCCCATAATTCTTATAAGGCACGCCAAGGATTACTACATTACCTTTCTAACCCGAATAACCATCTTTCGCGAAATTTACGATAATATAAAAAGTAACTTTAAATATGACATATACTTTGCCTAATACTATACAGACTGAGACACTATGAGGTAAACAATGATAATGGCGGGGGAAAGAAGAATGAGGAAACACCAATGGATATATTAAATTAGAGGTTTGACAAATTGATATTATTCTAGCAGGTAATAAATAAATCCTACACTGGCGAAGCCACATTTCTAGAATAAGTACAAGCAATAGTTACGAGCGTTAACGAGTTTAAATACGCCTTAAAACACCTAAACGCCACTTACAAAAGATTTTTTAACTAGCTACTCTCCTTACTTACAAGTATAATAACGCGTACATCAAACTCGATTAGTATATAACCCTAATCCGGCAGCTTTTATACTGCTTAGGCGGTAAAGACACTTACCTTTACCCTAACCAAACTTCTAAACCCTTACACACCTTTAACCTTCGCAATCGTTACACGAACCACACGTTTTGTAATATCATATCAGATACAGAGGCAGTAAGGTACTTGATAGGACACTATTCGCAATACGTGGCATTATGGAGGAAAAGCATTATAACCACTAAAATTAATAGTTACGATACATATAAAATTGAAGTTGGCTTCGAACTAAGCGAAAAACTATTGTGACTAGGAGTAATATAAATTCAAACTATTATAGGATCAATTACATTCCATATCTCCAAGTCTCCTACCTCTTTCCTCTTTTACTTAGAGTATATAAAAACACTCGGCGTCAATGTTAAAGTTAACGCTAACGAAATAATTAAAAACAGCCAAAAATTTCATCTTATTTTCAAGTGGTGGTACTTGTAGTTTGTCCTTTAAGGCCTAAAGCTACTAGTGTTGAACTTGACAAAGCTCTAAATACTTTAAATACACCAAAATTTTAACCACATAATTATTAATATACTATATTAAGTCCTAAAGTCTTCAAAGCATAAAGATATAAAATATTTTACTTTAAAAACCATCAAAAAGTTCTATTACTACTGCCAAATATATACCTAAGTCCCTCAAAAATTTAAGTTTACACTAAAAAATAACAAGGAGTTTAACTATGAGGTCTTCATTAATATGTTTTACTCGAATAATAAGTCTATTTTTACGTTATTAATTCTGCAACGTTTTTTACGGAGCCAAGTTTTTGAAATCCCTTTCGGCAAAGTATATAGGGAAAAAGTTAAAAATTCTGTGGATTAACACGTACTTAAGCCCACACAACGTCGTTGTTTATGATACCAAAACCAAATTTACGGCGGTGGAATTCCGGGAAAATACTAACATAATGGGAGTCTAATGTAAAAAGATACTTTTAAAAACCCACTAAAACATTGAAACAGTTAAAAGGACATACGAACTACTTCGTCGAGCGTACAATATTCTTACTCTAGAAATTAAAATCTTTACCAATTTAAAAGCACGCCTTTAAATAGTGGTAAAGGGCCTAAATAATACTATAGGCCCTAATGGCCTACTACTAACGCTACTAGTTTTTGGAACATAGCCACTCCTATCTAGTAAATCTCTACTATTAGAAAGTACTCAAAAATGAGAGGTAACCTATAGTAAAACACTAAAAGAACTATGGAAGGAATCTGTACGCCACCAAGTCAATAATGTTCTTAACACCAGGAAGGGGCCTCCGATTATCATCGTATTTGCTGTACCGTTACTAAATGAAATCCTCGTATAGCGGAAGCTGGGAAAATAAAAAGGGTTATACAAAATCTTAAATATAGCCAACTCTAAAGTAATTATTAAAAATGTTAACGGCACTGTAACTTTTCGTATTACCTAATTCAAACCCTATATTAGAGCAATTAAAGTTAAGGACTCTTAAGCTAAACAACTAATTGAATACAAATCGCTTTGACCCGTTATAAATAAGCCGATAGAGCGTCGCCGGCGTAAACGACCCCTGGAAAAAAAGTTTAAAAAAGAAAAATATGCACTGAGTCGTATTTACAATAATATTTGGGTAAGTAAAAAAAAAGGATAATTGAAACTTATCATTAAACTTCGAATATAAAGTGTTATTAAAGCTTTCGACAAACCTTTTAAGAAGAAATGAAGGTTTGGATTGATTTTCTACTAATTCAAAAAATTATATAATTCGTACCGAAGAACAACCTTAACCTTTAAGAACTAAATCAAAGATTTTCAAATCATGGATATCTATAAGGTTAAAAGCAAAATAACAGGCTGGCCGTACGAAAAATCATGCCTAATCGCTTAAAGATACGATAATAAGGGTATATATTAAATCTTTACGTAATTACCAAGGATTTAAAAGATAAGATAGCGCTTGGTGGTTGCCACGATGATAAGTTTATTAGCTGAAACTAAAAGTAAATTTATACTATATAACCAAATATAACGCATGTATATACATATTTAGTAACCTATTTATAACGAATTATACTACTAAAGTTGTTATAGGAATTGGGTGTTATCTACCATTCGGGAACGGTAATACAATATATTGAATTACTGTAGGAACTAGTTAAAACAGGCATCTATGAGTTATTAACCTATTAATCGTACTTCAATTTATGGCTAGGTATAAAGCTTTCAATATACAATATGTATGTACTAGTAGCGTAAAAAAAGGCTTCAGGCTAGTAAATATGTAGATTAACGACACCCTTTTTGTTGGAACTACTAACTTTATAGTATCAAAATAATAAGCGATTGAAAACTGTAAGTTTGAAAACTATTAGCCGGTTACAACGTTAACGAAAAAAAATTAACTTAACTTGAACGGATAGTTAATCTATATATTTAGTATTGATACTAGCCTGAACTTTCATCAAAAGAGTTAAGGTGCGAATTTGATTATAATAGACAAAATTAACGTAGCCAAAGTTTAACGGTACCTGAAATAGCGTGCTCGTAACAGCTACATTGTCACCTTATGTTAACCGAAGGCCTCTTACGACCTATCTATTATGGCATCAATATAGGATCCAAAATATAACAACTTTAATCGGCTATATAAAAGACTTAAGTAATAAATACGAAACCTAAACCGAGGGATTAATATAGTCCTAATCGACCCGTCAAAAGCCAAGTTAATAATCTTTACGGATAGATTCTTTACAAATAACACCGATTTATCTTTATAAATCAGCTTCCTAATAACCCTCGTTGGTAAAGATAAGCTAAAAAACAAGTTTCGTATTGTCGGCAGCCTAATTTACTAAATCTTTTTTAAATATACAAGTATTATACAAACGTTGCTAGTTTTAAAGATTTACAGTATAATAGCTGGCTTTAATCTGAATATAGTATTGTAGGAACACCTTAACGTTGTTACAAGGCAATTGAATATTCCTCCTATCCCAGTAGTAATTGATGCCGACTTGAGAAGTATTTTCGAATACCTTTCAAAGCTTGGAACCATAAGTAAAAAACGCTTGATAATTGACGTAATAGCATTCCGCAAAGCCTATGAGGGCAAAAAGATCAAGTAGTTCCGATGAATTAATGGAAATGATAATCCTGCTAACGTCTTAACGAAAGCATTACCGAACAAAGCTCTAGAAATGTTTGCGGATAATAATAGGCTAACTATACGTGTCGAGAGCTATATTAATAGGCTTCCTGGTAAAGCTAAGTCTTGTAGCGGTTAGATATATATTAACAAACTGGAAAACTGCTAGAGAATTAATGATAGCGACCTGTTTGATCAATATAGCTAAATTAAAAGTTTATATAGGCCTATAAAAAAGATTTTTGTGGAAAAAGATAAAGTTAAGCCTCGGAGCCATAGGGTAATCGATAGTAATCAAGGTCAATTTGAGTGCAAATATGTGCAATTTGATATATATGTTTACTGGAATTAATAAGGGTTTCGCTAGTTAACGACGTCGCAGTTCATTAGTTACCAGAAAATATTAGTTAACCACACTGGAATACAAAAATAAACTAAAAAGCCGCCAATGTTGAAATAGTAGTAATTGCAGCGTAATAAGTTAACTTTACTTATAGTAAAGTTGACCACACTAATTACAAGTTAAGTTTATTATTTTATGTAGTCCTACTATATTTGACTACAAGTCAAGTACAATATACCTCTACTTTACACTAGGGCACGTGCCAAGCAATTGGCCATACAAATTACTGTGTAGACTAACTAGCAGTCCATCAAAACTAAAACAATACATCCACCATTTGACCGCACAATACTACTGTTACTTCGACCAATCGAATCGACAACGTTTCAACGTCTAAAGCCCTACTAATAATATGATTTCCAACTATTATAACAGATATATTAAAGGATGCGATTTGTTTAATAACTTTTCGGAGGATTTTGCGGACTGGATGTTAAAGATATAGCGTATAATAGAGGGTATAAGCTTATGAATATTTCGAAGATGACTACATAGTGAAGGTATTTATACAACCGGTGATAATAATAACCGTATCGTAAAAGCATTATCGATAATAACCCAGCTTACTTGAATATCAAAATTGACCGACAATAAAAAGATGGACGTGGAATTCGTTGAAGAATATTGGTTAGAAAAACGCTAAAACTGACTTTTTGAAATGACAGATAAAAAACGAGAAAAGACTCCATAAATACAAGGAGTAAGGAATTTAGTAAGGCTGAACGTACGCTGCGAAGTACAGACATATTTGGAGAAATTGATGAAAAAAGAGGAAAGACCATAGAGATTATCTACAATTCAAGTCGAATACAAACCTTTTCTAAAACGTAATTTTAAATGAAGATAAAGATAAAATTACTTTCCCAATATAGTATTTAACCCGCTTAACCTGAATAAAAACAGCTAGAATGAAAAACCGACTCACTCGTAAATATGATTAGCGGAATAAAACTATAATACAAACCTTACAGATCGATATTAAATAATAACAATCTATACGAAAACCTTTTACCTCACCATTTTCCAACTAATGGAAGTAACTTAATAAAACGTACTAACTTCGCTAAGCCATAAAATAAGGAAATAAACTATAACGGCGAGTCGTACAACATCCTAGATGATAAGATACGTATAATTCTAAATATTTGTAAAAGACTGGATATTAAACTGTTACAGTTTTATATTATTTTATCCGATATATCATTTAGGTAACCTGAAAGACATATATGTACCATTTTACTTATATGAATATATTTACGAAATGCTTTGACAGTTTCAAATTATACTTGGGTATTGAAATAAATTACAAGTTTCACGATAAAAAATAAACTTATGCTATTTGGAAATTTGTAAAATGCTAGCGTAAAAAAGTTAATAAAACCCTCCAGAAACTTTGAACCGACTTATTAATGAAGTTAAAGAAATGCTAAGCGGCTCTTAAACTAGAATATAAAGAAGCTGAATTATTTATTCAAATAATTACGAAAGTATACTGAAGAAACCTAAACGTTGACCTTACGTTATTTAAAAAAGAAAAATATTGAAAGCTTTTTAATTAAACCCTAAAATATAGTTTAAACCCTTGATACATCGATAAGTAAGTTTTGGATTCATATTTATAGACGAAGAGACCCAAGTAAAGGGTTAAATTACAAAAATGAACTTCGTGGAAATTATTTACTACGTTTTATATCGACGATTTGAAATGTATCCAAGAAAAATATACGTCTTAAATGTGGTTATCGGAACGAAAGAAACTAAGAAAAAATCTCCGGAAACTAAAGATAAGGTAACTACTAACAGAGAAGATCTTATAACGAATTACGAAACTTATCATATATATAATAATATTTTTTTTGTAATTTACTATCTCTGGGCGGTGCCCACCATTTAGCTAGTTTAGTGTGACCCTCGCTAATGTGAAATACATATATGTACCAGCGGTAAAGCTCGTAACTCAAGTATTCCTACCCACAACA
Organism: Anisogramma anomala; assembly: GCA_038502455.1. NCBI lineage: Eukaryota > Fungi > Ascomycota > Sordariomycetes > Diaporthales > Gnomoniaceae > Anisogramma > Anisogramma anomala. Next base: position 22,193,466 of record JASMMZ010000006.1, on the reverse strand, counting down.
ACCACCCTATTCGAAAATTCCTATTGCTTCCAAATTGTACCGTGCCATCTGTTGAATAAACTATTGAAAGCTTTGTCCTCAGCTAAACAAATATATAAGGTTGAAAACCTAATCCTATACACATATAGCCAATTTTCGGGCAATGTGTTTTACGTATGTATTAGATGTCGTTTGAGTCTCATAATCAACCGTATTATTTCTTACTACATGATACAAACTTACGAAAGCTATAAATATGGACCATATTTATATAAATGTGTCCACGTGCTACGTAACAGAAGAGAGCCACCACTAGGTCTTTCGGAAACGGATTTTAACCGAATATATCTGTAAAGAAAAATCCAACGCCACAACCTTTATTTAAAGAACGGAAAGATACAAAAATAAAAAGGAAGCTTTTTATAAATCGAACCTTAAGACAGTCTTCCAATAAAGGCTTTAAGGTAACCCCACAGCTTAAAACCCCGTAATACGAACGTAAAAGCTATAGCCTTAACCGGGCTATATTATACGGCTATTTTAGTTCCCGCTTGACGCCTAATCGCATTTATGATCTAACAGCGGTCCAAAAGAGTAAAGAACCTGCAAAACATTTAAATCTTGGTTGAAAGCTCATGGCGGTGGGGAAGATATACTTTATAACTCGGTGTTAGACATACTTTACGTGGAAAAATCGCGACCCAAATCATCTTTTTGCCACGGACCGCAAGCCCAAGAAGTATAAAAGAACCTTAAAAAGGATATACCACTTAGAGGGTGGTGTGCCGTAAAAATATCCTATGGATAGCTAAGAGAAGGCATCTCAAGTATAGTCAAAAGTCTCATTAAGCGGGTGAGGTACCGGTGAAAGTGATGACGACTTAAAGATAAATAAATAAATAAAGCCATTAAGTATGAACGCTTATACTAAATGTCTTTTTTAAGATCTTAAATCGTAGAAGGAATCAAACTTGCAGTGTGCAAGTTTAAGTCTGAAGGATCACGTTAGTAAAAGTAATAAAGGATAGAATCGCTGGTTATAAGGGCTGTTCTTTGGATTCACCGTTGCGCAGGCGGTTTGTCGGGACGACGACGATATTTATATCCAAAAATAGGTCACCGGAAAAGATTTCAATGGTGATAAAGCCGATTAAAGATGTTGTTGGTAGAGCCTTAGATCGTTGCAACGTTGTTGATTCGATTGATTGAAGTAACAGTATTATTTCATTGGCCAAGTGGTGGATGTATTGTTCTAGGTTTGGCAGACCGCTAGCCGGTCTGCAAAGTAATTTGTATGGCTAATTGTTTAGCCCGTACCTTAGGGTAAAGCACAGCATACTGCACTGAACTTATACTCAATGCAGTAAATTTATAAACAATACACTTAACTTGTAGTACAGTTAACTTTACTGTAAGTAAAGTTAACATATTGCACTTCATGTATTACTATTTTAATAATGGCGGCTTTTAAGTTTGTGCATGTATGCTAGTGTGGTTAACCAATTTTTTCCCAGTTAACGCTAAATAGCAACCTCGTCAATTTGACAACCCCCCATCAATTCTAATTAACCTCCATACTGAATTGCATACAATTATATGTAAATTGACCCCATTTGACCTTAATTATTCCGTTGTTTTGAGATTCGAATTTATGAACTTTCACAAAAAATATTTCTACCATAGGCTTATACAGACCTTCACTTTAACCGCACAAATCTTCACTTTAACTGTGCCAATCAAACAGGTCTAAATCGTCAATTCCCTAGCAGTCTTTTAGTTTTCCACCACATCCCTAACCGTTGTCACATGATTTGGGCTTTCCGGGTAGCCTATTAATGTAGCTCTAGATTTGTATAGTAAACTTGTTACTATCCGCAAACTTTTCCAGGGTTTTATTTGGTATTGCCTTTATTATAGCATTTGCGGGATTGTTTTTTCCGTTAACTTACCGGAATTCCTTAATCTCTATCCCTTCATAGGCTTTACAGAGTATTATCACGTCGATTATTAGGCTTTTTCGCTAGTGATTCCGAGCTTTAAAAGACATTCGAAAAGGCTTTTTAAGTCAGTTAAAATTACTACAAGGATAGGAGGAATCATTAGTTGCCTGGTAATAAGGTTAAGGGTTTTCCATAATTTTATACCTATGTTAAAACCTGTTATTATACCGTAGATCTTCAAAGTTAGTACGCTTCGTATAATTATTTTACACTTAACAGAGGTTTGATGTATTAGGTTATTGATAATACTAAACTAGTTTTCCCCCCTATCTTCGTTGACGAGGGTTATTAGACCGATTTGTAAAGATAAGTTGGTTTTATTTATAAAAGACACGTTTATAAAGATTATTAACTTTACATTCGATAAGTTGATTGGGACCATATTAATTTCGTGGTCCAGGTTTCGTATTTGCTACTTTAGCCTTTTGTTTGGCTAGTTGAAATCCTTATCCGTTTCTTTTTATGTTTATACCGTAATGGATAGGTATTATAATGTCTTCGGTTAGTATAGGATAATAATATAGCTATTACGGAAACGCTATTTAAGGTACCGTTAGGCTTTAGTTATATTAATTTTGTTAATTGTAACCATAATGGTGTCTTGGCCCTTTTGGAATAAGTTAAGACCGGTATTAATACTAAGTATGTGGATTAACGATTTGTTGAAGTTTAATTGGCTGTCATTCATTAAAGTCGTTATTAAGTTATAATTTCAGAACTTGGAGTTTTTAATCGCCTGTTATTCTAATGTTATAAAGATATCCGTTCCGACGAAAAGATTACGGTTAGTTTATATACCTATTACGTCGAAGTCCTTCTTTTGCGATACCAGTAAATACGGGACGTAAGTTAAAGACTTCATCGTTATCGGTAATTTAAAATACGATTAATAGGTTAAAAACTAATAAACGCCTATGTTAGCTAATCCATATCGTAGCTTAATACGTTGTATTACTATGCCTAAAAGGTAAATGACACGTAGTTTTTATAGCAGTTTTAGTAATACAATTCGTTATAAATCCGTCGTTAATTTCGTGTAAGCTTACGTTATATTATGGCTATTAAGCGTAAACTTAGCTTTACTTTTAGCTAGCTAACTTTTTGTTAAAGTAACTATTGAATGTTAACGAATCTTCTAAATCATTAGCGATTACGTAAAAAATTAGTCTTTACCCTTATCGCTGTATTTTTGTGCTATTAGACGTGATTTTCGGTATGATAGCCCCGTAGTTTTTCTTTTAACCTCATCAATAATTCTCGACTTGAAAATCGTAACGTTTTGGTTTTAGAAGTTAAAATCGGTTTTCAATACAAATTATATAACCTTTCGAGTTAATAAGCCGTTAATCCCAACCTTATTACTTTCCTTAAAAGGTTTACTGAAGGTTTTGATAATCTCTTGTACTCGAAGTTTTAACATTAAGTTTTCGTTATCCTTTTCTTTTAGGTTTACCTAAGCAGTATTATAAATTCGACCCGGTACATATTTCTACTTTTTAGCCTTCCTATTTTTCGGTAGTCGTCCACGTTGACGGTGTTTTATCAGCTTATTGATAACGGATAAAGGAAGTTCGTATTATCTCGGTTGTTTAGTTTAAGGATCTTTATCGTTATTAACCCTAATATAAGGCTAGACTTAAGTGATTCGAAAAAAAAAAAACAAGACTGTTAGTAGTTTTAATGAACATTTAGGAGTTCGCGATATTCAATATTTTTACGGGCCGTTTTATTTGACCGGCTCGCGTTACAAGAGGATTTTACTTTTTAATAGCAAAGTTAGAACGTCGATTTTTAAAGGGCTGTTCCTAGTGTTCAAGGAGTTATTAACCTAATGACGTGCTGATTCTCTTCTTAATTTCTTCAGGTTTTCGTTATAGGCTGTAACACATTTCTAAATACTTATTAAGGGCGGAAATTTACTCTTTAAGTGTGTGTACGTTTCAAAGACCAATAGCGTTAATAATAGGCCGTTAAGGCCTATAGTATTATTTAGGCCCTTCACTACCATTCATAAGCGTGCCTCCAGATCCTTAAAGCTTTTATTTTCCATCGTAAGGATATTATATGTTTGGCGAAATAATGTATATGCCTTTTTAACCTTCCTAATGCTTTGGTCGGTTTTTACAAGTACTTGTTTACACTAGATACCCATTATCTTAGTATTTTTAAAAAATTATGGCGCTATAAAGTTTGTATCGGTATTGTAAACAACGACGTTAAGTAAACCCAGGAAGGTATCAATCTATAATATTGTTAACGTTTCCTACGTATCCTTTGCCTAAAGGGATTTCAGAATCCTAGCTTCGTAAAAAGAGATTACGAAATTAACAACGTAAAAAATAGGCTTATTATCTAAATAAAACACGTGAATAAAGGTTTCGCGGTTAAAATGATTATCTTTTTTCAGTACAAGCTTAAATATTAGGGTGGCTTAGATATACATTAAGTAGTGGTAATAAATTCTTTGAATAGTTTTCAAAGTAAAATGTTTTATATCTTTATATTCCGTGGACTTTGAGACTTTATATAGCCTATAAACGGTTGGGTGGTTGAAAAGCTGGTATAGTTAATATATCTCTGATTTGGTTAAGTTTCACACCATTTCCTCCAGGCCTCAAAGATAAAACTATAGGGGTTCCTACTTAAAGGCGAGGGAAAACCTCTAGCTATTTTTAACCAGTTCGTCTATATTAACGTCGACGTTAACACCGAGCTTTTTTATATCTTTTAAGTAAAGAAGTAAAAGGGTAAATGACTTCAATATATGGAATATAATTGCTTTTATAATAATTTAAACTATCGTTATCCTTATTAACTATAGTCATTTTCTTAATTTAAAGCTAACTTTAGATTTACTAATATCGTAGCGATTAATTTCGGTGGTTATAGTGCCTTCTCTCCGTAGTATTACGTATTAAGAATAGCCTTTTATTAAGTACCTTACTACCCCTATATTTGACATAATACTTTGGAACGCGTGATCCGCGTAAAGATCGCGAAAGTTAAAGGTATATAAGGTGTGATGGGCTGAGTTAGAGTAAAGATAAAGGCTTTTACCACTTAAACGGTATAAAAAGGCGTAGTCAACCAATTACTAAGCCGTATTTGGAGTAATATATTTATGTTACTTCAATTGCTTAAGGCTATTACCATTTTTAATTAGCTAATTATCCTTAAAGTTTACGATTTGATTTAATTAGTCCTATTTAAAAGCGATAAAGTACTGTATATAATATATTACCTTCCTGTTATTACGCTTGGAGGGGGGGTATCGAGTTAACTTATAACTAGACTTACTATAAATCCAACTTTTTCCCCACTATTATAACGAAAATACTTACGGTTAACAGATCCGTTTAAATATTAGCCTTATTGGTTTTAACGTAGTTATTTCCTTTAGTTTGTCGCCGGTAAGCTATACCTTAAATGTTAAGAACGCTCGTAGCCTTATTTTCAATCGACATAATTAACCATTGTAAGGTTTTTTTATCTACGTTATTGAAGTTGCCAGCTTAGGAGTATATACCAATCAAGTTTGGTATACACGTTATTATAGTAGTAATTGAGGAAAGTAACTGGGTAAAAAAGTCTTTGTAGGTAATATTTAGATGTTATAAGGCGTATTCGAACTTGTTAACACCTATAACTGCTGTTTGTACCTGTTCACGAAGTGTGACTTCGCTGGCGTATGCTTTCTCTTTTGCTTTCTAGTATAATATCAACTTATTAATGATTTGATTAAGCATATCCCTTGGTGTTTTCTCCTCTTTTTTTAAACTATTATCGTTGCTTACCTCGTAGTAGCCCAATTTGTATAGTATTACGTAAGGTAAACGTTGTATTCGAATTTGCCTTTTATATTATTATAAATTTCGCGAAACGAGATTGCTCGGATAAGGAAGGTTAGGTAGTAATCGCTAACGTATCTTATAAGGATTCCGGAGAATAGTAAGTAAAAACTTAAGGAGGGAACCTCTATTTACTTATAGATGTTTGAAAAAGATATTATCTTGGTATCGAAGATGTTATAAGGCTTTCTGTTATATCTTTTTACGTCGTTTTACATCTTAGCGAAATCCGTAAGTAACTTATAGTTAATATTAACTATCTTAAAGAGTCTTGGGGGTAGATCACGATAGTTATTTCAATTTTAATTGGTATTTCTTAGTAATTTTAGCATTGAATCTTTCGTGTTACGATGTTAAGGGTAATTGCCAATCTACTGACCCGAGGGGTAAATTCTTGTAATAGGACCTATAATAGGCTCTCGCGTGTAAGTAAACCTAAAAGAAGAAGGTTTTTAAGGGATTTGTCGATTAAATTATTAGGGGGCGATAGTAACTTAAAGGTTTTGGAAATCCCGACGATCTTGTTTAATTGACTGGTATTAAATGCCGACGTTAATACTTTTGGACGTGTTAGCGGCCTTTACCTTACGCGTTTTGCCACCGCTAAAGACGTACTACATGTTATCACATAGAGGTGCTAGACTACTAAATAGGTTAATTGGTTTCTTATCGTTAGCATATAAAAAGGCTTAGCTTAGTTAAGGGTAAGGATAAGGTCCCCTAAATCTCGTATAATAGTGTTAAGGTTCCTTAATACCCTTTCCTTTAGGCCGTAAGTTTTAAGGGTATTTTTCAAATTGAATTAATTTAAAAAGAGTTTTCGCTAGCTTAATAGAGCCTTTTTCCAAAACATAAACACTTTGGAGTTTAAATTTAACTTTTAACCTTAACTTAGTACCCTTTTAAACCTACTTTTATATATTAATGGTTTCGTTATTAAAGATATAGCGGAAGTTTCGAAATGCACGAGGGCCATGTTTAATTTTTAGCCGCCATCCTGCTTCCTGATGTAATAGCTAACAAAGGTAGTTAGGTACTTTTTACCTAAGTCTTTGTGAACATCTTTCCCCTTAAGGTCACTATTATAATATTTGGTAAAGGTAACTCCGAGCTCCTTTATTACTTTTTTTTTACGAGGTCGGTAATAGCTTTAAAGTGAACTTAGCGGTAAAAATCTTAGTGATTTTTCCTGTATAGGACTTGATAATCTTTAGGCGTAGGCACTTGGTGTTTTAGCGTAAAGTCGCGTAGGATATTAGCAACTTGATGACTTGGTAACTTAGCCTGAGATTACGCAACGTGGCTTTCTTGGCGCGACTTAGCGATTCTTCATGTTTTCGCTTAAAACAGCGAACTTAACCATCAAATTAGCATGTGAGATGTGAAAAGATTGAATTAGGGGCAAAGGTTTGGTATAAAAGGTAAGGTCGAAGGTCGTTATTGGTAGTAGAGGGCGAAGTTTATTTGTTGTTTAGCTGTAAGACTTAGTTTTTTTTGCAGTAGTAGCACCAGTAGTAATACTAACTTAGTCGTTTGCTAACTTTCCAAACTTTGAGACTTCTGATAAACAATCTGAACGTTTTTAAGAAATATTTATTAAAGATTTCTAGGTGTTTTCAACAGTGATACCGTCGCTTACTTCCAGATTGCCTTTGTGGACTGGCGCAACCCAAAAGTCTTCTCTATTTTCCTACCGTTGTGGACTGACGCAGTATTAATAAAAGCCTTTCGCAGAAATCTTTTCTCTACCCTAGATACCGTAGCCGTAAAGCGTAACTGGAAAGTAGCTTCTTCTTTTACTTAGATAATTTGTGCTTAATCCAACAAGCACTAATCAGTATTGGTAGGGCCTTAGATTGTTGCAATGTTGTCGATTCGATTGGTTGAAGTAATAATAGTATTGCATTGATCAAGTGGTGGATGTATTGTTTTAGGTTTAGCAGACCGCTAGCTGATCTACACAGTAATTTGTATGCTCAATTGCTTAGCCCATGCCCTAGGGTGAAGCGCAGCGTACTGCATTCGACTTACACCCAATGCGGTAAGTCCACAAACAATACACTTAACTTGTAGTACAATCAACTTTACTGTAAGTAAATTTGATTTACTGCACTGCATGTAGTACTATTCCAATAGTTGTAGTGAAATGGGATGCATGTAAAGTAATGGTGTTGAAAGCGACTAGACCTGAAAATTTTTCTCGGAAGTGGGCACTGTTAGAGTTTACAGTGTAGGCCCCCTACCTTCCTTTACAAAGTGGTCTGTATACCCATGCCAAAAAAGTTGATGTAAGGTTGAAGACGATATAATAATACTTACAGGAATGTATATGGAACTTAATAGGGTTTCAGAAACGCTATGATATGTACAGCAAAGTCGGCTATTCGACTAACTACCTAGTATATGAGTAAATTCGGATTAAACGCTAATTTAAGGCCGATTACCTATCTAAAGACTAAATGAAAGCAAATTTTACAGCGTATGTAGCCGATTATAAAGGTGTAAAAGATAAATTCGAGTTTCACTCCTAGAAATAAACCTTTGAAGAGGAAAACTTTAAAGGGGATAAGATTTACTTATTAGCATGAGATAAAAAAACAAACTAATGGATTTTTATAAGTTTGTAAGATACTTTATTCTTACATATCGTAGGTATGAATTACGAAAATGAAGTATTCAACTAATATATAACGTCGAAATTTATGCTTTATAATAGGTACAGCAACATATTTCAAGGTTTTATGCCAAATATTGGTTTAATTAAAATTTCTACCGCCGGAAAACAATAATTCGACGCGTTCGCAGCGAAATTTCTGAAATTCCAGCTTAACCAAATAAAAGAACACCGAAAAGTTCTATTTAGTAAATGCAAAACGTCATTGTTCAGTATAATCGTTATAAATACGCGATACGAACCGGTTAAATTTTATGTAATAAACTTTGAAATATCATTTCCATAATCATTTATTAATATAATTAAGTTAGAATTTAAGGTTCGGAATACGATCAAATTACTTATACGCGCTACGGATAACGTATTAGTACCGTGTCGCCTTAAATTTTGATACATTAAGGTTTTCTGCAAAACGAGTTTAATTCAAGCTGTTTCCCCAACATAACTTAAATTCAAGATATTACATTGCCTGCTCGAATACCTTATTACGAAACGTTTTTTACAGTTACTTTGTGCCGCACAATATATCAATATAAGGTAAAAAACGTTATAAGTTATCGAAAAGTTTCGTTACAAATATCAGTTATATTTACAAGCCTTAGGACGGTTCAAATTCCGTGTTTAAAACGATGTGAATTTTGAATGATCGGAAATTATGAATAGAATATACCTTAACTAGTAGTTGATATTATATTTTATTGACATAATAATATCATTTTAAGTTACGAAATTTACGCGAAGCGTTTCTATTACGGACTGTTAGGATGTTTTAGTAAATTGTTGGTTTAATATTTACTTAGGACTTTTAAACTGAATTCATTACGATGTTAGTATAGTTTTTGATTCGATCAAATGGAGAACTAAGGCTAGAATCGTGGGTAGTAAGTATTATTTCATACTAGTAAAAGTATCATAAGGTATTGGAAAATGTAAACGATATTGTCGACCGTTTAAAAGCATTTACGGTATTATTTTCGTCACTAAGGGGTGTTAGTTTTAAGTAATTAATTCTGTAAATAGCGGTGAACGTTATAAATCATATATCTAGTCTGAATAGGCCTATTTCAAAACATTTCATTTTTGGTTTTTACCTTGAAGTTTATATAGATTTAATAATATCGTTAGTTACATTGTAAAGGGAAAATGCTATAGTAAAGGCTATGATAATATTATACTCCTTATGAGTTATGAATGATACTTGAAAAGTCCTAGCTATAATTAATAGCTCGCTAAAAACGAACGTTTATAACTTATCACTATAATCTAAAGTCTTAGTTTTAAAAACGAAAGATAGATAAATTGAACCTTGAAGGATTAATGGGTTTAAAAGCTAAGATATATTCGTAAAATTCCTAAATAGTACGAGTTTATTCTGTGAAACTATAGTACGGGAATATAAAATGAAAAAGGTAAATAAACACGGCCCGAAACCGTGTTTCAATTAATAAAACCAACGAAATTATTTTTTGGATACCGGATTTAAGTCGTTCCCGAATCTCATATGATCTTTGGATACTATATTTAAACCTTTATCATTATATGAAACCGGTCCGCTTATACTAATGGAATCATTACCACTCCGCCAAGGTCGCTTATTAAGCTTCAAAAACAAAAAAACGTTTTAAAATCTTTCTTACGGACTCCTTTATTATGTAAAAGAAAACGGCGAACCGTAAGTTAAGCTTAAACTTCGTCGAAGAGGCGTTATTATTACCCTAAGTACCCCGTTAAAATAGTTTACACAAACGGAAATCCCTGCTTTAATTAAAAAAGTCGTTTTTCACTTCAAAACATTTAAATTAACGATTTAAGGCGCCTACCAAATTTTCCTCTACGATTGGTTTGTAAGGTAAAAGATGAGGCCGGTAAACCTTATGAAAAAAGCTGCCTTGTTATTGAGTGATATAATAACAAGTGTAAAAATATTATGTATTAATCGCCTACTTTACAACGGATAAGTTATCATTTTAGTTGAATATTTTCTGTTGTCTTTAATAATTCTTATGATATTTATATTAAACTTCGTAATATTATACAGGTATACATATAATCGGAGAAGTGGTTTCAATGGCGTATTTACGCCTATATATTTACGAACCTCTGAAAATACTCTTTTCTCAAAACGATTTTACGTGTTACCAAACCGTTTTACAGACTTGTTAAAACTAGTATGTACTAGTATAACACCTACCAAAGGCATTATAAAAGCCGGCTCGAAATAATTAACTCGACTTTCGACTCATGCCTCTTAATTTTAATAATACGCTTTAAAGGCTTTGTAATTATAAGTATGTAAAAGGATAACAGGTTAACTCTATATATCGTGTTGTTTTTCAGTACTTAAAGAAAGAAAGCTTTTGGAGGCTGACTTAAAAGTAAAATCTAAAACGTACGTAACGAAGCACCGTATAATCGATTTTAACAGCGCGATAACCACTTTCAGAAACGGCACTTGAAACCTTACGTAAACGAGGTAATTTGACAAAGTTACCCTTATTAACTGAGAAAATGAAAAACGAACCGATAAATACAGGCGTTAGTGTATACGCAGCGTTTGGATCGCCTTCGTAATATAATCGGAGACTGTATTTAACCTTTCGGTTGCTATATAATACTCAACCGACCCTTTGAATAACGTATATAAAGCGTTTAATAAACGCCATATGTAATAAATATATGATGTAAAATGTGGTTTATGATTTATACCGTTCGATATACGAATTTCTAAGCTTTTTGTTTTTACTAACGGCTTTTTCACCAATAATTCTGATAACAACTTATAAATTAGATTGGTTTTTATTTTTAACAACGAAATATTTACACGAGACGAATTTACCTTTTAGAATAATATCATTTATCAAAAATCGACGAAGTATAAATGGGTTATACGAAAAGTTTTGGCATTGGGAATCCACAGCATAGTTGGAAGCTTCGACTCCAGAATTACTATACCGATAACAGTCCGAATAATCGTTTAAAACCAAAGTTTAAGACCCCTTCCTCTAGAAATTTATACTATGTTTTCCTCCTTTTTACGAACACTTGAATGAATTTGGTATTACTAATAAGAAGCGTTTTATAATCTATATTATGGCTGTATAAGAATCGTACGAGCGTCGAAAAAATAAGGAACTAAGATAGCTTAACGGAAAATCAAACCTAATCGATATAATAACTAAAGGCGCCTAAAATGGAGCTTTAAAAGCGCTAGTTTCGATGAGAACACTTTTTATTTTCGTTATTAGGAAGTTTCTACAAGGTTTCTCTAATTAATAAATTTTTATTTATTTTGTTATTTTTCGCGGCTTAATTCTTTTTTTTTTTTACACCGCTCTTCGTATTTTTCGCGGTTTTAATCCTTTATTTGCACTTCTCCTTAAATATTATCGCAGTTCAAATTTACTATTTACACCACTTTTTCCGATTCTATCTCCATTTGATTTTTTTATTTACACCAATTTTACGAAAAAATCTTTTTATATTTACAATTTATACTGTTTTTAATATATTGTCACTTTTTGTTTCATTATTTACGATCCTGTTGATATTACGGTCAGTTTTTACCTTTTATATTTATTATTTATGTTATATGTTCTTAAAAAAAATTAATTAGTGTGTAGAAAATCATATTTAGGCTATGTACGCCAGCCCAGTTATAAACATACTCAAATAATTACTGCCCAAAAGAGAGGGAGATGGCGGCGCCGCGTCTTTACTATCCTCTTTCTTGACAACCTCCCACTTATTACTGATGTTACCACTATAGCCGTTATCGACGCCGTTATTAACGCTACCAGATGAGTGGCTTTACTCTATAGGTCGTATGCGTTAAGGCAAAGGCGCGGGTTTTTTTTTTACCTTTCTTATGGCGACACACGATCACGTCATAGAATTCTCCTGCGTAATATATACGTAGGATCCGTTTTTAGGTAGAGATTGCAGCTGCCGTCTCTTTAATCCACCGGTTAATGTTTATAGTTAACTAATATTGGTTTGTTTTAGTTATTTACGAAAGTAGTTGTTTTTAGAAACATTTTAAACAACGTATTGATATAAGTGTGATATTTATATTGACTGTTAAAATTACTAGTTTAAAGTAAACTTACTATAGAAACTGTGGGGTAGTAGTGGGGTATTGGCTTACAGCTTGAAAATTATTAAAATAAGGGCGTTGTTGGAATAGCAGTCAAATGCAGTGTAGTCAAGTCAACTTTACTTACAGTAAAATTGATTGTACGTACTGCAAATTGACTGTAGTTTGTGGAACTGCACTGCAAGTGCAGTGCAGTAGGTGCCCACTTCAAAATGGGGCATAGGCCAAAGCGTTTGGCCATACAAATTAGTGTGCAGACCGGCTAGAAGTCTGCCAAACTTAGAACTTACACATATCAACTAATAATATCAACACAACACCAGTTACTTCGACCATAGTGATTCGAATAGACTACTTTGCAACGATAAAGGCCTACCAATACTGATCAGTGCTTATTAGGTTAAGTATAGATTAGCTAAGTAAAAGAAGAAGTTATTTTCTGGTCATGCTATGCATTTATCGTTGGGGTAAAGGAAAGAGTTTTATGAAGAGCTTTTGTAAGTACTGCGCCAGTCTTCCAACGGTAGGAAAACAGAAAAGGATTTTGGATTCCGTTAATCTTCTAACGATAATTTACAAGTAAGCGACGGTATCGCTATCAAAAATACTAAGAAATCTTTAGCAAATCTTTTTTGAAGACGTTAAGATTGATTGTTGGAAGTCTTAATGTTCGGAAAATTGGCAAACAGCTAAGTTAGTATTACTGCGGGTGCTACTACCGTAAGAAAAACAACTGTCCCTGCATCAAAATAATAACCTTCCATCTCCACTATTAAAAACTACTTCCGACCTTACCATCTCCACCAAACTTCTCCTTATACTTTACTCTTTTTCACCTTCTACATTATTTCGATCGTTAAGTTTATTATTTTAAGCGAAAACACCAAGCCACGCCAAGAAGAATATGTTACACGACCTTTCGCTAAGTCGCCAAGTTACCACGCGACTTTACGCCAAAACACCAAGTCCTTACGCCCAAGATCTCCAAGTTTTTTGCCTTACAAGCCTATTAAGATGTCTATCTCCAGCGCTTAGTTTAAGGTTATTACTAATTCCACTAGGAAAGAGGTAATTAAAGAGTTCGAAACTATTTTTACCAAGTTTTACAACGAATAACTTTAGACTACGGATGTTAACGAAACCTTTAATGAAGCTTAACTAACTAATTACGTTAACCAGTACATCTTTTAGTCTAACGCCGGTAAAGAGTTTGGTTGCGGCACCCACACTTTTTAAGACTTTCGCGAGTTTTTCAACTACTAGACACTAGATATATAAAAGATGATCCAGCGTAACGTTAAGGCTAAGTTAAAAATAAAAATCAAAAGGCGTGGGATTTATATATTGGATAGGGCTTTAAAAATGGCAAAAACCATTTTTGAGTTGATTTAACTTAAGGAATACTTATAAGATCCCTAAGGTAAAGGCAAAACCGTTAAAGAACCTTAATACCTATATACATGCTTTAGGAGATCTTTTCTATACCCTTAGCTAAGTAAAACCTTTTTACGTGCTAATAATAAGAAACCTATTAACGTATTCGGAATTTTAGTACCTTTACATAATAACATAAAGTATAACCTTAACGGCGATCGAGTGCGTAAAATAAGGGCTATTAACGCAGTCAAAAGTATTAATATTAACTCTTTACACCAATTAATTAAACAGGAACCTCTCTGAACCCTTTAAATCTAAGAGGATTATCGTTAAGTCTTTCGGGGTAGAAACTTTTAAGCCTACTTCCCCTAAAAATTTTAATACGTTTAGTTTTAACAGCTAAATTAAAAAAGGACCGAATTTATATGCGAGCCTATTATGGGTACGACTATTGGCTTTTTATGTTTAAATTCGGATAAAGGTAATTATTTTACGTATTGGTACTAATAACAACCCTAGTCTTTTCCCTGGCCAAGTAAAGAAAGTCTTTACCATTTGTATATCACCCTTCCCCCTCGACGCATCCCTATGGAGAATATGGATTGTACGGAAATCACCATATTTGTTAAGATTTGAAGAGGAATAAAAATTATAACGGTAAGCCATATAACTTTTTTGATGTTAAGTTACGCTTATTCTTTAACATTTGCCATTAAATAAAAGTTGAGTTGCTAGAATTTTACTCGCTATTCTCTAATATCCTTACCAGCTAAGTTAAAGATTATTATATCCGATACCTAACAAATTGTACCGCCTTTCGCGAAATCTATGATGGCATAAAAGGCTATTTCGAATACAATGTTAACCTTACCTAGTATTATATAAACTGAAATATTATGAAGTGATCTTATATATTAAATTATCAAAAAGAGTCGGAAAGTAAGATGGACCTTTTAAATCAGATGCTTAATAGGCTGATACTTTGCTCATAGGTAATGGGTAACGTAAGAGTTAGTGAAGATACTTTATGCTAATAGGTTCGGCAAGTAGTCACGGGTTATAAAAGGTTGAATAATCCTTATAATGCCTTAATATTACCTGTAAAGGATTTTTTTTAACTAATTTCGTTCCTAGATTGCAAATGTAACTGCTCTAGACTCTATCTCGACTGGTATGTACCTATAAGCTCCGGAATTCAGTGACGAAAAAAACCCTTTTAATTCTTATGAAATTAATTGACGATACGGACAGCTTATCCAGTAAGGCCAACGGAAGGTTCGGATCTCTATTTATAAAGGAGGTTATTCCTTTTTTTCAAAGTCTTTAAATAAGCCAAGAAAATTTGCACCAAACGCCAAAAGATGTTGGATCTATAGTAAATAAGGCTGTTGGTTAACACGTTACATTACCGCCGAACGCAAAGTAAAGTAGGTAATATATTACATTTAGTTTCCCTTTACTTCTAATTAGAATCACATTAAGTAAATTACATAGTTTAAAGGAAATGACGATAAAGAGCAAAAAAAAGAAATTAAATGTTATCGATAAGTACGAAGATATTAGTACCGGTACTAACCCGAAAGCTACGTAATAACTAACTGACTACGTATTTTTGTATCGCCTTATAGGTAGAGACCCTTACCGCCGTTATAACAATAAAGACTTTAACCCTATATATCTTTTTACTATTCGAAACCGTTACGTGAAGTAAAATTTTAAGGGAATTATATCAGATACGGGGGTAATACGATACTTAACCGGAGGTTATTCGAAATATATCGCTTTGCGAAGGGATACTAATACTACGACGAAACTTAATTACGTGAACGCTAATATAGCTAAGGTGGGTTTTAGTCCTGGAAAAGGGCAATCTTTATTAGAATCGAAGATAGTGAAAACTATTATTAGCCTTATTGTTTTACATATATTAAAATCCTCTACTCCCTTTCTCCTTTTCCTAAAGGATATAAAAAACTATGATATTAATGTTAACATTTAAATTAATAGATTAATACAGGTTTAAACCAGTGAAAGGTTTTTACTTAACCTTAAGTAAAGGCATTTCCAATTGTATCTTTGAAGATTAAAGGAAATAGTGTTAAAACTAACAAAAGAAAAACTTCTTTAATTACTTCTTAGGTTTAACCATTCGGTAATTAATAGGCTTTATAAGGTTTCAATGGCAATTAGCCACGAAAATGTGGATTTATTAGTATTAAAGACAGTTAAACACCTTTTCCATTATTACTAAACACATTATAAAGTCCATTTAAAATTGAAGTTTACGTTAAAGTAAAATTAAAACTTTAATTCGAAAGTTTTGACTAACGTATTTTACTTAAGCGACAAGTTAATATTATATGTTATAGAATCCACTACGGTTTTTTACAATATTCAATTCTTTAAAACCATTACAGCAAAGGAAATATAGGAGCTATTACGTACCCTATGGATCAATATATATCTTAACCTATTAGATATGTTGATTTAAGATATCGGTA
The DNA here is from genome assembly GCA_038502455.1 of Anisogramma anomala. Lineage (NCBI taxonomy): Eukaryota > Fungi > Ascomycota > Sordariomycetes > Diaporthales > Gnomoniaceae > Anisogramma > Anisogramma anomala. The sequence continues at coordinate 22,176,994 of JASMMZ010000006.1, read as the reverse complement.
CCAACTTTACTATGATAAAGTTTCAAGTTAATATAAAGTTAATAGGAGTTTAATATAAATAAGTCCCCATTAAAACTTACTGGGGTATTGGTAAGGTCGAAAAGGCATATAACTTTTTAAAAAGGGCTTATAATATCTTTATATTCAAAATCGAAAGCTTTACAAGCTAGGAAATACGGCTTTAAATGGTGGTAAAAGGTCTTAATGACACTATTAGCCCTAACGGACTTATATTAACTTTATTGGTATTTAAAGCTTACATACGTATAACAGCTAAGTCGCTATCCTCTTCAAGTACCCAAAAGCGTGTTATAATATAAAATGAAGCCCTAAAAGAACTAAAAAAGGAATCGGCACACCGCTAGATTAATAATGCCTTATTTACCAGAAACGGACTTTTAATAATAAACGTACTTTTATTCCCTCTTTAAAGGAAAATCCTTGCGTGATGTAAGTAAAAAAAATAATATAAGCCATATAAAATCTTAAGTATTACTAATTTAAACGTAATTGTTACACTTGCTAAAGGCTCCGTAACTTTCCAAGTTGTACAAGTTAAATCATATAAAAAACCCTTTAAGTTTAATAAAGATTTTAACGTCGATAACCACCGATTCGAGTAAATTAATCAATATAATTCTTTCGAGCCGATTACTAATAAGCCAATAAAACGTTGGCGATGTAAAAAAACTACTTAAAAGGAGAATATATATTAAAAATAAGGAAAATGAGGATAACAGGACTGGCAAAGCATATATAACGGCATAGGTATTTTAAAAGAATATGTTGAATAGAAAACTTACCCTTAAGCTGTATACCGAAAGTATTATTAATACATTAGGTAGGCCATTTAGATAAAGTAATCAAGTGGAAATTAATAGCCTTTTATCATAGGTGGTTATATAGTTTATACCATTAACGTAGTTTAAAAGATAAAATATTACTATTTTGAAATCGATGATAATGTATGAGGTTAAAGGTAAAACTACGGACCGGCCGCATGAAAAGTTACAGCTAATTGCCTTAGAATATGGTAATAAAAGCAAGGACTAAATCTTTACTTAATCGTCTACTATTTTAAAATATTAACTAGCGTTTAATTATATTACTCATCGTTGATTTTACTATTAGCATAAAAGGTTAATTTAAACTTAATATCCGGAATATTAAGTAAGCATACACGTAATCCGCTACCAATCTTTAACGGATTATACTGTTAAAGTTATTAAAAAAGTTAAGGGACAAGTTTTCGATAGGTAAAGTAATATGTTATATTAAGTTTTTATACGGGTTAACCGAGGTAAGCTTTTACTAGTTTTTAACGTATTAAAAATAATTTAAAAATAAATTAGGGTTGAAAACGTTAACATTTAATACGTACCTATTAATTACAAAAGGTAAAATCTTTAGTATTATAGGTATATAAATCAACGATACCTTTTTTTTATGTTATATTAAATTTGAAAGGGTGAAATAACATATTATCGAAAAATTAGGCCTTTCAAAGTATAATTTAGCTAAAACGTTAGTTAAAGATATATAACTTAACTTTAATAGATCGTTATTCCGTATTTATAATATTAAGATTAAAAGCGACACCTATATTAGCATACGTTAAAAGGAGTAAACTACGAGTCTGATAATTATCGATAAGGCTAACGGGGTAAGGGCATAAAGATACCTAAAATAAAAAGCTCGTACGGCTTATATCGCCACATTATGCCAACCGGAAGTATCGTACAACCTTTTTATTACGATATAAGTATAAGACCTATGAAACGAAGACTTTAATAAGTTAAATAAGCGGATTTAGTGGTATATGGATTACGTGGAAAAAGGAGTTAATATGGTTTTTGTAAATCTGACGAAAGCGAAGCTAATAATTTTTACTAACAGGTTATTTACTTATGATATTAACCTTATATCGTAAATCGACTTTTTAATAATACTCGTCAATAAAAATAGGTCGAAAGGGAAATTTACAATTACCAAAAACCTCATATATTAGACATCTATCAAGTATAAGCGCGTAACCCGAAATATATCAGCCTCGAAAGTTTACGATATAATAACAAGTTTAATATCGGTATAGAAATTAACGTCATATTAAGGATTGCCACTAAATAGTTGGGTTCGCTACCGATACCTGTAGTAGTGTATACCGACTCCGGAGCCTTTACGAATGCCTATCAAAATTAGGCACAACCAATAAAAAACGCCTAATAATAGACGTAATGGCATTAAGGATGGCATACGATGCTTGGAAAATTGATGAGTTTCGGTGAATTAACGGCAAAAATAACCCTACCGATACTATAACTAAGGTTACGCCTATTAGCGCTCTGAAAAGGTTTGTAGACAATAATACGCTGACTATACGAATCGAGAGATACATGAAACGCCCGGCATGTGACGTAAGGGAATAAGGTTTTCCTGGAAAATTGGAAAACCACTAAGACAATAGTAGCGATGGTAGTAGTTTGAACTATTGGCAAAAGGTACGTAAATGGTAGCATACTTGATTTGCGTAGGTTTGTAGCGAAAGACATGTGTACGAGATTTGAGGAATGAGAGTCTCAAAAGGGTGGAGCAAAAGGGCCACAAGGGACCATAATTAAGGTTGGTTTCAGTACAGATTGATCGGAATTGATAGGGGTCTAGCTTGTAGATTAAGGAGGGATTTCAGAGGTTGCCACTAATTGATGACAGGCCATGCTAGCGTACAAGTACGAAACAAAAAGCCGCCAGTGTTGGAATGGCAATCAAATGTAGTACAGTCAAGTCAACTTTATCTACAGTAAAGTTGATTGTACGTACTGCAAATTGACTGTAGTTTGTGAGACGGCATTGCAAGTGCAGTGCAGTAGGTGCCCACTTCAAAGTGGGGTACAGGCCAAAGCGTTTGGCCATACAAATTAGTGTGCAACCCGGCTAGCGGTCTGCCAAACTTAGAACTTACACAAATCAACCAACAATATCAACGCAACACCAGTTACTTCGACCACAGTGATTCGAATCAACTACTTTGCAACGATAAAGGCCTACCAACAGGCGTATTAATTGCTAATCTGTTTGAAATGGTAATAATGAGCCGAACGACCCCTGTTTTAATAATAATCGTTAATAAATTTACTTGTGGTCGCAAACGCGATATAAGGCACATGAAGTGTATTTATTAAAAGCTCGGAGTTAAGGACCTGGGTATATTGTTTCAACGTTTTACGCGTTAAAAAAACCTTGCGACGTACTTTAGCGAACCGTACCTCGAGGCAACGTATTGAGTCGACCAAAACTACCTCGTTTATAGGGATATTAATATAATATAACTTATGAAGGGGATTACTAATATAAACCGTATTATTATCTAGCTAAGTTACGTTTATAATAGTAAAGGGGGGTGGCCGTTACGGGTAAGAGGGTTTTTATCCGTATTATAAGAATAAGATTTATGATTTTAAAAGCTCTCCTCTCCTTCTTTTAAGGGTTGAAGGGAGGAGGGGAGTGGGTGAAGAAGGGAAAGGAGGTGAGAGCGTCGCTGGCGGTGGTGGAGGCGGAGGTCGAGCTGAAAATAAAGGCCGAGATGGAAGATATCGAGCCGAATAAGTCGGAGCTGGTAATAGCGGTAGTGATGACAGTGACAGTACGGCGTACGGCGTTAACAGCCGCCTTTTCGCATTTGCGCAAGCGCGTTAAACGGCCTTTTACAGACCTACTTTTACGCGATATATATTTATGGGCGGGGTTAGTATATAGGGTTTGTTTAGTGATTTACTTATAAAAAAGGTTTAAACTAGGTAATTGAGATGGTAGATTAACTTTGTATACGTTAATTAATTCATTGGAATTTACGTTGGTAAAGGGGGTGTGTCGGTAAATTCTTTATACGTTAACGTATTAAAAGTAGAAAAGTTATTATAAAAACCGGTAGTGTATATTGAAGTAGCAAAATAGGTCAAAGAGAGAAGATTAATTCGGAGAGTGCACGCTATACGTGAAAGGTTATGACCTCCTATCCAGACAGTAGCACGTTACCATATACTTTTCAAATGCCACTTCTAGTTCGTAACACGCTATTATACACTTACTAGGAATATATCTTGCAAAGTGACAGGTTACCGGGCACTTTTGCAAAGGTATAATCTGTAACGTAGTAGTTTTCTAACTATAAAGATAGATAGTAATATCTATATAGTCAATCTTCTATTTTTCTATCGCGGCCCGTATCTGTGATTTAGTAATAATAATATGATTTGTAATGTAATTTATATTCATGGTTTCATAATAACAATTTGGTCGTGGTATAATATGGATCCGTGATTTACGAATAATAATTCATTTACCGTATAAATTATCGAGATTTGGATTGGTAATTTTAACTACAGTAGCAATTATAGTAAGGCTTTATTTAAACTATGCAATTCGTAGCGGTATTGGTGTCGATTTTTTTAAGGGTGTAATTACGAAAGTATTAGAAAGGTGTAATTGTGTAAAGGTGACTACGGTGTTGTTTATTTTGGGGTTAGTATAAAAAGATATATTATTATTAGTTTTATTAAAAATTCTTCTTATTTCTCTAAAAACGTACGTCCTTTTTCAATGTAAACCCTAAATAGTTTAATTAACGTATGATAACTTAATCCACCATTTTCACTACTTATTTTAAACCTCTCCTATAAGTAGGTTATTTAACCAACCCTATATACTTATCCTCCCCATAAATAAATATTATGTGAAAACAGGTTTTTTTATGCGCCGTTTAACGCGGGAATGTAAATGCGAATGGACTATCGCTGTTACCGCCCTCTGAGCCACCGTTACCCCCACCTCTAACCTTTCTCCTTAAGTAATATGTTTTTAATCCCGGCGTTTTTTTCGTCGCGTTCTCTTTCGTCATCACCGAATATACCGCTACCCTTCCCCCCCGTTTTCCCCCTTTATCTCCTTCTCCTAACCCTTAAGAGGAGGAATGTGAGGCTTTTAAGGTTATAAACCTTACCCTTTTCCTATAGGCAAAAACTTATTACCCGTGGAAATTATCCCCTCCCTCTTACCATAAATATAACTTGGCAAAGTTATAACGCGATTCGTATTATTAATTTTTCCCGCAAGTTATATTATATTAACATCTTGATAAATGAGGAGGTCGATACTAATCTAGTACGTTGTTTCGAGATACAACTTATCAAAGTACACCAGAAAGCCTTCTTAATCCGTAAAGAATTAAATTGTTATACCCGGGTCTATAGCCCGAGACCGCTAATAAATACACTTTACGTGCCATTTATCGCATTCACGGCCGTGGATAAATTCATTAACGATTATCGTTGAAACGGGGGTTGTTTGACCTATGATTACCGTTATAAACAGATTAATTACAAATACGCTTTTATTTTGGTGGTTTCAGGGCTGTCAAACAAAGCCTTGCTATACTCCCGGCGTCTTTACAGTAAGTTTACTTTCAATTTGTAATCCTAACGATAAATATAAATTTTCCACTCATATAAATATACTGTTTAAATCGGGTTTAAAAATTATTCACTTTTGTAAATAATTAAAATAAGCCAATATCAATTAGTAATAGACATTAATCGGTAAATTAAGAAGTTGGTAACCGTTATTCCCGCCTGAAAGCGAGGCTTATATATATATTATGTAGGCGAATTCGATAACATTATCGCACGTCGCTGTAAAAAGGGTAAATACCTCTCTGCGTCTTTGCATAAAGATATATGGCATAAGGCGCAGGACCACCCCTTTAATAACATAGATAGCAGCGTTGATAACAGCGATAGCGGTGGTATTAGTAACGAGGGGTAGGGCGATGGGAAGGATGGTGAAAACGCAACGCCACCTTCTACCTCCCTATTAGACAGCGATTAGCTGTTTATTTTGTCGTAGTAGGCGCATCCAGCAATAATATAGTTTGTTATACGGTAATGAAATTACTTTTTTCAAAAAAAAAATCGTTGGGTAAGTAATAGATAAACAATAAAAATGTATTTAATAAAGTCGTAAATCGTGAAACTAAAATAATAATAATATGTTAAAAGTAGTACGAATGCCAAATTTAAATAGAGAAATATTACCAAAGGAAATGTAAATAAAAGATTTTCACCGAGATAAAACGTGGAAAACGATATAAAGAACGGATTTGAATTGCTAAATAATGCTAAAAACTATATAAACATACGAAATAGAGGGAAAACATCAAATATAAGGCATAAAATGTTTATCCTGGATAAATTGTAAAATCTTTTAAATAATACTAACGAAAATAATACTTATTAATACGAGCGCCTTCAATGCCCTATTTAGAACGCTCTTAGTTATTATATTTATAAGGTTTAAATTCTCGTCGATATATATCATTTCCTTAATTTCACGGCGCTTATACAATTCGTTGAAGGTTATAATCTCGATTAAAATGCGTTTTTTTGTTTTTAGTGCCGACTCTAATAAGGTATTTATGAAGGGAGAAAAAGTTGATATAAATAATTAGAAAGGGGTGTTTTAAATCAAGGTTTTAAACAATTATTCGGATCGTTATCATTATGGTAATTCCAAAGTCGAAGCCTCCGATTATACTATAAATCTTTAGGGTCAAGACATTTTGTATAACCCGTTTATATTTAATTAATTTTGTATAAATAATACTTTTACGAATCGTAAATCTGCTTTGGGCCGGTATTTCATTACTGAAAACGAAAACGAATCTCATTTAAGAATTTTAATTTATATCATTACAGAAAAAAACGTTTGTAAAAATAAAAGGTTCAATAGTACGTATATTAAATAATACAAATTGTAAATCATATCATAAATTATATATTTCTCATGTAAAACGCTTATTAAATATTTAATATACATTATCCAAAAAGTCGGCTTTACATTACGCAACGACTGAGAAGTTAAATGTAGCTTTCAGCAATATAACTAATATAACTCAAGCGTTATATACGTGCTAACATTTATATTCGTCGGCTCGTTTTACGTTATCGGGGTTATAAAGGTAACTTTATCTAATCACCCTTTTTGCGCAAGATTTATAATTCTATTCCGAAAAGTAATTATCACGCCGTCAAAGTCAATTATATAATCCTTCGTCAGGTATATCTTGGGTTTTACTTTTAGGCCGGCTACCAAAAATTTCCTCTCTTCAACTACGAAAAACAAAATATTATACAATGTTAACGTATTATCCGTCTGTATACCTATAAATACAAAGCTTTTAAAACGTACTATTAAAACCAGTAAATATGGGTCGAATATTGAGTTTACCATTCCGAACCTTTCTTTATAATTCCTTAGGTAGATGTTATACTAATATATATTAACCTTGAAAAATTCGAAAAACGGTCCTATAATACGTAAAATAGTTCCAAACAAATGGTATTTTCGAAGCTTTGTAGGTATATAAGCGTAAATACGGCGTTTATGCTACTTTTCAAACTATATATAAGCTTATGTAATATTACGAAACTTAATATAAAAGCTATAAGACGTGGATAGAGAGGTGGCGACCGCCAAAATTAAACGATGACTAACATTTTTTGAAGAAGGCGATTAATTTATAATATCTTTCTTACCGACATTATTGTACTATTTAACATTAAAGCGTCTATTTTTATTATACTTGCCGGCTTTATCCTTTACTTAGTTCATCAATTGTATAGAATGTTTTTATCGATATTGTAAATTATTAATTTAAACCTCTTCAATGGAAAAACGCCTTATTCGATGGAAGTAATATTTTCCGTTGAGATAAATTGTTTTAACTGAGTCGCTAGGGTATTAATAATACGTTTTTAATCAACTTGAAAACTTAAATTGCGAACCTTTATTTCCTTTTACGTAATAAAGGAATCTGTAACGAAAGTATTGAAAGGTTTTGTTTTGTTTTTGAAGTCAAATAGACCCTCTCGGTGGTGCGGTACTAGTTTTACTGGTTTCGTTAATATAGGCGAGCCGGTTTCGTATAGTAATAAAGGTTTAGATATAATATCCAGGGGGTATATGAGACTTAAAACCGGTTTTTATTTGTTATCTTAAAAGTAGCTTCATCGGTATCACTAACTAAATTACGGTTTCGGGCCGCTTTGGTCTACGCTTTCCCTTTTATATTCATATATCATTATTTATCTCAATGAACTTATAATATTTAGTGATTTTATAAATATATTGTAACTTTTTAATTGATTAATCTTTTAAAAGCTGATTTATTCGTCTTCCGTTCTCTAAGTTAAGATTTTAAATTTTAATGATAAATTCAAAATACTGGTCTTACGTGGGCTGTTTCTCGTAGCTAATACTTTCGAAATATCATTTCTGGACGGTTAGGTTCATAATGCTACCATAACCTTCGACACGGCATTTACTCTTTATATCGTGGTTAACGATGGTACAAATTTTTTATAAAATATGTGGTAAGTACCGAGAACAAAGAGTATCGGAATAAGCTCACTTAGGCTAAATATGTTATTTATTACGTTATCCGCTATTTATAAAATTAATTTCTTCAAACTAATACCTTTTAGTTTTTTCTAATAATACCATATACGTTTTCTTAAACGGTTTATAATATCATTTACACATTTTAAGACTTTATGGTACCTTTACCGGTATTTACTTACACTTATTACCGGAGATTATGACTTTTATACGTTATTCGCTCGAGTTAAAGGCAATACCTACGTCGCAAGTAATCCAATGCAAAAATTATAAATGAACGTTCGACCAGCAATTTTCTAAAATATCTCAGCAATCCGTAATGAAAGCGTTTCGCGAAATTTTCGCAACCTGAAATAATATTATTACGTCGATGGCTTATAATACTAATTAGCCATTAAAGTATATTATCTTTGTAATTACCTTGTTATTAGAGTTTACATTATATTAAAAGCGGAATATAAATCTCCATAAAGCTTACAAGTATAACTTATATTTATGGTAAAACTTTTAGATAGCTTTAAACGTTCCCCTTTCTACATTAGTATATCCTACGACATAAAGTAGCTGTAAGAAGTATTCCCTAGTTCGATATCAGAACCGGCGGTATAATATCTATAGTTCCAGATATATTAGGTAAACATATTTAATTATACGTATTTTGGAGGAAAATTACTAGTATTGAAATTTAAATATAAATGGTACGTATATACTATCCGAAACGCGGATAGATTAATTGGTCATATATCGAACTTCGATCTTAAACTTATTAAGATTAGCCAACAATAATAGAAATAGCGTTTTAAAATCTATTACGTAAATCTTGACCAGTACGAATCGCGTGTTTATAACAACTAAACTAAATTATGACGTTTTGTCTTTGCCAAATAGAACTTCCCTGTATTCCCTTATTTGGTCGAGTTGAAATTTCTGAAATTTCGCTGTAAACACGTCGAATTGTTGTTTTCAAGCGATTGAAATTTCGGCTACACCGGTATTTGATATTATAATCTAAATCCGGTTGCTTTACCTGTGAGAAAGTATAAATTACAAAGTTATATAAGTGTTCAGTACGTTATTTTGCAGTCTAAACCGTTGTTATATAGAAAAAAAGTTTCTTACAACCAACTAAAAATTTGCTATATGGCTTCGTTTTTCTAGGCTATCAAATAAATATTATCTCCTTTGAATTATTCCTCTTGGAAGGTGTATTCGTAAGAATAGGCGTTAAATTTATCTTCTACGACTCTATAATCGATTACGAACGTTGTAAAATCAACTTTCATCTTGTCTTTAAGTGAATGATCAACCCAAAATTAGCATTTGATCCGAATTTACTCGTATATTGAGTAATTAATCGACTTATAACCGATATTACCGTATATAATGTAATGTTTTTTCAAAACCTATAAGGTTTAATATAATTCTTTATAAATATTATTATACATACGGTAAATTCCGTATTCAATTATAAGTTTATCCTCGTTAATAATTGTTTTATCTTCGGTTTTCAGAGCTTTTCACTTAATGTTTTTCATTCTGGTAACCGTATTTGGGGCGCTAATTTAATTTCGAGGATATTTTAAATCGTGTTTTTAAGACGTAATAAATTATTTTGGCAAGGTCCGTTTTAATAATTTTGCCTTCGACTGTGATCCTTTCAGTTATAAATACCAATCCGAGTCTTGTGTAACGGCTTATCGAGGTTGTAAACGTAATTTTAAAGCTCTTATAAAAATCTTTCAAGTCTTTCTTCGGCTTGTATAATATGAAGTCGAAATCAGAGTTTCCTCGATATACTTTTTCAACTATTTCAATAAATAGTTCATCTACCTCATATTTTTGTTTAAGAACTACCTGGTATTTCAAAAACTTCGCTAATAAGGCGGTAAGCACTGTTTATAAACTTTTATCAAACTTTTTACGCTAGTTTTTTACGGATTCTCGAGTGGTATTAGTTTAGTTATTATGGTATAATTTATAGTTCTATTTCCTATCAACGTACATTTTTAAACAGTTTGTAAAGGTACTGAGGCCAGAGCTGTCGCTTAAGGCGGTCGAATTCTTGTCTATAAACCTCGATGAAGAAGAAGGAGAAGAAATCCCTGCTAAAGAGCGACTATAGAGCTAAAATGGTACAAACCTCTTCCCAGTCATGTGACGTGTCCTCAGGCAGCTCTATCCTTGCTCTAAATCATCGAAGAAGCGTATAGAACTACCAGAGTTGGATCTCTAGTAACACTAGTTAGGCATTAGCTTATAATATTATCCTTAAAGATACCTCTGTCATTCTTTCCCTCGTTTTTTTTGTTTATTTAATGCAAGGCGCCCTAAGTATAAGGAAGGTACGCGCGACTTATAGAATAATACGGTTTCGTGTAAAAGGTACTAGGTTAAAGTTACTTAAAAGTGGCTTTAATGCCCTCTCTTTCCTATAAATAATCGGTAAAGTCCCAATTACAAAAGATAAAACTTTTTCCTTCCCTTAACCTTTAACTTTTCCATATAACCTTAGTACTTATAGTTATTCATATAGTATTTAATTGTTCGCAATCTTAGTATTCCTTTTATTTATTAACGTGACGATTAATCATTAATTCGCTGCCGAGGTAGATAAAGTTATCAAAGATATGGGTTATAAGATTTGAAGAATCTTGGTTCTTGCTAACGAGCGTAAAGTTTCCGGCCCTAAAGGATATCAACATATATCCTAACGCAATTCGAAAACAGACATATTTTAAATACATTCATGAAATGGCGTAAAATCATAGAAAGTTTTGTTAAAAGACTAAGGGTAAGTGATTTTAATAGCTACAATAGATCTATTAATTAGTAGCTAAATATTAGGGCTCGGTAACGTCTCTATTTCGTTGGGGCCACGGGTCATAATTCTAATTATACGTATACGCCGTTAAATTTAAACCTGGATATTAATAAAGCCGTTAAGTAATTGTCGAAAACGTATTTGGCGTTCGTTTTTTACAACCGAGGTAAGTCCATATATCCTATAAGTCACTCTTTAAGTATTAACGAGCGGTTAGAAAGCGTGTAAACTTAGGTAATTGCTGCTAAAAAGGCTATGAAAATTCGTCTTGTTACGTAGCGTAAGGTTAATACCCGAAGCGGGGGGTTTTTTATATCCGCCATTCCTGTGCGGTTTAGAGGCCTATAGGACGTATAGTTGATAAATGAGAAACGTAATATTTAGATAAGTTTCTTATAATTAGGTAAGAACGTGGAGGGGACGCGGTTAACGAATAGGTAAAAAGCGTTGTTGGAAGTAACGTAAAAGCTTGTTAAGGTTTCGGAACGTATTGATATTAAGTTAGGTCGTATGAATGTTAAGTTAAGTTAACTTGTTAAAATAGGCAAGAAAACTCTAGGTAAAGACTCGAACCAGGACTTCGAAAATATGTTTAAGTAAAGGTCCAGTTATAGTCGTTTGTTTTTCATTTTTCGTCTTTATTAATATTAATACATTTATTTAATATCCGCTTATTAGTGGTTTATACACCGCTCCGTTTGGTAAAGTAAAGTGTAAAATTATTCCCGCTTACGGGCTGAGCGTAAGGGCTTATTGTTGCGTTTAGTTGGTTCGTAACGCGATTCAAAGGTGTTAAGTGCTACGGTATTAGAGAAGTTTAAAAGCAGCTCCTATGTTAGATATATATAACCTACCTATTTAACCAAAACCTGCCGTTTCGGTTAATTATAAAGTTGGGTACGTTCGATTTAGGTTTTATTACAGGTTCGTAATATATTTTTGACTTAGTATTTCGGTTTTACCTTCTTATTGTTGTTTTCAACGATCATAACTTACAGTTAAAAGTCCCGAATTTGATAGCTTAGAATCGGGTTTAAAACGTCTTGAATAAGTTAATTTATATAAAATCGAAAATGCTTTCTGTCTGGTACATTAAATTTAACAACGTAAAAGTCGATTATATACGTTGTTGGATATTTATCGTAAATCTAGTTTAACCTTTTGGAAAGATCGTTTAACTTATAGTTTTTAAGGAAAAGTTAAACGTTGTCGTCGATTCGAAAACGTTTTAAGAGGGAAAGCCGCTTATTAGCGGCTTTCTTCATACGTTATTACGTAACTGTTATTACGGTTTATACGAATTCCGTAGCTTCGCAGATTTATTAAACGAAGTTTTTAGCTTTTATATGTTATATCATTACCGAAATGAAAAAATGTTATACCGGTTAGATAAAATTAACGTAATAACTATAGGTTATGAAAAATTGATTAATATCGATAGTTATCGTATCCTTATTATTTAATTTCAATTAATAACTGGGTAATAAAGAGCCTTAATTAAGTTTTATATAAACGACGAATAAACGTAAATACGCAAGGACCTTTTAATTTACGCGTTTGGTTACGTCGTTGATTTTGGGGTAAAAAGCGGTGTTTAAGCGTTTTTCCACCTTAATAAGGTTGTAAAGTCGTTTTAAAAATTTATTAGTTCAATTCGAATTACGTTTGTTAATGAAAGTATACGGAAAATTATAAAACCGTTAATAATAATGAAAAAATCGTTTCGTATAAGCCTCGACATTTATAATAGTTATAACCTTGAGTGTAATGGCTTTACTTAAACGATCCATAATAACTATCAGGTAATATAGGTTACTTTCGTATTTTTAAGGTAAAATAACAATAAAGTCAACGGAAAGCTTGTTTTAAAGTTGTTCGGAAACTGGAAATGGTTTAAAGAGTCTTTTTCGACGGTTTTTTTAATAGGTTATACATCTATGAACGTCGTACTTACGATAAAAATAACGGATCGTACGATATAAACCTATCTAAAAATACATTTTGAAAAGGATAACGATAGTAATGTCGCGGCTTAGGTAAATGGTAAGGAGTGAATCGTAGGTAGTTTAAATTAATATGATGGTAAGTGGTTGGTAAATAAATACACAAATACGGTCTCAAAACCTTAAATTTTCATCGTCGTTTATCCAGTATTCCAAAATTAAAACCTTTAATATATGGTCGTCGTCGATACTAATATCCGTTACAAAGTGCCGATCGCCTATACGTACTACACGTATTGGGCAGAGTTAAATAATGTCACGTATAATAACGGTATCCTAATAACTTTAAAGGTCGACGTTGGTAAAAACTTTACGGCTTTTTAAAATTAATTCGCTGACGATGGTTAACTGGGAGACGTATGTATGTAAAAACGGTTGGGAAATAAACAATTCGAAACGTAATAACTAAAATTCGCGGCCCAGATAACGTAGGTTTAAAAAGCCTTTAAAAATATCCCAATTTCATCGTAAAGGTACGTCAGGTCGTACATAATCTGTTGTTTTATTATATATTAACCGAAAACTAATTTAAGGCAAGTGTTGAAACTCACGGACTTATCATTCAAAAAGCCGTTGTATTGTTATAAAGTATTCTAAGTTTGAATAATCCGTTATGATAATAAACAGATACAATATATTTTAAAATTTCGCCTTTTATACTTTTCAATAGTTTATCATTCCGAATAATTCCTTATCATAAATTTCTTAGTTATATTCGGCTGGAGATAAGCGCCGAAAGTAGTACGTTACTAGGCGTAGGTTACTGTAGTCTTCGCATTAAAAAAGGTAACCTCTTAAGGTATAGTTAAAATAATTAGCTTTAAAAAGGGTAATGCGGTCGGGATCCTATTAGGTAAGTATGGATTTAGAAAAAAAGCCAAGCTCAAGCTATTCGAAAACAACTTCTTTTTTAGGCCTTTAACGAAATGAAATATTTTACTGGTTAGCCGTAATAATAATCCGATAATCGTCGAGTGATCGCGGATGAAATAACGATTAAAATTTACGAATCTTAGGAAACTCCGTACTTTTAAAACTGTTATAATAGCTGTTTTTTCCCGGATAACGTGTAGCTTTTTTAAGTTTTTCGAACATCGACTTTAACTTCGATAACGAATCTCAGGTACTTGGTTTTTTAAATACCAAATTCGTATTTAAAAATATTTAGGTTGGGTTTCGCCACGTTTAATACGTTAAATTTTACTTAATTTTAGCTATATAGTTATTGAAAGTATTGTTAAAATAAACGAAAACTTTATTGAAATAAACGAAATAATAAATATCGAGAAAAAGTCGTAACGATTTATTAATATACCTTTAAAAGGTAACGAAAACGTTAAAAAACCCGAAGGGGGTAATTAACTACTTTAAGAATCCGAAACATATACGAAATATAGTTTTTTTATTTATCTTTCTATCCAATACAAAACTTGTAAAGATAAAGTTTAATATCTAATTTAATAAACCACTTAACTTGTGAAATGTTTACGAGTATTTCTTTAATGAAAGGGAACAGATAACGATTTACCTTTATAATAGTATTAAGTTGGTGATAATCAATATAAAATCGTAACCCTTTTCTGGTTTTTTAAATGAAAAAGACCGGGACTCTCTTTAAAAAGTTACCTATTCGAATATAACCTTAATTAAGTAATTCAGTTAACGTTTTACGTAATAACGGATATTTTTACGCAATATACCGTATAAAAGGCCGTATAATACTTTTAAAGATTAAACTTGATTATCGGTACGAAATGGGATTTCGTAATCCGTTTTAAAGAAATAAGGAGGTAGTTTGTCGTCGAGTATTTTGTCGAATAAAGGTGTGAATTTCCTAAAATTAATAGGAAGTTTATCGTAAACGAAAATAAGTGGTTTCGGGGCGAATGATTCATTGATATTTTTAAGGGAGATGGCGGCGAGTTGCGTAATAACGGTTCGGATTTTGCAGGCTTATCGTAAAATAATGTAAAATATAATAACGTTAACCCTTTGAGATACTTTTTAAACTAGAATAAACCCTCTTTTTTCAATACAGTGGTTATTGAATCGTTTTTAAAGTAATATATACTTCGTAACGTTATAAGTAACTTATTAATATTTTATTTAAAGATTACCTAAAATAACGTTTTATTATTGAGAAAGGATGACGTAAATTTATATACGATAATTATATTTATTAAGGTCAACGTTTCAAAAGGTTATAAAATTAATAAATTATAGGGAAAACCTGGATATATAAAACAAAATTTCGCCGAGTTGTCGTAAGGAAATAGGAAAGCGTGGTAATTTTAAACGGCTAATAAACTATTTATTTGGGGTGTTATAGTATTGATAATCTATATGTACTGAAACTTAAATGAAAAAAATGAAATTATGAAGTAAATTTATTATGAACGGAAAGTTTTTAAAAATTGGGACGAAACTATTAAGTCGAATTAAAATCTTATTAAATTTTATACGCGATTATATACAAAAAATACGCTTTTCCATTTTCGAAGTCGATAAGGTTTTCGGCTAAATCAAGATGGATTTTTGTAACAAGTTTATTTTTAAAGCTGTTCGGGCATTATGTCGAATCTTATAAGCAAGTACTAATCTGGTAGCCGTTCTTTTCGTAACGTAAATATAACCTGAGGTCTTTACAACGGGAGAGTTTCGCGTAATTAACCCAAACTACACGCCGCTTAAAAACGACTTAAAAGGCATTTACGTTAGTTATAATAATATCGTCCTGGATATTTCGAATAGGCGTGTTACCACCATTATTCCTACCGCGAAAAGCGCCTCTAGTAATAATAATACTAGTACTGCCGTAACGAGTACAGAGATTTTAAAGGCGCTTGTTAATAAGTTAAACGCGGAGGACCTATTTATTATAATCTATCGGTATATCTAAGGAAAATAACGTATTAGTAAATATATTATTAATAACTCCTTTTATTATAACGAGTTTAGTAGCTGATTTTTAGGTTATACCACCGGCTTTTGCGAATAAGGCTTTTCAAACGTTAAAAACAACGTAAAATTGTTTACGAACTCTTTATTATATATTCGTAAGCCGAACGATAATTACGTTAACCGCGTTAGAGTTAAAATAGCAGTCGCGAAGTATAGTTATAAAGGCGTTGGAGTTGTTAATACCGCTATTGCCTCTTCAGGCGTAATAGCTTTTTATAACGGTTTTTACGGGGTCTTTCAATTATTGGAATATAAAGTAAAAGTAATTTTTTTTATGTCAATAAACCTTCGGTTTCGGCGTAATTTACGTATTATCGTAGCTTTTTATACCGGAAATCGTAACTTAATACCAGAAAATTTTACCAACTAATTAAAATGTTTGCGTTTGGGTCGGTAAAGTTTGTTAAAAGGGGTGTTAACATCTTAGTCGAAATTAAAAAAGTCGTCATTATCTAAAGAACTAATATAATCCTTAGTAAGACGCGATATAGTAACAACGTTGTTCGTAACGTATGTAAGGGAAACCTTTTAGGGGGAAAGTTAGCCTGAGGACGTAAATGTGCCGACAACTTCGAGTTGTCGGATTATATTCGTTAAAGAGTTCAATGTGTTGGTATTTCATTATTTTAAATATAAAACATACTTTTAAACGGCTTAATCCTGTTAGATAAATTCAGTACATAAAGCGTCGTTAAATCGTTTGTGTTAAATTGTAAGGTAATAGTATTAAGCCATTAAGGCGCTTTAAAACTGCTTTTTAATGCATACGTTAAGGAATTACTTTAAGGCTTAAGGGTCCAGATTCGGTAGATCGAAAGATAAAGATATAACTTTAGGTTATAGCCGCTAAAAAACTGCTAAAACACAGTTGGAGAAAACATCGAGGTTTATATATAAATGGATTAAAGCCGGAACTATCGCTTAAGGCGGTCGAATTCTTGTTTATAAACCTCAATGAAGAAAAAGGAGAAAAAGTCTCTGCTAGGGAGCGGCTAAAGAGCTAAGATATTACAGCCCTCTCCCCAATTATATAACGTGTCTTCAGGCAGATCTCTCCCTGCTCTAGAATATCGCAGGAACATGTAGAACTACCAGGGTTGGATTCCTGGTAACACTAGCTAGGCACTAGTCTGTAACATAGTTATAATATTCCGCAAATCTATCCAGATACGTAATGCCATATATATACCATTTTTAACGTACCTAAATAATATATTGAGTAGAATAATATAAAAATATAACGGCTTGATTTCTTTTATATATATATATAATATTATACATATCTTATTATTGAGGACGTCATGCGGCTCGCCGCTGTAATTCTTTTTCTTATTTTATAGTATTAATAAATTGGTAAGTTTTATTAAGTTACTTCCATTAATAGAAAAACAATATAGTAAAAGGTTTTGGTAGAGGTCGTTATTAGTAGGTATTGTTCCGTAAGATTCTTATTATCGTTTTATACTATATATAGTATCTCCGGGCGGAACGTTTTCCCTATTCGAGCCGGTTTTATTTCGATAAAGCTGGTTATTTATTATGTTCAGGGAATATTTTTATCTTTATCTATTGGAATAGTAGTAATTGAAGTGCAGTAGGTCAACTTTACTTAAAATAAAGTTGACTATACTGACTGCAAGTTGAGTATATTGTTTTGTGTGAGCCTACTATATTAGCTGCAAGTCAAGTATAGTATGCACCTACTTTACACTAGAGCACGAGCCAGGTAATTAACTATACAAATTACTGCGCAGACCGGCTAGCGGTCTGCCAAACCTAAAACAAGATATCTACCACTTGACTATGTAATACTACTATTACTTAGACCAATAGAATCGACAAAATTGCAACGTGTAAAGCCCTATTAACACTAATCAATTCTTATTAGGCTAATTACAAATAAGCTAAGTAAAAGAAAAGGCGACTTTCTGCTTACGCTTTGTAAAAGACTAAGGAAAAGGAAATATTTTTATGAAAGGCTTTTATTACTACGTCGGTTTTTACGGAAGCTTAAAGGTAACAATAGTATTACTATCAAAAATACCAAAAAATCTTCACTAAATATTCTTTTTAAATATGTTAAGATTGACTCTTGGAAGTTTTAAAGTTCGGCAAATCGGCAAACAGCTAAGTTAGTACTATTACAGGTATTACTACTATAAAAACGACTAAGTCTTATGGCCAAACAATTACAACTTTCAACCTTTAACCTTTATCAACAACAATAAACAACCTTAGACCTTACCCTTTACACCAAAACTTTACTCCTACCTTAATTCTTTTCATCTTCTTCTATGTAAATTTAATCGCTATGATAGTTGCCCTTAGCGAAAACACCAAAAATCGCTAAAACGCCATAAGAAAATCACGTTGCGCGATCCAACACCAAGTCACTAAGTTTCTACGCGACTTTACGCTAAAACACGAAGTCACTACACCCAAAAATCACCAAATCCCTCGTTCTATACGTCTTATATAAGCTAGAACTTAACTATAGTAACAACTTGAAAATATATAAAGGCGGTTAACGCCTTCGGAACTATCTTTATCAACCACTACAATAAGCAACTTTAGATTATAAATATGGATAAAACTTCAACTTAGGCTTATCTAACTAATTACGTTACCTAATATATTCTTGAAGAGAACCTTAGTAACGACTACAGATGTAACTTCTACGCCTTTTAAAATTTCCGTAAGTTTTCTTAATTGTTAGAAACTTAATATGTAAAAGATAATCCAATATACGGTTAAAGCCAAACTAAAATAGAAAATTACTCATCATAATATTTATATCCTAAAAAACCCCTATTAGAATTAGCTGAAACCTTCTTCAAACTAGCTGAACGAGAAGAACCCCTTTAAAATGCTAATCCTTAAAACTTCTGAAGAAAAGGTAAGGGTGTTAAAGACCTTTAATGCCCTAATATACGTTTTAGAAAACCTTCTTTTTATCTCTAGTTAATTTAAGCTTCTTTACAAATTAATAATGAGAAATATGTTAATTTACTTATTAGTCCAATACATTTACTTAATAACTCGTAGTACGTATTTAGCGGTAGTAAAGCGCGCGAAGTAACAGCTGCTAACGCAACAAAAGGTATTAACGTCGGTACCCTCCACCAGTTTATTCAATAAAATCGACAACTCTTTCACAAATTTTAAGCCCTTATTCCCCCCTAACCCTTTAATTAAAATCTCCAAACCCTTTAAAAACCTTTTTACGATAGGTTTATCTACACGTGCGAACTGATTATAGGTCCTATTATAAAACTTTACCCCTCGTGTTGAACGACTAGCAATTAACTTTGATACCGTAGTAAGGAGGTTTTGAAGCTTAAATTACAAGGAAATATCAATAAAAACTGTAACGATTATCATGAATTTCACCTTAAACCTATTGAAATGATTAATATTTATTATAAGCTTTTCACAGATTTCGTCAAAATCTGAAATAATGTAAAAACGTACGACGGAAAACCTTACAATCTTTTCGATACGAAGATAATTTTTCTTTTGAATATTTGTAAGTAAATAAAGGTTTTTATATTTTGTTCCCACTTACCATTTTCAGGAATCCTTACAAGGCATGCTAAGGACTGTTATCTAATATTTATAACCTTAGTTACTACATTTTACGAAGTTTATAATGGTATAAAGACCTACTTCAAGTACGATGTCTACTTTACTTAATACTATATGAACTGAGCTCTCATAAGGTATATTACGATGATAAAGAAGAAGAAAGGGGAGAAAACACTAATATATATACTAAATTCAATGTTCAATAAGTTAATTCTGTACTAATAGGTAATAATGAAAGCCTACTTTAGAAAAGCTATACTTTTCGAGCAGGTATAGGCAGCCGTTATAGGCGTTAACGAGTTTGAATACGCCTTATAGCGTTTAAATACCACCTTCGAAGGCTTTTTTAGTTAGTTACGCTTCTCAATCGTAACTATGATAACCTATATACCAAACTCGTTTAATATATACCTCTGACCTGGAAATTTTCCTAACGTAAATGAAAAAGACCTTATGATGGTTAATTACGTCGACCATAAATACGGCTTTAAGTGTTTTTAACGTTTAAAATCTGGCCTAATAGCTTTAAACAAAAGGTAATAACTACGTTGGTATTAATAGGGCCAAGATTCAAGTGGACTAATTCATCGTAAAAACTATCTTCATAATAGTAATGAAATATATTCGATTTATAGTAAACTTAGCTATTGGTTAACTCGCTCCCCCTCTTCCCATCAAACGTAATAACAAAAAAAAATATATTATATTAAGTACCCTATTAATTTCTAGTAAGATTACTTGAATTATATACAGACTTCGAAGGCGACGAGGCAATTAATGGCAATTATACCCCTAAATAAATTTGAATTAAATGAAATGAAAATATAACCCCATGTACTGCTTAGTAACTAGCTAACCACGTCTTTTTATACTGTTTAGGTGGTAAAAACCTTTAACTTTACTTTAACTGAACCTCCAACCTCTTACACATCTTGAACCTCCGCGATTGTTAAGCAAACTACACGTTTTAAGGCATTATACCAAATATAGTGATAGTAAAGTATTTAACAAAAGGTTATTTATAGTATATGATATTATGAAGGGAAAATATCAAGACTATTAAATTTAATTGTTACGGTGTTGAAAAGATCAAAGTTATCTTTAGCCTAGGCGAATAATTATCGTTACTGGAGATAATGGTAATTAAAACTATCATTAGCTTAATCAAATTCTATATTCTTAAGTTCTTTACCCTTGTTCTTTTTTATTTAATGGATATTAGTACCTTCTATATTAACGTTGATATTAATATTAACTAATTAGTTAAAAACGGTTGGAGGTTTTTCTTTGCCTTTAAGTAAGGGTATTTATGGTTTTATCTTCAAGGCTTAAAGACAGTAGGGTTAAATCCAACGGAATTAAAGATGAGATAATTATACCGGTGTTTTAACTGCCCAGCTATTAATAGGCTATATAAAATCCTAAATTCCGTAGGGTATAAAGATCTCATCAAAAAAACCTGTTACCACTATTAAAGATATGTTTAAGCCTTCCTAAGACGGAAATTTATATTAAAAGACGATGAAGGTTTTTAATGCGTTTGAATTAATATATTTAACTTAAATAATAAACCTGTTTTTTATGTTATTAATTTCGAAACCTCTTTCTATGAAGCTAAGTTTTCAAAGTCCATATTAGTAAAGGATATATAGGAAACTCTAAGAATACTATAGATTAACACATACTTAAGTCTACTAAACGTCGTTATTTATGCTGCTCACACTTATTTCGCGGTGACGGAGTTTTAAGAAGATAGTAAAATAATGGGAGTTTAATGTAAATAAGTGTTTGTAAAGGCCTACTGAATGATTAATAAGGTTGAAAAAGTATACACACTACTTTGCCAGGTATATAATATTCTTATATTATATATTGAAAGCTTTACGAATCCAGAAGCATACATTTAAATGGCGTTAAAGGGCCTAAACGACATTATAAGCCTCAACGGCTTAATACTAATACTACTGGGCTTTGGAGGGTACCCACTCTTAATAAGTAAATCTTCAATATTAACAAGTACTTAAAAACGAGTTGTAACTTATGTTAAAATACTATAAAAAAAACTTCGAAAAGAATCGGCACGCTGTTAAATCAACGACGCCCTTAATATTAGAGATAGCCCCATGATAATCAATGTAATATTTTTCCATTATAAAGCTAAGTCCTCGTATGGCGGGAGTCGGGCAAAGAGAAGGGCCTTTATAAAATCTTTAGTATCATCAATTTTAAAGTAATTGTTAAAATTGCCAACAATCCCGTAACTTTTCGCATTACCCCAGTTGAGACTTATATTAGGGTAATTGACGATGAAAACCTTTAAGTCAAGCGATCAAGCTAATATGAGCTTATTTTACCCGTTATCGATAAACCAATAAAACGCTGTTAGTGCAGACAACCCCTAAAGAAAAGGAATGTTAAAGAGGAGGAATATATATCGGGTCGTATTCATAATATTGTTTAGGTAAAAAGGAGAGAAAAGATCAACGAAGACTTAGTATTAAAGCTTTAAATATAAGGTATTCATAAAACTTTCTGTAAACCCTTTAAAGAAAGTAATAGTATTAGGATTAACGGTTGATTAATTCAAAGAATTACATAATTTGTATTAAAGGCCGACTTCAATCTCTTAAACACAATTATTACGATTCTTAAGTCTAGGATTATCCACGAGGTTAATGGTAACACTATGAGGCGGCCGTACGAAAAGTTACGCCTGATTGCTTAAGGATATCATGATAAAGATAAAAACTAAATTTTTATATAATCGCTAAAGATTGAAAACATTATTTAATATTTAGTAATCGCTTGAATGATAAGTTTATTAGCTTAAAAATAGGTAATTTCATACTTAATAGTTATATATAAAGTAAATATATATGTAATTAGTAATTGAATTACAACAGATCATCTTACTAACATTGATATAGAAATTGTATACCATTTACTTTCTGAGAACGGTAATACGATATATTAAGTCACTATATAAACTAGTCAAGACAGACGTTTATTAATTCCTAACATATTAATTGTACCTTACGTTATAATAAGATAAAAAGTCTTTAATATACAATCTGTTTTTGCAAGTAAAGTAAAGAAAGGACTTCGGCCTAATGGGTATATAAACTAACGATACTCTTTTCGTTGGAATGGCTAGTTTCATAATATCGGAATAACAAACGATTAAAAACTTTAAGTCTCAAAACTGTAAACTAGTTACGGCATATATGAAGTGTAATTAACTTAACTTTAACGAATCGTCAATTCGTATATTTAGTATTAATATTAACTCTGATTTTCGTTAAAAGGATAAGAACGTTAATTTAATTATGATCGATAAAATTAACGTAACTAAGGCTTAATGATACTTAAAATAGCGTATCTGTAGCAGTTACATCACCATCCTATACTAATCGAAAGCCTCTTACAATCTATTTATTACGCTATAAGTATAGGATTTGATAAATAAAGACTTAAACTGACTAAATAAAAAGTTGAAGTAACGGATACGAAACTTGGACCAGAAGATTAAAATAATTCCAATCGACTAATCTAGAGTTAAATTAATAATCTTTACGGATAGGTCCTTTATCAATAATAACGACTTATTTTTACAGATCGACTTTTTAATAGCCTTCGTTAATAATGATAGGCGGGAGAATTAATGTAGCATCATAGATAGCCTAATTAATTCACCCTTTATTAAATATAAAAGAATTATAGAAAGAGTACTAGCTTTAAAGGTTTACGGTATAATATTAAGCTTTGATGTAGGTATAATACTATAACCTTTAAAGTTATTACCAGAAATCTCAATATTCCTCTTATCCTTATAGTAATTTATACTGATTCAAAAAGCCTATTTGAATTCCTTTTAAAGCTCGGAACTACTACGAAAAATGCTTAATAATTAACATAATGGTATTTCACAAAGCTTACAAAAGCAAGGAAATCAAGGAGTTCCGGTAAATCGATGGGAAAGATAACCTTACTAATGCCATAACGAAGGCGTTGATAAACAGGGCCTTTAAAAGGCTTGTAAATAGCAATAATCTAACTATACGTATCGAAAGATACGTTGATGGATCACTTAGTAAGGCTAAATGATGTGTTAGCAAATAAGAATACGCTGACAAACTAAAAAACTGCCAGAAAACTAACGATAATAATCATCTATTTTATTAACACAGTTAAATTGAAAATTCATAAAAGCCTGTAGGGCAATAAAATTTGTAGAAATCGATAAATTCTAACCTCGGAGCCGTGGGGTAATTAAAGGTAATTGAGGTCAATTTGAGTGTAAATGGGTTTAATTTAGTGTGGAAGTCAACGGGAATTGATAGGGGTTTGGCTAGTAAATAAGGACATAATTTAGCGGTTACCGGAAAAGATTAATTAACCATACTAGCGTATGTACACAAAATAAAAAGTTGCTAATGTTGGAATATTAATAATTAAAATGCAATAGGTCAACTTTACTTATAGTAAAGTTGATTATACTAACTTTAAGTTAGGTATATTGTTTTATATGGATCTACTGTATTAGCTGCAAATCATATACAGTATACGCCTACTTCATACTAGAGTATGGGCCAAGCAATTGGTCATATAAATTACTATGCAAACCAGCTAACAGTCTGTCAAATCTAGAACAAAATATACACCACTTGACTATGCAATACTACTTTTAATTAGACCAATCGAATCGACAACGTGGCAACGTCTACAGCCCTACCAACATTATCTTTATTTAAAGTTACGCTTTATTAATGGTTCGTATTCGATCCAAGTTGTAAATAATATTTATAGCCTTTCCTCCTCTTCCATTAATTTATTTAACTCCATCTGTACTTTATTTCGTGTATTCAATCTTATTAATCACTGTATTCCTTATATTTGAGAAGTTTCTTTTCGTTCCATATCGGGGGTTTTTTTTATTAAAAAACAGGTTTTAGCGTTTTCCAACTGATATCCCTTTACAAATTTTACGTCTATTACTTTATCGTCAATTCATTTTAGCATTTCAATACACCGAGCTGTTGCTAATAATTTTTTTGTAATACGGTTATTATTATCACCTGTTGTATTAATACTTTTTCTACGTAATTATCTATGTCGTATTTTGGACATTTTATCGTCTACTATACGCCATATATCTGGAGTCTAGTTCACAAAGTCCTGCCTAAAATTATTAAATAAATCGAGTCGTTTAATATTTCCATTATAATAGTTCAAAATCATATTTATAATATATATATTCGCCGTAAACGGGTTTGAATTGTCTACTAAAACTTCCATTTCACTATCTCACAAGTTAAGGTCAAAATCGTTAAGAATGTTTTTACGAAACAATATATTTTCAAATGAATAGTCTATATATTTTTTAGCTTTATCTAAAGTTCTTTGTATCAAAGTTATACTTGTAAGTGCGAAATATACTAAAACGGCTAAAAGGATATATTTTACTTATATAGAAAATATTAAAACGATACAAAAGTTAGTTTTACGTAGTAGGTGAGATTGAGGTATATTTAAAAAATAGTGTTTATGATGGTTCGGTTTAAATAAAAATGTATAATATGTAAAATGAAAGTAAATAAAATACAATAAAACGTGTCAAGTAAAGTGTTCAACGTTTATTAAAGTTAATGAGGTTTAAATATAATGTAAATAAGCCATAATTATAAGTTAATTAGGTGTTATGAATTAGCTTTTTAACGTTTTATAAGTATTATACTAGCTAAACAGTTACTAAACTCAAACGTTGTAAAAAATGAACTTAAATAAACAGTATACTTTAAAGTACAAAATAAAAGGCGAACGGGGTAAAATAGGGATAGAAAAAATTAATGTTTCAACAAAATGGTATATAAAGCTCAGTATATGTGTTTGGTTTATGGTATACGTTTAGTAGGCGATTAGAATGGCGCGTTATTAGCTTTATTCAAAGTTTATAAGCGGTTTGGATGCTATATTTTAGCCGTTTTTAAGGTTTGTAGGCGATTTGAATGTTATGTCTTAGCCATTTATAAAATGTGTAAACGATTTAAATATTGTATTTAGATTGGATAAGTTCTAAAGAAGGATTTCGAAACTTAGTGGTTTTAGCTTACGTAGCTTAATATGTAATAAAACGCTTCTCAAAAAGTGCTCGGGTACGTTTAAAGCGTTAAAACGAGTTAACAAATAAAGCAACGAGGGTTTTAATAAATAGGGTACTGGCCAAGTTAATGGTATCGTTTTAAAGTTATTCTTTTTAAAGTTACTCTAAATCTTATAGTCTTTTTACGTTTCGGGTTTTAATAGCGTACTCGCGTATTTTTATAATTCTATCTGGTTGTTATAAGTTGTAGTATTGAAATACAGATTGTTAGGACGATTATTGTATCCCGCTATAAGTATTTAAGTTAAGTTTTTCTCTTTTTTCCTAAGCTGTTTGTAATCGACTGAATTAGATACTAATTAATATCGGTAAGGTTTTTATACATTAACATAATAAAAGTGAAAAAGTAATTATAAAGATTAATAGTACATATTAAAGTAATAAGATAGGTTAAAGGGAAAAAAGGTATCCAGAAAGTATACGTTACAGGTAAGAGGTTATAACCTCTTGCCTAGGCAGTATTATTTTACCATGTACCTGCCAATACTACTTCTAGGCAGTGGCACACTATCATGCACTTTGCAGGAATATACCTTGCAGAATGCAACGTTACCGTGCATTCTAGTAAAGGTGCAATCTGCAGTGTAGCTGTTTACTAACTATAGAGATATATAGTAATATCTACAGGGTGCGTCGTTAAAGGGAAAAAATAGCAATCTTACTTAAACCAATAATGATATATATATTTTATATTTATCCCAAAATACTTCATACCGTAATTACCCCTATATAATTATACTTCTATAGTACCTTTATAATTACACTATTATAAGGATTTATAACTATACTGCTGCTAATTACTTAAACTAATTAGAGCCTTATTATAATCATTTTCGTAGTTAAAATTACTAACCCAACCCTTTACAGTTTATATAAAACCAAAGTATTATTACTAACTTACGGATACGAATTATCTACTGTATTATAACCAAACAATTATTACTAAATTATGGATACAGATTGTGTTAAGGAAAAAAAAGATTACTTTTATGGATATTAATATATACCTTTATAATTAGTAGATGGTTACACTGTATATTACACCTTTGTAAAAATATATGGTAACGTATCACTTTACAAGGTGTATTGCTACAAAGTGTCTAATAACATACCATTATTTAAAAGTGACATTTGCAGAGTATATAATAGTATGCCACTGCCTAAAAGTGGCATTTACAAAGTATACAGTAGAGTGTTACTGCCTAAAAGGGAGATGAACAAAGTGTATAGTAAAGTGACACTGCCTGAATAAGAGGTTATAACCTCTTACCTATGGCGTGTACTTTTCGGATGCCTCTTTTCTCTTCCATCAACCTTACTACTTCAATATACACAATCTTTACGATTACACTTCTACTCTTTACGTTCACGTGAATAGGTAGAGACCTTACCGATATTAGTTATATATATATATATTATAATTTCTTTTTTGCAGTTTTAGTTCTCGTCTTCATCGTTTTTATTATCGTTTTTATCGTTTTTGTTGTCGTCTTTGTTGTCTTTATTCTCGTTCTCATTCTCGTAATTTCTCGTTTTTATCTATTTTCGTTCGTATGTTTTCTTGGTTAGTGAATTTCTTCAGTTTTTCTGGCTACGAATCAGGATTTTACAAGGTAATCGACTTCTATGCAGGTCACCAGATAGAAATAGGGTATTCGGAGGGAATTTGAAGGGTATTTAAGGGGTGGGCGGAATTGTATTGTTGTTTGTTATTTAAGTCAACTAGTGCCTGCGGGTGCCCCCTTATCCTCCAGACATTCATCGCATGACCTCGGGTAGCCATTTCCCTAGTGTAAGTCATACCTGGTATGCATCCCGATCCCCCATGCTACCAGTACGTACTATTGCACTACAGGCAAACCTGGTTTAAACGATCTGTAAACGCATACCAAAAATATCGTTATGTAGAGTTTTACGACCTTCGCTGACGGGTTGGCCTTCACAGCCGATTACTCAGCCAGGTCGCCGTAAAGACTATGTAGTAGATTCAAGGGCACATGCGAATCGCCCGAGAGGAGTCTTCCATGCTAAGGACAACACCTTCTGTGCAATCGTTTTGTCACATCACGTACAAGAACCATGTTGACTTCAGACACATTTCACGGCTTCAATTTCCAGCCGCGGCCTTGGCCTCGGCCTTGGCCTTGGGCCCGGGAGCCTCTTTCCTGGCAGGTGGCTTGTGCGCACGGAATTGAAGTCCAAGTCGATCTTGAATCGACGACAAGCGATTTTACACGTGATGTGCCAGACATCGATTGTTTCTTGGTCTACATCATGCTTCCTGCTGATCTGCGTCGATTTACCAGGTCCAGTCTTTCGCTCCACCCAGACAGTTGCGTCTGCCATTGCTCCTCCTTGACTGGTACCGGTATACAGCAGGTCATCGACACAGAATGGGCGACCAGTTTGACCTCAGCATCGCCATTGCCGGCGCAGGCAAGAAGCTTCCTTCCACAAACAAACCAAAGCCGGAATCGGGTCGTCACTGACTTGTCGCAAACACAGGCATCGCGGGCTTGGGAAGCGCCCTCGCGTTGGCAAAGAAGGGCTTCCAGGACATCACTGTCTACGAGCATGCGCCCGGCTTGGGCTTCGTTGGCGCCGGCATTCAGCTGGCCCCTAACATGGCCCGGGTACTCGACCGGTTAGGCTGCTGGAAAGCCATCTACGCATCAGCCACCAATGTCAAGGAGACGAGCATACGACGTAAGTGAGCCGGCGCCGTGCTGCATGCGCCCGAGCTGACATTTGCTACTGCCGACGACAGAGGGCAGCACCAACCAAGAACTGGCCCACGTCCAGATGCCGGACATAGAAGAGAAATACGGCTACCCACACTGCACCGGCCATCGTGCCGACCTCGTGTATGGCATGTACGAAGCTTGCCAGCGGGAGCCTGCCATCAAGTTCAAGCTCGGCCACTCGCTCACCAGCATCGACTCCTTCCAGCCAAGACCTACTATTACCCTGACACCCCACAACGGGTCACCCTACCAGGCCACGCACGACGTGCTCCTCGGGGCCGATGGCATCAGGTCCCGCACGAGGGCCGCCCTTCTCCAGGAACTCGGCGATGAGTCCCTCGAAACCGGCACCGGCCAGGCCTGCTACCGGATCATGCTCGCCCGCGCCGACATGGAGCACGACCCGGAGATGCGAGCGCTCATCGACAGCGACTGCGTGGTGCGGTGGATCGGCGAGCGGCGCCACATCATCGCATACCCCGTCGCCAACAAGACCATCTACAACATCAGCTCCGCCCAGCCCGACACCAACTTCGCCAAGTGCGCCAGCGCCAACTACACCACCACCGGCTCCAAGCCGCAGCTGGCCGCCGTCTACGCCGACTTCTGCCCGCTCGTGCGGCGCCTGCTGGCCCTCGTGCCGGACGACAGCGCCGTCGCCGAGTGGCGCCTGCGCCTGATCCGCCCGCTGCGCGCCTGGAGCGCCGGCGCCGTCGCGCTGCTCGGCGACGCCTGCCACCCGACGCTGCCGCACCTCGCGCAGGGCGCCGCCATGGCCGTCGAGGACGCCGCCGTCGTCGCCGAGGTGCTCGCGCGCGCGCCCGACGCGCGCCCCGCGACTCTCGCGCGCGCGCTGCGCGCCTACGAGCGCCTGCGCAAGCCCCGCACCGCCACGCTCGTCGACATGGCCGCCGAGAGCGGCCGCCTGCTGCACTTGGGCGCGGGTGCCGCGCGCGAGGCGCGCGACCGCCAGTTCCGCGAGCACAAGGACAGCCAGGGGCCCGTTCCCGACAAGTGGGCGAGTCCGGAGGTGCAGAAGATGGTCTACGAGCATGACTGTGCCAAGGACGCTGCGGAGCGGTTTGACGAGGTCTTTGCCAGCCTTGAGGCTCACGGGACGGAGAAGACCAACGGAATGGATGGGACGAATGGGACGGTCTGAGCGTCGTGATAGCTTGGTCTGCGGCTGATAACATACATACATATATGCTCTGCTGGCTTTACCGATGTCACCCACCTCTGCACTCCCGTACCTTGGCACGCTCTTTGCCACACAAACTGGATAAGTTCCATTGATACGGTTTTCACCAATGTGAAAGCTGTATCGACATGCATTGTATCCTGAGAATCCCCACGGCATGCAATGAAATCCCCCAGTCTACAACCTTAGCTGGGACGATGTGCTTCCCACCTATCTGGATTGGGCCAGCAAGATACTCTGTGTAGACCTTCAAAAAGCACACCACTCACGTGTACAGCACATTGTTTCCCCACGCAACTAGATAACGTTACGGTGGCACCCGGGCGTTCTTACACTCCAAGAAATACTATACGTGTTGGAATAGCAGTCAAATGCAGTACAGTCAAGTCAACTTTACTTGCAGTAAAGTTGATCGTACGTACTGCAAATTGACTGCAGTTTGTAGGATTTGAATACACTGCAATGCAAGTGCAGTGCAGTAGGTGCCCACTTCAAAGTGGGGCACAGGCCAAAGCGTTTGGCCATGCAAATTAGTGTGCAGACCCGCTAGCGGTCTGCCAAACTTACAACTTACCACGTACAATCAACCAACATCAATGCAGCACCATTTACTTCGACCATAGTGATTCGAATCGACTACGTTGCAACGATAAAGGCCTATCAATACTGATTAGTGCTTATTAGGTTAAGCACAAATTGGCTAAGTAAAAGAAAAGGCTGCTTTCTAGTTACGTTTTATGTTAAACAACAGCTAAAGGTAAAAGGAAGGTTTTTACAAAGGGTCCCTATAAGCTGTATTAGTTGTTTACGGCAGCAAGGAGGGGAAACTTATAGGCTATGTTAATTATTCGCTGTAATCTATAAGTAAACGACGATATCGTTTTTAAAAATACTAATAAATCTTTATTAATCCTTTTTAAAGATATTAAAATTAACCGCCTAAAAGTTGAAAAGATTACCAAGTCGATAAATTGGTAAACAGTTGAATTAGTACTTTTACAGCTACTGTTATTACGAGTACTATTTCTGTAAATTTTAAATTTTAAAAAGAACTAAGTTATACAACCTTTAATTGTACTAACTTTAATGGCAAATTTATAATCTACCTTTTAATATTACTTTTTTTTCCATTATATTCTTTAAATCTTTATTACGATAGCGTTAAAACATGTTTATATCAATACCGTTATTAACACTGCTAGGAAAGAAGTGATGACGATCTTCGATATTGCCTTCGAAAAACACTACGATGTAATGACCACACTAAATACCCGTGAGTATATAGAAGGTGTCAGAGGGTTTATGTTATCAAGAAGGTAGCAGAGGTACTGAGTGAACAATATCGCAACCGTGCAAGTAATGATCAAAAGCCGTGAGGCTATTCAGAATATACTGAGACTGAATACTTAAATTGATAACTGAAGGGCTATGAAGGAAATACCATCTATGTGGTGCTGATCGTATCCTTATATCCTTAATCCTTCAAACGCCTTCAGTGCTGGATCATGTTGGATCGAAACATGATCTCAATGATCCTTAGTGCGTAACTCTAACCCTAAGGTTGCTGACATAAGAGATATCCCTACTTGATGTGTTGGACATCAGGTTCTTAGTAGCTTAGCCCCATACTGGCCTGTTTTCTGACCCTCCAATATTCTTGGGTTATAACATACGATAAAAATATTTGGTTTGCTAAACCTAATAAAGACTTTTTAGTAAAATATCTTGCTAATGTAATTGGCTTTTATATTCTTGATTTAAACTTTACTTAAACCGTTCAAGGCTTATAAGCTTATAATAACCTTTAATATACTTTAGGGGATAGAATAGAAATATGTGGAAAATGACAAACAAATACATTAGGATTGAGCTAAAAATTCAACTTATTAACCAAAGTTTCAACCTCTCTATAAAAAAGTGGAAAAAGGGTAATCTAGCTAACGTTCTTTACGAATACATCATTAATAAAGACCCTTAATAAATCTTTAAAATTGAGGGTAAATGTATTATTAATGATAATATCATCCAATACCCTTATATATGTTCTTAAGAATTTACCTAAGCTCAAATAAGGTTTTAAACCATTTTACGTAAGATTAAGGGTTCAATATTATTAACTATAAGGAATTAATTAACTTATAAGTCGTAAACCCTTAAGTCCATCAGTTAATTAAGTAAAAACCTTGACGTACCTCTTAATACTAAAATGACTGTTATTAAGTTGCCCGCGGCGGAAAACCTTAGGTTTCTTTCTCTTAAGCCCCTTAAAATATCTATTTTTAACAGTTAAATCAAAGAAGAAATGGCTTCACACGTAAGCCTATTATAGGTACAATTATTGACCTTTTCCCTTTAAACTCGGTTAAAGGTAATTATTCTGCATATTAATATTAATCCTAATACTAACCGAGGGATTTAAAATGTTCCTACAACCAGTATATTACCTTTCCCCCACGATACGTCCCTATAGTAGATACAGATTACGCGGCAATTACCACGTTCGTTAAGATTTAAAGAGAAAGGAGAAATATAACGATAAACCATATTACCCCTTCAACGTTAAGTTACGCCCGTTTTTAAATATTTGTTGCTAGGTAAGGGTTAAATTACTCGGTTTAAATTCGTTATTTTCCAATATCCCTACCAGCTAAGCCGAGAATTATTACCTTTGGTATCTAACAAATTGTTTCTTCTTCCATGAAATCTACGATAGTTTCAAGGCGTTGGTACGTATGTAGGCCGGTAACATAACGTTGAAACAGTGTAGTATTCTGAAGATGGAAGAGGAAGAAACTAGAATTAGAAGAGAAGCTCAGCGGAGTTGAGCATGTAGTAGCCAGATCATAGGCAGGTGTGACGGTATATACCAGTGCCTTTTTCTTTTTCCATGCTCCCCCTATGTAAGTATTGAATAAGTCTTGAGGACTAAAAGAAAAGATAAAGTCTTTATTGCGTAATATATATGATAGAAGGTAAGATATGAGGAGTGAGAAGCGAGACGTAAGATGTAAGACGCGAGATGCGAGATATGAGATGCGAGACGTAAGATGCGAGTTTCGAAACACGAGATGTTAGTCGCGAGACGTAAGCTGCAAGACTCACTTCTGGAGGCCGTTTTTATATAATTTAATCAATTACTTACAGTGTTTCAATTCGTCTAAAGCCTTTTATTTATCGTCCTTTAAAGTGTAACCTTTTTAACGAACCAAATATTAAATTTGGTAACCCATATAATGACGTTTGTCGAAACGTTTATCTATGATTTCTTCGATTTCGTATTTATTCTCCTGTTATAACCCAAGCACGTTGGCGGGTCAGGAAACAGGCCAGCATGTAGCTGAGCTACCGAGAGCCTGAAGTTCAACACATCAGGCGGGGAACATCTCTCGGTGAGCCTCAGTAAGTACCGGTGAGCCTCAATGAGTACCGGTGAGCCTCAGTGAGCACCGGTGAGCCTCAGTTAGCACCGGTGAGCTTCAGTACTGAAGATGGTATGAAGGCCATAGGATATAAGGACACGGCCATCACCACATAGATAGTATTTCCTTCATAGCTCTTCAGTTGTCAATCTAAGTATTCAGTCTCAGTATATTCTGAATAGCCTCAAAGCTTTTAATCCTTACTTGCACGGTTGCGATATTGTTCACTCAGCACCTCTGCTACCTTCTTGATAACACAAACCCTCTGACACCTTCTATATACTCACGGGTATTTAGTGTGATCATTACATCTCCTTAAAAGCTTTTTTATATCGAATGGATTCGAGCTATAACAGTACATAGGTAAAAAAGTTATTTTTATGCTAGTCGTAAGGTATAAGGTATTTTACGCTAATAATAAGATAAACTCGTAAACTGGTTGGGAAATTAAACGTATATACTAAGTCTTTTATGTGATTTACCATAATAAGCAGACCTAAGCGTAAATGTAACAAACTTCCTTATCGATAAAAATGTTTGTATACTTTTCCTATACGTAACTATATACGATTTCTAATATTAAATTTCACCTAACGGTGATTTTTATTGTGGTGATATTTTCCCTTAGCAGCTATAACATGTTGAGTAAGTTGCGTATTATTATGTAAATTTTCGTTTATAAAGCAGATTTCTGTTTATTATTAAGTTATGAGAATATTGACGTAATTTAGCAGAACGCGTAACTTTAAGCCGAATAAAAACTCGTAAGGGATAACGTTAATAACCCGAAAATAGGCGTTATTAATATTTTATTAAAAAACAGATGTATATTTGGTTTAAAGCTATTTAAAATGCCCCACGATGTAGTATCGAAGGGTAAACGTAACCAACTGGGTTTTTTTTTTCAACTTATTCATTTTCTCAGAGTTAATATACCGTTATTATTTTTAACTTAGTACCAAAGCATTTCCATAAAGTTTTCTAAAATAAGGATAGAAGCTTGACGTTGCAATCTGAGATAATTTTTCTCGGATACAGTCAGTTTAAAAATAACAAAAAACGATTCAAAATAGCAACCTAATATACTGCTGTATATGTAGTTTGGCCTAAAAAGAGAAGAATTAGATTGAAAAAATTGAAAATAATACGTATGATTATATTAAAATTCTTATAGCCAGGTAACGCCTACAATGTAACGAATAATAAAAACTTGAACAACGGTGATAAATTGTATATATAAAGTATATATATGTTTTTTAAAAGTCCAAATTGAGCGAAGATTTCATATTGGCTTTGAATTATCGTTTCGCAATTAAGTATAACGAAAATAATAACGATGATACTCTTGTACCATTTGTCTTTTAAAACGAAAATATAATCAATTTAAAGCGATTATTATAAGTTTTGGCTTAAAGTGGTGTCTGTTATTATTAGTATTTTAAAAAAAATCTTTAAAAAAGACGGTTGGTAATTACTAAGCGTTCTTATTATATTTCGTATTTGTGGTAAAGTAGTTGGTTTACCAAACGAAAAGGATAACTGGTTTTAATACCGTTGATTATTTTCTCGTCTTTATCGCTTTTTATAAGGTTAGCTATAATAACTCTTTTGATTGCTTTTTCTTCATAAATGATAAAAAAAGTAAGGTGTATTTTATTAGGTAATATAACCTCGGTAATTAATAGGGTAATGTTAACTTTATTAGGTATTACGGGAAAAAAATCGGAAAATTTGGTAAAATATAGATACCTTATTTAACGTTTGAAATTTTTTATCCATTAATATTGAGAAGCGCGAATATATGTCCGGGACCAAATGAAATCGTTTAAAAATATATATAATGTCTAGGTTACAAACGTTTAGGTAAATTGTTATATTGTTAAGGCGCTTATTTGCTACATTTGTAAAAGTTGTATTCAGATAAATTGGGTTAATAATTCCTATAATAGACTTGTAATCGGTAAAAACGACAATATAATACAGGTAACCTACCAAAGTAGTTCTAAGATGTTTACATACCTAAACGAAGTATTTTAACTTTTACTTTAATAACTAATAGTTGAATTTCACCTTTACAAGATATTTGTAAAGAAATATAACAGGTTTAATAATAGTAATGGATATAGTATTTCTTAGTTTTTATATATAATTAGGTTTGAATTGAAATAAAATAACGCCGAAATCTTTTTTCCGCCTTCAGTAAACTTATAAAAATGGTTGCCGAATAGGGTTAACATAGTATAGGCGTAACTTATTGAATAAATACTTTTTAAAGCGGTAAATAACTCATTTTTGTGGTAATCAAAGCGATTCTCGTAGTTTACATATAATATATTCTTTTTTCACAATTATTATTCTCTGCTTAGATGGATATTCGACCTATTGATAGTAAATACGTTTTTCGTTTTTATAGTGATTCGGATAATTAGGCGAAGTATGGTATTATAAAGCGTTTAAATTCTGTTACGCTTAAGGAGATTTTCAAAGCCTTAAAATCTATGAGGAAGGAAATCTCCCAAAAGGCATTAGTATATTCCGTATTGGTAGATACATTAAAGTAATTCACGAAAAAAACTAGTATTTTCACAAATTAAAACCCCACATAAGATTTTTTTAGAAATAGCAAAACTTAAACTTCGGTAAAGAAGCTAGGATTTGGGTGAAGTGGTTTTTGTGTTTTTCTAAACTATTCAAAAAAAATGATAATATTATCGATGAAAACTCGGCAAAATATGCGGTAAAACTTGAGAGTACGATTTATAAATCTTGAAGCAAAGGTTAGCAAGTTTTTAAATTTTACAAGGGTAATTTTGTTGCGTTTGAGGCACCGATAGCTTATAAAGGTAAAACAAATTCTCAATTCTAAATATACGAGGGCTTAAGAAATAATGTAGTAACGTTTATTATTGAGATATAATGAAGTCTTTTTAAAAATGATTAATATTTGCTTATAAAAGCAAATGGTTATTTTTTGGTATTATGTATTTGTTGAAAGGTTTAAAATTTACTATAATACAGCCTTTTTAAACGTCGTAAATTTTTATACGATAAATACAAGCAGAGTAAAAGGGAATATATCGTCAACATATTTTATACGATTTTAGGCGGATGGGCTATCAAACTATTAGTCTAAAAAAAGCCTTATTTCGATGTAAAAACAGGTAATGGTAACGATTTATCTTTTCGTTTTATCATCTTTTAGCTCAAATCACCTTTATTATTTCATTAACTGGAAAATCAACCTGTACTAAGTCTTATTACACGTCGGAGAATTCCTCGCAGATTTTAGCTAGTTTATAAATATTAAAAGCATTAATTCCTTGAAACAAGATTTGTATTATTACTTCGTGAGATTGTGTTTTCTTACGTATTTTATTGGTTTTTAGAGCCTTCAATAAGGTCGGCGATAGCATTTGAAAATGATTTATTAGACTGTGAATTGATGATAATCTTTAAAAGAGGACGAAACTACGTTTTTTTTACTATTTCAGCCGTATGGAAATCTGATTAAAATTCTGATTTTATAAATAGAGGTTCAGGAGAATCCGTTGCGCTAATAATAACAAATGCCATATAATGTTTATTAATTGATTCGTAAATTAGCTATGTAATTACAAAGGTTATATTTTCTACTTCGGTTGCCTATATTAATACCTTGTCGGCTCCGTTTTATCTTATGAAGAAGTAGGCAGTATCCTTACATTCGATAATAGTGTTTAAACATATGCGTTTCAAAACAGTGATTAGCGTATTTGTAGATTAATAAAGTTAAATAAAGTAAATCGTAGTAAAATACACGATAGTATTTAGTGTATACCGATATTAGGCGGTAAATTGAAAGTAATATTTTTTTAAAAAAAAGATCAGTATACTTGACTAAAAGATAAAAGGTTTATTTCGACAAAATAATGCTAATAACAGCTTTAATAAGTATTTTACTAACTATTAAATTTGTAGCGTTCCATAAGCAGTGAAAGGTACTTTAAAGTAATTGTTTTTAAAATTGATAACGTTTTTAGTTATAAAAATGTTAGTTTTACGAGGCTTTAATTGGTTATTTGAAAGTAGAATACTCGTATTAAGACCATTAATCATTTATGTCTTTACGGTTTCTTTAGAAGTACCGGGTATATTATCCAACTTATAGTTATAAATTGGAAATAATTATCGAGTCTTAGTTTTAAGCTTTACAACGCGTGTTAAAACTTTCGAAATAGTTTTACTTGACGAGACGATGATTTTGGAATAATTAGA
The DNA here is from genome assembly GCA_038502455.1 of Anisogramma anomala. NCBI lineage: Eukaryota > Fungi > Ascomycota > Sordariomycetes > Diaporthales > Gnomoniaceae > Anisogramma > Anisogramma anomala. The sequence continues at coordinate 22,139,398 of JASMMZ010000006.1, read as the reverse complement.
AAAATACTTTTGAAATTACAACTTAGTTACAATATTTTTAGTAACACTTATATTAAGATATAAAATACAACTTGGGTTGGATAAAGTGGCACGAATAGCTACCTAAAGGAAGTGAAAGCTTCCCATAGTTATTACTACTTTTTTGTAAACGGTTTAAGTTATGATAAATTTTAAACTTTTGGTAATTCAAGCGATTTTCGGATTAAACAATATATTTATATTTATAAAACGAATCATTGGTTTTCAATCTCTTAATAATAATATTATCGTCTTATAATAAGCCTTCCAACATTTGAAACATATATTACGGGATTTGTTGGTAAGGCTTAGGCATTGTAATGTTACCGATTCGATTAATCAAAGTAACAGTAGTATTGTGTGTTCAAGTCGTGGATGTATTTTTTTAGGTTTGGCAAACCCTTAGCCCGTTTGTACAGTAATTTATATAGCTAATTGCTTGTTCCATGCCTTAGTGTAAAGTGGGCATATACTATACTTAACTTATAGGCAATACCGTAGGCCCATACAATAATACACTTAACTAATAGTTAGTACAGTTAGCTTTACTATGAGTAAAGTTGACCTAATATATTGCAATTACTACTATTATAACACTGGCGGCCTTTTTTTTTTTTGTGTGTGTACATACGACAGTGTGGTCAACCAAACTTTTTCGGGTACTACTAAATTATATCTTCGTTAACTAGTTAGACACCTGTCAATTCCAGTTGACTCTCGAAGTCAAATTGACCCCTTTTACACCTTAATCGACCCCATTTTCCTTTAATTGCTCCACGGCTCCAAGGTCCGACTTTATGGATTCCCACAAAAATTTATTTCTTTACAAGTTTGTACAAACTTCTAATTTTACTGTGCTCATTGAAGACGTCATTATTTTTCGTTCCTTAGCTGTTTTCCAGTTTTCTAGCGCATTTTGATCTGCCGGCACTTCACTTGGCTTTGCCAGGTGGTCTGTTACTATATCCCTTAATACGTATGGTTAGCTTATTGCTATCTACAAACCTTTAAGGGTCTTATTCGGCAACATCTTTATTTTAATATTAATAGGGTTATCTTTACTATTAATTTGAGAAAATCCTCTATTTACTTGCTCTTATAGGCTTCATAAAGTACCATTACGTCGATTATCAGGCGTTTTTCACTAGTGATTTCGAGCTCTAAAATGTATTAGAATAGGTTTTTCGAGTCCATAAACATTACCACCGGAATAAGAGAAATCTTCAGCTACCTAGTAATAGTATGAAGGGTTTCCTATAATCTTATACCTACATTGAAGCTAGCTATCATTCCGTAAACTTTTAAATTTAACACGATTCGTATAATTCTTTTACATTCAACAAAGGTTTAATGAATTAGGTTGCTAATGATATCAAATTCATTCTCCCGCCTATTTATTCAACGAGAGTCATTACAAAGCCAATTTATAAAGATAATTTTATGTTATTGATAGAAGATTTATCTGTAAAAATCATTAATTTTTATTTTGACAAGTTAGTTAAAACTATATTAATCCCCTGGTTAAAATTCTACATCTATTGGTTAAGCCTTTCATTCAACCGGTTAAAGTCTTTATTTATTAGGTTTTGTACCTATGTCGCAATGAATACGTTGTAAAAAGCTACTGGATAATATCAGGTCGCGATATAGCTGTTGCAGGTACGTTATTTCAGGTACGGTTAAGTCTTGGTCACGTGAGTTTTGTCGATTGTAGTTAAATTAACCTTTTAGCTATTTTGGCAGAAACTAAGGCTTGTATTAATATTAAGTATACGGATTGACGATCCGTTAATATTAAGTTGGTTCTTTTTACCAACGTCGTAACCGGTTTACAATTTTGAAACTTAAAGTTCTTGATCGCCTATTGTTTCAGTATTTTAAAATTAATCGTTTCAAAGTAAAGGGTATTATTAATTTTTATACCTATAATACCAAGGTTCTTCCATTATATTTTTAATAGGTACGAATATTATATTAAAAAATTTATAACCAATTATAACTTAAAGTGCAACTTATAGGTTGAAAACTAATAAACGCATATTTTAAGTAATATATATATTAACTTGATATATTTCATTGCTGATTTGAAAGGTTAGGTGGGTCGTAATTCCTATGGTTACTCCAATGAGACGATCCGCTATAAGTCGATTTTTAACTGCGTATATACTTAGGTTATATCTCAGCTATTAAATATAAACTTATCTTGAATTTTGATTTACAAACTCGTTACCAAAACGACTACTAAACATTTATAAATCTTTTAAATCATTAGCGATTAAGTAAGTATTTAATCTTTACCTTTATTACTGTATCATCAAGCGATTAGATGCAATTATTTATACGGTTGCCCCGTGGTTTTACCTTAAACCTCATATATTACTTTAATTTAAAAATCGTAACACTTGAGTTTTAAAAGTTGAAGTTCATTTTATGTTTCAATTGTATAAATTTTTCAGGTAGAAGGCCGTTAATATTAACTTTATTATTATTGACAGGGGTTTCTGGAAGTTTTATTAATATTTTGTATTTTAAACTTTAGTAATAAAGCTTCATTGTCCTTCTCCTTTTTACTTGCCTAAGTAGGATTTTAGATAAAACCTGGTGTGTATTCTTCCTTTTTAACATTCCTTTTTTAAGGTTATCTTAGCTGAAGGTGTTTTATCGGCTTATCGATAATAGGGAGGTAAGGATCGTACTATCTCGGTCGTTTAACTTAAAGATCTTCATTTTTATTTACCTTCATATAAGGTTTAACTTATATAATGTGAAAATTTACAGAGCTGTTAACAATTTTAATGATTAATTTAAAATTAACTATATTTAAGGTTCTATGTAAATCATTCCATTTGCTAGGCTCTCATTATACGAAAACTTTACTTTATAACGGTAAAATAAGTACATCGATTATCGTAAAGCCGTTTCTAATATTAAAGGCGTTGTTAACTTAGCGGCGTGTTAATTCATTCCGCAGTTCCTTTAATGCTTTTCCGTAGGCTACTACTCGTTTCTAGGTACCTGATAATGGAGGAAATTCATTCGTCAGGGGTGGGTACGCTCCAAAGACTAAGAACGTTGGCATTAAGTCGTTAGGGCTCTCAGTATCGTTCAAACCCTTTACTGCTATCTAAAGGCGTAACTCTTAGTCCGTTAAACTTATAATCTCCATAGTAATGATATTATATATTCGTCTAAGTTATACGTATGCCCTTTTAACCTTTTTAATACTTTACTTAGTCTTTAAAAACACTTATTTATATTCAATCCCTATTATATCAATATTTTTAAAAAAAATTCGCCGCTGTAAAGCTGGTATCAGTATCGTAGACGATGACGTTAGGTAGGACTAAATACCTATTAATTCACAACATTTCTAACGTTTCATATATATCATTCGATAACAAAGTCTTTCAAAACTTCGCTTCATAAAGAAACATTACAAAATGATTAAAGTAATGACTAAGTTTATTATTTCAATCCAATATATTGATAAAAACTGTATAATTAAAATATTTTTCATTTTTAAGTGTAAATTTAAATTTTCGGGGGGTGAAAGTATACCTTTAGTAGTAATAATAAAGTTGGTTATAGCTTTTAAAGCAGAGTATTATCCATCTTTATATGTTTCAGACTTTATGACTTTATATAGCTTGTTAATAATTCGATAGATAAAGAGTAGATTGATTTCATGAATTTCTAACTTCGTTAGGTTTAATAACGTTGCCTTTAGGTCTTGAAATAAAATTGTAATTGCCTTTATTTGGAGGCAGGGGGAAACCTTTAGCCGTTTTTAACTAGCGTGTCAGTGTTAATATTAAATTTAACGCCAAAGGTTTTTATGTACTTTCAGTAAAAAAAGAAAAGGGCTAGGAAACTTAAAGATATAAAATATAATGGGTCTAATAACAATGAAAATTACCGTTATATTTCATAACGATAATTGTTTACGTAGGTTCAAGCCAACTTTGGATTTACTAGCATTTTGATAAACTATTTTAGTAGCAGTAGTGCTTTCCTTTACTAATACAATAAACTACGAATTACCTTCCGTTAAGTGCCTTATTTCTCTTATATTTTATATAATCCTTTAAAACGTATAGTCCGCAAAATCATCGTAAAAGTTAAAGCTATATAAGGAGTTAGGGCTTGGTTAGAGTAAAGGTAGGAGTTCTTACGGCTTAAACGGTATAGAAAAGCGTGGTTGGCTAGTTATTATACCGTATTAAAGGTTATATATTTATACCATTCAATTTATTTAGGAGCATAGTTGTTATAATAGTCTTTTTACCTTTAAAGTCTGCGATATAATTTAAGTAGTCTTTCCCGGAAGTAATATGGTATTAGGTGTAGTATATTACCTATTCTTCGTTGCATTCAGTAGAAGGGTACCAAGTTAACTAATAGTCAGTATTATTATAAATCTAATATTTTTTACTATTATTAAGACGATAGTTTTTACGGTTAATAGGTTCGCTGAAATTTTACCTTTATTAATGATAACGTGGTTATAACTTTCAATTTAGGTCCTTTGAACTATATTTTCAACGTTAGGGGTATTTATAACCGTACTTATGGTTAACGTAATTAAATATTATACGGTTTTCTTTATTTAAATTACGAAAGTCGCCAATTTATGGGTATATATTAAGTAAATTTGATATACGTGTTATTACGGTTACAAGTAAACAGAGTAACTCATTAAAAAAAGCCTTTATAAATTGTATTTGAGCGTTATAAGGCGTATTTAAACTCGTTAACGCCAGTAACATCTGCTCATACCTATTTACGAAGTGCGGTTTCGCTAACATAAACCTTCCATATTACCTACTAACACAATATAATCTTATTAAATATTTGATTTAACATATCTTTTAGTATTTCCTTCTTTTTCCTCTTTGCCATTATTGTAGTTCACCCAGTAATAACTCAATTCGTATAATATTATATAAAGTAAATATTATATTCGAAGTAGATTTTCGTATTATGATAAATGTTGCGAAAAGTGGTTATTCGGGTCTGGAAATTTAGTTAATAGTCTCTAGAATACCTTATAAGAATTTAAGAGAATAGCAAATAAAAATCAAAAGAGGGAACCTCTATTTACTTTTAAATTTTAAAAAGGGTATTATTTTAGTATCCAAAAAGTTGTGAGGCTTTCTAGTACACTTTTCTACATTATTCATGATTTTAGCGAAGTCTGTGAAAAGTTTATAATTGTTATTAACTATCTTGACAGGTTTTGGGTAAAAGTCTCAGTAATGGTTTCAGTTTTTTTTTGGTATTTCGTTAAAATTTAAGTTTTAGAGTTTCCAAGTTACGGTATTAAGGATAATGGCCAGTCGCCTAATCTGAAGGGTAAAGTCCTATAGTAGGACCTGTAATAGGCTCGCGTATATACGTATACTTACTGTGGAAAGGTTTTTAAAGGGATTAACGATTTAAGTTGGAAGGTTAGAGAATAATAAGGGTTGAAAGGTTTGAACAGACTTTATGATTTTATTTAACTAATCTTTGGAATGCGTTAACGTTAATACCTTTTTTCATATCAGAATCTATTACTTTACACGGTTTACCGTTATTAAAAGCATACTCTGCATTATTACGTAAAATTAATAGGTTGCCGAATAGATTAATAAGTTCCTTTTCATTAATATATAAAGAGGAGTAATTTAATTAGCAGTAAAGGGAAAGTTCACTAAAACGTATATAGGGGTGTTAAAGGTTTTTAACGCCTTTACCTTCCTTTCGAAGGTTTTAAGGATTAGGATTTTAAAGAAGGTTTTTTCTTTAAGTCAGTTTAAAAAAGTATTTGGCTAGTTTTATAAGGATTTTTTACAAGATAGAAATACTATGGCGAATAAATTTCTTTTTTAGCTTAGATTCAACTGAACGTTCGATCATCTTTTATATTTTAAGATTTCGATAGTTAAAAACTTACGAAAAGTTTAAGAGGTACTGGCGTTGGGGTTGTAATTGTTATTGAGGTCTATATCAAGGATATATTCGCTAATAAAATTGGTTAAATATACCCTAATTTAGGTTTCGTTAATATCCATAATTTAAAGTTATCCATTGTATTAGTTAGCGAGGATAATTTCGAAAGCTTTAACTAGCTTTGTGTATTTTTAACTTAATATTATTACAAAGTTTTGGTTTTTATAGAACTTGGTTTTTTGGCGTAAAGTCGTATAGAAACTTGGCTACTTAGCATTAGGTTGCGAAATATAACTTTCTCGGCGTAATTTCGCAATTTTCGGTGTTTTTAGTAGAGGTTATTATCTTGGCGATTAAATTAAAGCAAAGTAAAAGTAAAAAGTAAAATAGAGGTGAAGATTTGATGTAAAGAGTAAGGTTAATTTTTATTATTATTATTGGTAAAAGTCGTAAATTAAATGTTATATATCTTGGGATTAAATAATTTTTATATTAATAACACCTATATAAGTATTAACTTAGTTGTTTGCCAATTTATGGTTTAAAACTTTTAGCGGTTAATATTTTCAAAAAATATATATAAATTTAGTAAACAAAAATTGGTATTTTTAATAGTAATACCGTTGCTACCTTTCAACTGTCGTGAAAACCAACGGAACCTAAAAGTTTTCTTTATTTATTGCCATGAAAACCGACGTAACAGTAGAGTCCATTCGTAAAAATCATTCCTTTATTTATGTTCTTAATAAAACGTAATTGAAAAGTAGCTTCTGCTTTTACTTAACTTATTTATACTTCACCTAATAAGCACTGATTATTATTAGTAGGGCTTTAAACGTTACAACATTAACGATTCGATTGGTCTAAGTAACAGTAGTATTACGTGATCAAGTGGTAGATGTATTATTCTAGGTTTGGCAGACCGCTAGCCGGTTTGCACAGTAATTTGTATGACTAATTGCTTGGCCCGTACCCTAGTGTGAAGTGAGCGCATATTGTATTTAACTTGAAGCTAATACAGTAGGCCTACACAACAATATAATTTTTTTTATTTAATATCGTCGGGCAGTGCCCACTATATAGCTAGTATAGTTTAATCCTCACTAATGTGAAATACATACATATACCGGCGGAAAGACTCGCAACCCAAGTATTCCTACCCATAACAACTACTCTATTCGAAAATTCCTATTTCTTCCAAACTAAACCGTACAATCCGTTAAATGAACTATTGAAAGCGTCTCCAATTAAACAAATATATAAGGTTTAAACCCTAATTTTATACACTTGTGGCTAATTTTCAGGCAATGTATTGTATGTATATATTAAATGCCGTTGAGGTCTTATAATTAACCATATTAGTTCTTATTACATGGTATAAAATTACAGGGGCTATAAATATTAACCATATTTGTATAAGTTTGTCTACGTGCCACGTAAAAAAGACTACATACCACTGGGTATATCAAAAAAGAATTTTAATCGAATATACCTATAAAGGAAAATCCAACGTCACAGCCTTTATTTAAAGAACGAAAAGGCATAAATATAAAGAGGAAACCTTTTAAAAATCGAATTTTAAGCTAGATTTCCAATTAAGACCTTGAGGTAACCCCCCAGTTTAAAGAAACGTAATATTGTACGGACGAAAAAACTGTAGTTTTAGCCGGGCTGTGCTATACAACTATCTTAGTCCCCGTTCAACGCCTACTCATATCGAGGATCTGGCAGCACAAAAATAGTAAAAGGCTTATAATATATATATATATTGGTTGAAAGCCCGTAGCGGTAGGGAAGATATACTTCGTAATTTGGTAAAGAACGTACTTTACAATGGAAAAATCACGACCCTAGCCACCTTTTTGCCACAAAATGTAAGCCCATGAAATATAAAGAATCGTAAAAAGATTACACCACTAAGTGAGTGGTATGTCGAATAAGTCTTCTGTGAACAGCTAAAAAAAGACATCCAAGGTGTAGTCGAAGGCCCAGTTTACCGGGCGGGATACCGGTGTGGGTAGCAATAGCTCAAAGATAAATAAATAAATAAAGCAATTAAGTTTGAGCGCTTATAATGAAGGTTTTTCTTTAAAACCTTAAATAGTAAAAGTAATTAAAGTTGTATTACAGTTGTAATGTAAGTTTAAGTCTAAAAGCCCTGTTGAGTGGGCGAGATGCCAGTATAGGAAGCGACGGCTTAAAGATAAATGAATGAAAAAAGTAAATAAAAAAAGCTGTTAAGTGCTACCGCTTATAATGAAGGTCTAGACCTTAAAGCGCAAAAGGAATCAAACTTTCAATGTTTAAGTTTAAGTCTGAAGAGTCACGTTGGCACAAGTAACAAGGGATAGAATCACTGATTGTTAGGGCTGTTCTCTGAATGTACCGCTACGCGGGCGGTGCGACGAGCCAACAATGATCTCCATAGCCAAAAAGAGGTCACCGGAAAAGATTTAAGTGGGAATAAAGCCGATTAAAAATGTTGTGGCGGAATAGGACGCATATGAAGTAATAGTGTTGAGAGCAACTAAACCTGAATTTTTTTCTCGTAAGTGGATACTGTTAGAGTTTATATTATAGGCCCTCTACCCTCTTTAACAACATGGTCCATGCATCTATGCCAAGAAAGTTGATGTAAGGTCAAAGATGACAATATACTGAGCTTGAAGTCAGTATAGTTAACTTTACTATAAGTAAAGTTGACCTACTACACTGTAATTACTACTATTTCAATAGGATTCGTACTTATATTTATAGCTTATATAAATCTTAAGGTTTAGTAACATAGTGAAACTTGCAATTTTGTTTATAAAGCCTACTTTACTCGTTTATTACAACTAGAAAGACTTTGCATCGATTGGTTCTAAATAGTTAATTTCCGAGTCAAATTGAACATTATTAACGCATTTACGTCGGAGACTATGATCGTGGTGCCGGTTATGGTTGCGACGACTATTTCCATCACGATAGCGACCTTTATGGTTGCCGAAACAATTATCGTCGCGCTGTTTTTCGCGATGTTTATTATAGAATTTGTATAGCTTACACTTTCGATTACAAATACAATAACAATTTCGCTAAAATCCTTCTTATATCTTTTTTATCGTTATATTCATATTTTCAATCGTTTTTAAACGTATAGAAGTCGTATTTCTTACGTTTGTTTCTAATGGAAAATTTGTATAAAAAGTACCAATGGTTCATAACACTAATAAAATGGTGGTTTTTAGAAAGAAAATTAGTTATATATTACTATAAAATTAACTTACAATTAAAAGCCCGTAAATTTTGTTTAATGAACAAGTGGAAAGAGATTTAAATTTCGATTATAACTCTATACCAGTTTCTATTAGTTTTATGAAAAATACTTATAGTTCGTATGCATATTAACTTAGTTTGAATATATTTGCGAAGGCCATATTTTTCCTTTATGAGATCCCGTAAGGTAAACGTTCATTAAATTATTTTTTTAGTTATTCGACGTTAATGCATTCTAAAACGGTCGGTAAAAATATGTATAAATACTTCAAGGCCTTTATTAATAAAATTTATATATTTTACGTGAGGTAATTCTGTATTTCACTAGAATATTACTAATTCCTAAGATGTTGGTAGAGCTTTAGATCGTTGTAACGTTGTTGATTAGAATCGTGGTTGAAGTAACAGTAGTATTGCATTGTTTAAGTGGTGAATGTATTGTTCTAGGTTTGGCAGACCGCTAGCTGGTTTGCACAGTAATTTGTATGGCCAATTTCTTGGCCCATGCCCTAGTGTAAAGTGCAGCGTACTGTACTCGACTTTACCTAATGTAGTAAGTCCACACAAATAATACGCTTACCCTACAGTTCAGTATAGTCAACTTTACTGTAAGTAAAGTTAACCTACGGCACTGTATGTAGTACTATTCCAACATTAGCGGCTTTTTAGTTTGTATGCATACGCCAGTGTGACTAACTAATCTTTTTTGGTTACTATTAAATTAGCTTCTCGTTAATTAGCCATACCCCTGTCAATCCCAGTTAACTTGCATACTGAATTGCACCGAATTGCATGCAAATTAAACCTATTTAACCTTAATTACTCCGTCGCTTCGAGGTCCGAGTTTATTAACTCCTATAAAAAGTTCTTCCGCCACAAGCCTTTTACAGGCATTTACTTTAACTGTGCCAATTAAATAAGTTTGTATTGTCCATTCCTTAGCAGTTTTCTAATCTGCCACTATATCTATAACCGCTGTTACGTGATCTGGGCTTTTCGGGCAGCCTATCAACGTAAACCTCGATTTGTAATGGTTTGTCTGTTGCTATCTACAAACCTTTCTAGGGCGTTGTTTGACACTGCCTTTATTATAACGTTTACGAGATTATCTTTCCCGTTAATCCACCGTAATTCCTTAATTTCCCTCCCTTTGTAAGCTTTATGTAGTACTATTACGTGTTATAGTCCGACCTACGATGGTAAGCTAAGTAGGTGCCAAATGAGATTTACTATTGAGGTGTGGAGGAAGACTAGAAGAAGCTACCATAGCCCAACGTGTAGAGCCCTTGGGTAGGGCCAATACCTAGCCAGTTACGTGCCCTTATACGTGCAGTACACGGATCGTACCCTGTCCGTACACGGACTATATCCGGCTTGTACCTGAACCGTACCCTATCCGCGCCCGGGCCGAGCCTAGGCCAGGCGTTGCCTATCCCGCTATGTATATAGTTACATAACCTATAGATTTAATAGCCAATGACCTAAGTCTATAATATACCCCGTTCTTCCCGGATATTATAAGGGTTACGACACCCTTTTAAATAAATACCGGACGCGAACCGTATCTACTTAATATACGGGTCGAGCGTAAGCCAGTAATACTATATTTAACATATCGTATAATGTTTCAGATAACTTACCCTATATTACCGGAGTCATATAACGTATTCGTTAACGCATCGTATAAAATATCCTTTTTATTGCCGGCATTATATAACGTATTTGTTAACGCGCCATATAAGGCATCTTTTTTACCGCCAGCGCTATATAACATATCTGTTAACGCGCCATGTAAGGTATCCTTTTTGTCACTGGTGTCGTATAACGTATCCGTTAACGCGTTATATAAGGTATCTTTTTTATCGCCGGCGCCGTATAACACGTCCGTTAACGTATCATGTAAAGTTATGCTTTTGCCTTTAATATCGAGTAACGCGTTCCTTATAATACGTAGTCTTTATCGAATCCGGTACGCTAATCTTTATAAATATGGATGCCTTTACTTAGTTTCCGAAACTTTTTTTCTTTTCCTTTTTATACTATCATTCCCCCTAGTTTCGTTGATCATTATCGTTGTAATCTATATAATTCTCCTTTTTATATACTAATTAGTTATTCGCGCTAATATATTTCAACCTTTTCTCCTAGCTTATCATTATAATAAACGTATATAATGGTTTTGACTTAGGTTACATTGCCATCGACGCCTCGGAAGGAAATAACAAGCCTTTTTTTAAGGTATACTACCTTATTATATACTAATATTTTATTACTAATTACTTGTAGTAACCCCTTTATGTTATAGGAGATTTTTTCGTTTTCAAAAATAATAAGAATAAAAATAAGTTTTTTTCTATTATAGGTTAAAAACGCCTATATGTTATATATTAACCTTTTTTTAAAAATTTGTCGTTTTTCATTTTTTATTCAAGTTTATCAAATATGAGGGTATCGCGTATATCGAAAAGTTTATAATAAGGTAAATTTAGAAAAATACCTTATGAAAGGCTCGACGGTTAATTAACTTTTTTTCGTAATATATTTAGGAAATAAATTTACTTATAACCCTACCCGGGTTAAGTGTTTTTCATATATATTAGTTATACGATAAAATATAAGGGTTATATTTTATCCCTCGTACGTAAGCGTTAAAAAAATGTTTCGAGTTATCGACCCATTTTTTCCCTCGCCTTTTTTAAGTTAATCAATCAATTTATCCGACTTTGTAATATCGCTCGAGCATAGAAAGTTTTTACTATACAAGCCGTATGAGCCGTTACTTTTTTAACTATATGCCTACGTCTCTTTCTTTTTTCGGATCCACCTTTACTTCGCATCCCGCCGTCGCCTTTTACAATATCGCCTATTTATAAAGATAAAACGTTTTCGGCTAACCAAACTTTAACGCGTAACGTTTTCGCCCCAACCCCTTTTAATTACCGTTGAATAGCCTTTTATAATTTTAGTTTGAAAGGTTAAAATAATATAATTACCTAAATTATATCTTTTATAACTAATATAAGTTACGGCTTACAAAATGTTACGAACGACATCTAAAGCTTAAGCATACGATTCTCAATTTCATTTGTATCCCATTTGATAACCTTATATAAAAACGAGTTAATTGGGTCGACCGCGAATGGGCGTAAGATCGTGCTCGGGTCGATCGCGTTACCCGGGTTTAAACTAACGTGTTATAATTTTTGGTAACCCGTTTAAAAGATCACTCTTTCCACCCCGCCCCTTACTTTACTTTTCGTTAACCGTTATCGTCGGCTTTATTTAACGTCCGTCCTTTTCAATGTTATCTTTTATCGTTAGCCTCCCCTAACGTCCGTATTCTTTGTATTATCCGCTATCGGTCTTTTTGAACGCCCGCTCTTTTTCGCTTTATTAGCTCTTTTTAGCGTCTCTTCGTATACGTCCCATCTTTTACCAGCCTCTCTTTTCGGCGCCTACTGGTTTTCGCCATACCTTCTACCGTTTACCTCTCTTAACTTCGTTTATCATTTGGAGTTAATCGTAATAGGGCCCCTAACTTTAGTACCGCTGGTATTCGTTAAACTTTTGTAAAACAATAAGTAGATTTTCGTTTGAATATGGTAAAAGCTGCTTTACGGTCGGATACGTATCCGAAATAATAGGTTAATATTTATTCGTTTTTACCTACATTATTATAACTTATTTGAATAATAAATTCTTCTTTTTAATTATAAGCAAAGTGTTATTTCGGGGGTATAAGCGATTTGCCTCGCGTTTATCATTCAACATAAATTTAACATTATCGTCGAAATATTGGGTTATCGTAAACCCGAATATTTCCTTATTTTGTTTCGAATTCATCTAAATCTATGGTATATTAATAATCTTCAATCAGTTTTTATTTCGGCTTATTACAAATCTTTGACTTAATCAACACGTAACAAACTCCGTCCCTTTCTGTTTTCACCGCGTAAATATATTATACTTCAAATTTTTCGTATTTAGCATCCCTTGTATTGTCCGTTATTAAAATTAGTCCCAGGTGAGTATCGGATAAAACCTATAAAAGAAAAGGGTCCAAAGCTATAAATTTAATTAAGTTTTTATAAAACACCAGATACTTGTTGGGAATATTTAATAAAATACTTAACGGTTTGAGAATATAGATTTTACGGTATTAATCATAAAATTAATCGAGTTTTTATTCAAACAGTTGATCTTAATATTACGAAGGCTTAATTAAATCTGGTCGTTTACCTTATATTGCTTAGTCGAACTTCGTTTACTATTCGTTGCCGTTTTCATTTACTATTAAATATAAATTATTACCGTTTAGGCTAATTCTATCTCTTAAGTAAATAAGCTAAAAACGTAATAATTTGCCTCGTTAAATTGGTTAATGACTTCATATCACTATTTAACTTTAGAATAAGTGATATTTCGTACCCATTTACCAGATGGTTCGCGTTAAATCCAATAACCGTAAACTTTCAATTATTTACCGAAAATTAATAAAAAGATAAATATTAAACCTAATCGTATTACGAAAAGATGATTACGACCCGTAAATATTTTTTAACCTTTTAGGTTTTTGATTTCATACCCTTATTTATTTATAGGTAATATATCGTAAATAAAAGTTATTCAACTTTTAGTAGGGAATGAAATATCGTTTAAAATGCGCCTACCTTATTCGAACCGCGGTTATTAATAATAAAAGTTAAAAACTTATAAAATCTTCACTATATATTCTGAAAGTGTTTCACATACGTATTTCTAGTTATAGATTATATAGCATCTAATTAGATAAACTTAAAAAGGTGATCCGTAATAACTAGTCAATATTAGAGGCTATTATTAGTAATTATTAGGTATATTATAAAGTCGATCGAAATATACACCTAATATCGGTTGAAAAAAAGGTTAAAAGAAACTTTTCTGTAAAGTACAACGAGGTTTCGTCCCATTATATAACGTATATATTCGATATAAATGTCGAATATATACAACCATTCCTTTTTAATGGTAATCTTGTTGAAAAACGCGAAATAAAATGTTTTTACCCAAATAACTTATAATAGACCAGTCGTGGGTTTATTGAGGTATTTTAGTTATTAATGGTTTTTCATTCGGTAATAATAAACGATTACGATAATGTAATACCTTTCGCGGATTAATCTCGAAATTCGTAATTTTTACTAATCATTTTGCCTTAGGAAAAAAGCGTTTAACGCTTTCGAATACCGCTAAAAAGCGAACTTTATATAATAGGTTGTTCGTTATTCCTTAATTTTATAATTCCGTTCACGTACCCGGATCGAAAATAAGAAAACTATTCGGCGTTAACAATGTCGGCGAGCCTAATGCGAGCCGAGTTCGCGGCGATATCGCCGGCATCATTGTACTAAAATCCCCTAACGTTATCCCCAATAACGACCTGAGCGCGGGCCAGGCCCGGAGTGATATCGGTTTCGGTGGCCATTCGAAAGCCTTCGATCCCCTTTTAGGATATATATCTTCGTAATTTAAAAACTAGATTTTCGTTTCGCCAAACTCCTTTATTTAACACGCGGTTATTTGTATTCCTTTAATATATAAATTCATTAATGTTACGGTTAGTATAATAATGAAAATAGGCCAAAAAAACCGCATGCGGCGTTTCTTAACCTCGGGCTTATCTTGTAACTTACGAATTAACATATTCGGGCAGGCGAATTAAGTTACTGGACTATACCGTAAGTAGTATTAAAAAAGGGAAAGGACCTCAGTTCATTTAGTTCGGCATTCCGAAATTAATCGTAGTAAAGAAAAATAATTTAATCCCTTATAGTTCTTTAAAATCGTGAACGGTATATAAATATTACGTAATTTAAGAAATAATGTTTATAAATATGATATTACCGTAAGAAGTTCTTTATCATGAATAATATAGTTACGTTTTGTATTCGTTAATTATACGGAGTGGTAAGCTATTAGCTTTAAGACATTATCCTCGTTTCGTTATGATAAACACCCCTTTAACGCCGTTTTAAAACAATTAGTTTTTACTACTATTAGCCGGTTTAGATCCTCATATACCAAAATCGGGGCCGTAACAAAGGTGTTTTAAAGGTTTAAAATACCTGTTTTTCCCGATTCATTTAAATCTAACGAAGACATTGCTTAATTGGGCGGACGAGATAATCCGTAAGCTTTGAGAAATTATCAATAAAATTACGATAAAATTTAATAAAACCTAAAAAACTTCGAACTTTTCGAACCGTATATAATAACTCCTATTCGCGAATTACCCGAACTTTTTCAGGATCGTCTCAAATACTAACTTTAACCATTATAATAAAGTTTAGGTATTTTACCTCCTTAACTAAGAAGTGGTAATTTTTTAAATTTAAATTTTGTTTCACGTTACGAAGATATTTTAAAACCACACGAACTTTCGTTATATAATTTTTCCTAATACTTAAAAAACAGATTGAAAGGTTGTTTTAGTACGTTGTAACGAAATTATTTAAGATGCTAGTTATTATATAATTAATATATTACTAAAAATTTGTCGGTATTTTCGTCAATGTAAAATGGGTAACCAGCCATTTAAATAACCCGAACCGCGTTTAAAACGTTATTGATTCCTCCTATCCGGGTGTTGTTTAAATACAGTAAAATACCGTTTAAATATTTAACATCGTAAATTATGTCGACTTCGATAACGTATATAAGGTTTCCTTAATTAAAAGTAAAAGAAAACGGTTTTTCTTTATGATTTTATTTAATAACCGATAATTAATATAAAATAGTTATCCCCCTTTCGGTTTACGAATTAGCAATGTCGACGTTGTCGTCGATGAGGAATTCGCCTGAAATTAACCTTTATTTATTGATTTTTCAACCTGTCGTCGAAGCTTAAAAATTAATTTCGTAATATCGAGTATAACAACCCCTAAGGTTGTTTTAAAAAAGATTTATTTTCGTTGAGTTTAATACAAATATGGTAATAGAATTTCCCTTTATATAAAATTAGGGTTATAACTTTATCTTTATCGAATAAATCGCAAAATATAATTAGTTTCGGTAAAAAACGTAACTAATATTTTAACCGTAACTATCGCTGTTATTTATAAAATCCGTGTTATTAACCTAAGGTTTATAACAGAAGTTATCCAGGACAGTTCTTTTATGCATTATACCTTCCAGTACAAACGTTATGCTAATCCGAGGAGAACCGAACCTATTACGCCCTATATATTTTCCTTTCTAAGGTGTATCGATACTACGTCGATAATTAAGCCTCCTTAATATTAAACTACCAAACGGCTATCACCTGCGTTCAAAGTCACCTATTAATATCGTATTTAAGGTCTTTCAAAGATAATATCCCGCATTATTCCGGAAATGATATATATTGATATCGGGCTCAATTATCCAGTAATATTTATATGAAACTTAGTTATTTAGAAATTACGTTTATTTTACCCCAACTATAATATTTTATTAATATTTTGTGGATATAATATCCGAACTTACTTTAAACTTAACTGTTATATTAAATCCTCGCGTATAATATAATAATATTATAACTAAAATCGATTTCAATATTCAAAAAGTAAATATTGCAAAAAAGTAAAAACATGAAAATTGATTTTTCGTTTATACGTATTTTAATTGAACTAAATTCTTTTTCACTCGATTCTTCAATTGTGTTATTAAGGTAATATAACCCCTAAACGAAACTATATTTAAAAGTTAGGCTTTCCCCGTCGCTGTTAATAGATAAAATTCCTTTGCCTTTTTAACTTAGGTTGCGTATACCTATGTAAAAGGTAAAGCCGGACGAAAGTCGTTATTATATTAAAAATGGTCCAGTAAATTGAAATGTAGGTAACGCTTAAAAATAAACTTGATTTAATATTCCTTTATTATCATTTATATTACCTTACTTCCCTCGTTTTCAATACGTATCAAACATATTTATTGAGATAATTAACCGCGGTATCGAGATGTTTAGCTGTGATTTTTTACAGCCTTTTAACGAAGGATTTCAAAAAAACATAAATTACCGTAATAATCGTATTACTATTTAATCATTAAATTTAAATGGGTTTCGTTAATTAACGACCAAAAAACCGTTTTAAATTTAAGTAATTAAACTTATCGGCGAATTTGCAGTACTTTTTTAGAGTTACGATATTGTTTACCCGACTAATACCTGTCGTAATAAACTTATTACAAATACGTGACGATACGCGGAAGCGGAAGTAATTATACTTTACAGACAAAGGCCAATTTTGGCCGTCTATTTAAATTAAAAGTGTTTTAAACATAATAGCGAATAATAACTATAGGTCCTTATCACTTATAACCAAATTTTTAAGTTCGATTAATACTTTATCCATGCGGTAAAAGTAATCGAAAGCTGCTTCGCTATGATCGATTTTTTTTTATATTATACCTGTCTTCATATTCTTTGGTTTCGTAATAAGTTGTAACCGCCTATTTTACCGCCGCCGTATAATATTCTTATATATAGAGAAACGCGTATCGATCCTTTACGATTTACATTTTATCCGCTTTTAATATAAATTCGATTATCTAGCGTATCGCCGCCTATATCAAAGTAAATCTGTTAAATTGCGGTTAATTATGTCGTTTTCGTCCGCTTTAAATTGATTAAAACTCAACGTAAGTCGCGGTTAATTCGGTTTCGAGTTTTTGGATTTTCGCAACGACTTAAGCGAATTTTGACGTAAGGTCGATTGTTAAAGTCGATTAACCCGGTTAATTTACCTTAGGAATACGAAAACGACACATGTTACCTTATAGTTATTACGAACCACTTAAATAAAGCCGTTACCCTTAAGGCTATGATTATTACAAACGTTAAAGTTTATACGAAACAGTTTTTCAATTATTACTCGTAGTTTTATGGTTTTTCACGTGCGTTTATTAGCGACCGTGGTTCGAATTGGACCAATGGGTTTTAAAAACGACTTTATGAATTAACTAGAGTAGAGAAACGTTTAAGTACAGCTTTTCACTCCGAAACTCATGGCGTAACCGAACGAGTAAATTAAAATGTTTTTACGTATTTACGTTTATTCGTCGTTTATATATAACTCGACTCAAGCCGTTTATTACCTGGTTATTAATTAGTATGAAATAATAAGGATACGACGATTATAGGTATTAGCCCGTTTTTTATAACCTATAGCTATTATTTTAACTCTATTTAACTGGTATAAAGTTTTTTCGTTTCAATAACGATACTAGGCGTAAGAGTTAAAAACTTTATTTAATGGATCCACGAAGTTACAATATTTACCTCAATCGCAATAACGGCTACGTAATAACGTATGAAAGAAACCACTAATAAGCGACGTTTCCCCTCGGGAAGTTTTTAAGTCGGTGACGATGTTTAGCTTTTTTAAAAAAAACTATAAGCTAAACGAGTTTTCAAAAAAGTTAAGTTAACTTTATAATAATTATCAGGTAATAAATATAATCGACTTCCATATTATTAAACTTGACGTATAGAGTAGAAAGCTTCCTCAATTTTATATAAATTAACCCGTCCAAACCGATTCGAATTCGCTTTCAAACTAGTAAACTCTAAATTTTTCACGGGCAGGTTATAATTATTAAAAACGACTATAATAAAATGGAGCCAAAATACTAAGTCGAAAGTATATTACGGGCGCGTAACAAACCCTAAATTGGACGTACTCGACTTTATAATTAATCGAAACGGTAAGTTTTAATTAAATAGGTAGGTTATATATACTTAACGTAAAAGTCGTTTTTAAACTTTTTCAATACTGTAGCACTCGACACCTTTGAATCGCGTTGCAGATTAACTAAATACAACGATAGGCCCTTACGCTTAACCCGTAAACAGATAAAATTTTACACTTTACTTTACTAAGTGGAATGGCATATAAACTGCTAATAAGCGGATACCAAATAAACGTATTAATATGAATGAAAGCGAAAAACAAACGACTATAACTAGGCCCCCTATTTACTAAAATTTACTTAAATATATCTTTACTTTCCTGGTTCGAGTCTTTACCCAGTATTTTTTTTTACCTATTTTAATAAACTGGCTTAATTTAATATCTATACGACCCAAATTAACATTAATACGCTCCGAAACCTTAATAAGCCTTTATATTACTTTCTATAACGCTTCCTAGCCATTTGTTAGCTACGCCTCCCCTACGTTTTCACCTAATTATAAGAAATTTATCTAAATATTACGTTTCTCGTTTATTAATTACACGGCCCGTAGGCCTTTAGATAGCATAGAAGTAACAGAGACAACCCCCTCCCCTCCTCGGGTATTAACCTTACGTTACGTAACGCAACATACTTTTATAGCCTTTTTAACAGCAATCACCTAGATTTATACGTTTTTTAGCCGCTCGTTAGCACTTAGGGAGCGGCTTATAGTATGTGGACTACCTTGGTCCTAAGCGTCCAACGTTAGATACGCCTTCAATAACTCCTCGATAGCTTTATTTATATCCGGGTTTTAATTAAGCGGTGTATACGTATAACCAGAATTACGACCCGTAACTTTAACGGAATAGAAACGGCACTGAACCCCAGTGTCTAGCTGTTCGTTAACAATTCTCGCGTAGTTATTGGAACCACTTAACCTTAATCTCTTCGCAAAATTTCCTGGGATTGTACGCTATTTTATAAACGTATTCGAAATATATCCGCTTTCGAATTCCATTAAAATAAATTTCGATAGCCCTTAAGGCAGGAAACTTTATATTTGTTAGCGAAAATCAAGCAACTTCAAAATATATAATTTATATCTTTAATAGCTTTCTTTATATCAACGGAAAACTAAGGATTTATCGTAACATTAACAAGTAAAAGGAGTACTAAAATTACAAAATAAACAAGTGTTACACTATTAATTACATATTAACGCCGTACGACAAAGGTTAAAGGTTAAGGGAAGAAAAAGGTTTTATCTTTACAATTGGGGTTTTACAGATTATTTATAAGGAGGGAGGGGCGTTAAAACCCCTTTTACGTAACATTAGCTTGGTGCCTTTTACACAAAACCGTGTTATTTTAAAAGGCGCACGTACCTTCCTTATACTTACGGCGCCTTACACCACAACATTAATTAAAAAAAAAAGGGGGGGGGGACGATAGAGGTATCTTTGGGGGTAATATTATAGGCTAGTGCCTAGCTAGTATTTACTAAGGATGCAACCTTGGTAGTTTTACTCGCTCCTACAATGCTCTAAAGCAGGGAGAGAGCCGTTTAATGACACGTCACATGACTAGGAAAAAGGGTTGTACCATTTTAGCACCATAGCCGCTCACTAATAAGGACTTCTTCGAATTTCCTCTTTATCGAGGTTTATAGACAGAATCCGACCACCTTGAGCGACATATCCGGCTACAGTCCCTTTACAGATGTATTGTTTAAGGTTTGGCAGACTGCTAGCCGGTTTGTACAGTAATTTGTATACCTAATTGCTTGGCCCGTGCCCTAGTATGAAGTGCAGCGTACTGCACTCGACTTACATCCAATGCAGTAAGTCTATACAAACAATACACCCAACTTGTAGTTCAGTATAGTCAATTTTACTGTAAGTGAAGTTGACCTAATGCACTGCATGTAGTACTATTCCAACATAAAACAATATTTTAAATATAGAGACGATGTAATCTTTAACGTTCAAATGAAACTAAGTAAAGCTTTCGAAACGAGTTTAAAATTTTTAAACGTTTATAAAAATAATACCTTCACCAACAATAACTATTCCTATATTAAGAGGATTAGGGTACTCGAGGTTATTAACCCCTATTTCCTTACATTTTATATGGTACGTGCTATTAATGTCTAAGTATTAGGTGGTCAGCGTGTTGTAATGATCACGCTAAATACCTGTGAGTAAATAGAAGGTGTCAGAGGGTTAATGTTAGCAGTAAAGTATCAAAAGTAACAAAGGTGCAATATCAAGAAGATGTGTGTTCGTACTGTAGGGTCATCATTAGCTGTTAGGCTATTCAGATATGTAGACTGAATACTTAGATTGACAACTGAAGAGCTATGAAGGAAATACTATCTATGTGGTGCTGACTGTGACCTTATATCCTATGGCCTTCATACTATCTTCAGTACTGAAGCTCACCGGTGCTCACTGAAGCTCACCAGTGCTCACTGAGGCTCAGTGAGCACTTGTGATCTAGATAACCCTAACCCTGGATGGTTGCCTAGTCTGGTGCTGACAAAGAGATGTTCCCTGCTTAATGTGTTGGACTTCAGGCTCTCGGTAGCTCAGCTGCATGCTGGCTTGTTTTCTGACCCGCCAACGTGCTTGGGTCATAACACATGTATTAGTCAGGTTTACGAGGATGAAAAGGGTCGTTTAAGCTGCGAGTAGGACGTTTTGGGCTGCGAGAAAATTCGTTACTTCGGCGAGACCGACGTTATCAGTCACGATTAAAGGTGTTAAAGCGACTGTTTATAATTATTTAATTATTTGTAATTTACTACCCAAAGCTCTTTTAAACGGTATTAAGTTGTTCGCTAAATCTTGCGTTCCTTTTATTTATAATAACCATTTAATTCTATACATATTTGGCATAATTAGAAACTGAATTTATCTTAATTAATAATGAGCGAAAACGAGGTATATAGCTTTGAAAACGAGGCATGTGAAAACGAGCTAAAAAAAAGTGTCAACGGTTACAGTATCCGAAAGAGAATAATAAGTATCGACGAAAAAAAAAAGTTAATGAGACTGATACAATAAAAGTAGGTACATATGTTTTTTAAGGGTTAAGAGGTAGCTTCTAAGAGCTTTTTACGAGTGCTGCGAGGCGTAACTGGTGCCTCAATGTAATCTAAGTCCAAGGCAAATAACTCGCGCTTGTTTATCAGCGACAAAATAGCGAAAAGGCGACGAGATTAATAGCAGCTACGGTGAGAAAGGCAATAGCAGAAGCGAGGACAGCAGCGTCACTAACGAGACTAATGGCGGCAACAACGAGACAAATGGGAAATGGTGGCGAGGAAAGGTGAAAAGGCAGCTATGGCAGCCAGTAGAAGAAACGGAAAACGGCGGCGATGGCAACTTTGACTACAGGCAAAATAATAGGGTTAACTTAAATAACGACGACGACGCTAAGAATAAAGGGGTAGGCAACAATAAAGAGTTGTTAATGATGATAATAGGAAAGAGTTGAAGACTATAGAATTAAAAATCGGAAAAAAAGTGGAAATGAAAAATTGAGTGGGATGGGGGGTTATTGACTTTGTTTTTGCAGGTTAGCAGAATTGGTGACACTTATTCCGTTTTAATTTATTTAAACTGGTGAAATGTAAGGTTTCGTGCTTTTAAACTCTTTTTTTTACATCTACCAATAGTTGGTACACTTGTAAAGCGGCAATGTAATGTTCATACAATATAATATTCTAAAGATAAAAGAGAAATAAACTGGAACTAGAAGCGAATCTTAACGGAGTTGAGCATGAAGTAGCCAGATACACAGGTAGGTGCAAATACATATAACAGTGCCTTCCTCCTAAAGGAACTTAAAGTAAAATAGACCTCTTAAATTAAATACTAAATAGGTTAATATTTTGCTAACAAGTGATAAGAAACGTTGGATCTGGTGAAGGTACTTTACGATAGTAGGTTCAGAAAGTCGTTACGGATTATAAAGAGTTCGAATACGCTTTTTAATACCTGAAAGTTACTTATAAAGGAATTTTTAACTAATTAAATTTCTCGTTAGCGACCGTAACAACTCGAGTCTCTAACTCGATGAGTATATACCCTTAAACTTCATAATTTAGTAAGGATAAAAAAACCTTCTATACGTATTACATCAACCGTAAATATGGAAGGCCCGGCTAGTACGGTAAATGAAAGGCTCAAACCTAAAGACTTAACCAACTTATGTATGAAGAAATATATTTCTTTTTTTAAGATTTCTAAACCAGTTAAATAAGTTTACTTAAAATATTAAGAAATATTGAATTTACGATGAGCGAAGTTAGTAATTAACATACTATATTATTACCAAACGCGAATTAAAGTAAATAATTTATAATATATACTTCCTATTGATATTGAATTGGTATAATATATCACGCGTTATGAATTTCAACGGTAATTAGGTTAAAAAGGAATAAAATAAGCCTAAAGCTATTGGCTAGCATAGAAATATGAATTCCGGCTCAAAAGCAACGTAATGATTCGCCAACTACGTTTTTCTATACCGTTCAACAAGTAAAAACACAGGTCATTTACACGTTTTCATCATTTAAAATAGTTACACCAAATAGGTCTTTTAAGTTATTATGCTAAATACAAAAGTATTAGGGTATTTAACAAAATTCTATTCGTAATATATTATGTAACAAAGGGATACTGATATTATTACGAATCTTGAATATATAGAAATTAGCAAAGTTAAGATTGGTTTTAACCCTTAACAGTTATATTGACTAGGATCGACGATAATGAAAATTATCATTATTTTTATTTTTTTCCATATTTTGTAATCTCCTACCCCTTTTTTCCTTTACCTTTAAAATATAAAAACATTGAGCTTATTATTAACGTTTAAATTAATAAATTGATTTATGTGAAAGGAGGTACAAGGTTTTCACTAAACCTTCAATAGCGGTACCATTGGTTTTACCTTTAAAAGCTCAATGGAATGGTATTAAATTTGATGGAAGCGGAACTTCTTTAACTATACCGTAGGTTTAACCACCCGATATTCAATAAGCTTTATAAGGTTTTAAAAGGAGTTAGTTACGAATATATAGACTTATCGAAGCTAAAGGTAATTAAATGGCTTTATCACTATCGCAAAATACACTTTTAAACCCACCTTAAGTTTAATCTTACTTTAAAAAAACTAAAACTTTAACTTCAAGGTCTTTGTGAACGTATTTTATTTGGACAGTAAACTAGTATTTTAAGTTATAAACTCCACTTCAGCTTTTTATGACGCCAAGGTTTTCAAGATTATTACAACAAAAGAAACGTAAGAGGTATTACGTATTTTGTAAACTAATACGTTCCTTCGTCTAATAATCATATTGGTTTACAACACTGGTACTGATATTGCTTTGATGAAGTCTTAAACTAATATTAAATATATGGGGATTTAATGTAAATAGGTTCCTGTTAAAGCTCATTGGGGTATTAGAAAGGTCGAAAAGACTTACACGTTATTGCGAAAAGCCTACGATATCTTTACATAAGAAATCGAAAGTTTTATAAATAAAGAAATACGGCTTTAAATGGAAGTAAAGGGCTTTAACGATATTTTTAACCCTATCGGATTTATATTAACCTAAATAATCTTTGGGGCTTACTTAGTTATGATAAATAAGTCGTTTTCATCGTCAAATACCTAGAAACATGTTATAGTATATAGTAAAAGCCTAAAGGAACTGAGAAAATAATCAGCAATCTGCCAGATTGACAAAGCTCTTCATACCAGAAACGGACTATTAATAATAAAGGTGTTATCCTTCTCCTTTTCAAGTAAAGTCCTTACGTGGAGAAAACCAGGTAAATAGGATAGACAGTATAAGACTTTAAGTATTACTAATTTAAATATAGTGGTTGAAATTATTAACGGCCTTATTACTTTCCGAATTACACAAGTTAGGTTATATAGAAGATTATTCAAGGTTCATAAAGGTTCTAACGTTGATTATCTCCGAGAAGAACGGATTAGTTAATATAAACATTTTTAGCCAATCGTTAATAAGCTAATAGAGCGTCGACAACGTAAAATATTACCTAAAACGAGGATACATATTGAAATGAAGGACGGCAACGAAGATTACAAGCTTAACAAGGCATTTATAACGGTATATATATCTTAAAAGAATAAATCTGACCGAAAACCTACCTTTGAGCTATGTACCGATGATATTATTAAAATACCAGGTAAGCTATTTAAGGAAAGCGACCGGGTGAAAATTAACAGCTTTCTTTTACTAGGGGTTATATAATTTATTCCGTTAACGTAATTCATTATCTAAGACATTATTATTTTCAAATCGAGGATAATTTACAAGGTTAATGGTAAAATTATGGATCGATCGTACGGAAAATTATGGCTCATCGTTTAAAGATATGGTAATAAAGGTGAAAATTGGATTCTTCCTTCATTACGTATAATTTAGAAGATTTATTAACGTTTAATCGTTGAAATTTCCATTAGTTTAACTTTTAGAGTAAAGGGTTAACTTATACTTAACAATCAGAATATAACGTAAATGTATCCATAGTCTGCCACAGATTTTTATCGGATTATATTGTTCAAATTGCCGAAAATACTCATAGATTAGTTTCCGACTGGTATCGTAATACATCATAATAAACATTTGTATTGATTTGATAAAGTAATTGTCAATTAGTTCCTCATGTACCAGACATCCTTTAAAAATAGGTTAGGTATAAATATATTAATGTTTAATATGTACCTATTAATAATAAAAAGGCAAGACTTTGGTATCATAGGTGTATAAACTAACGATACACTTTTCTTTCAATATATTAAGTTTACAATGGAGAAATAGCGTATTATTAAAAAGTTTAGTTTTTCAAAGTATAAGATAAATAAAACGTTAGCTAAAAGTATACAGTTTAACTTTGATAAATCGTTCATCCGTATTTATGGTATTAGGGCTAAAAGCGACACTAATATTAGTTTAAGTTAAAACGAGTAAATTATGAGCTAGACAATTGTCGATAAGGCCGACGAGTCAAAATTACAAATATACATAAAGTAAAGGGCCTTTACAACTTATATTACCACGTTATATTAACTGGAAATATTATAAGACCTATGTATTACTATATAAACATAAGATTTACAAAACAAGGATTTTAATAGGTTAAATAAGAAGATTTAATAGCAATTGAACTACGTGAAACGAGTGATTAATATGGTTTTTGTAAATCTGAAGAAGGTGAAGATAATAATCTTTACGAAAAGTTATTTACCAATAACATTAACCTTATATCGTAAAACGGTTTCCTAATAATTCTCATGAACAAGTAGATTTTTAAAATAAAATTGAAAATTGTCAAAAACCTTCTATATTAAACATCCGTTAAAAATGAACATATAATACGAAACATACTGGCTTCAAAAAATTACGATATAAAAGCGGATTTTAATATCAATATAATAACTAACAGTATATTAATGATTATAACTAAATATTAAAAACTGCCGCCGATACTTATGGTAATATATACAAAGTTTTGAAGCCTTTACGAATACCTATTAAAGTTAGGTACTGCTAATAAAAAAAGTCTGATAATAAACGTAATAACTCTAAAGAAGGTATACGAAGCCTAGGAAATCGATAAATTTCGATAAATTAACGGTAAAGATAACCTTGATAACGTTTTAACTAAGAACACTCAAAATAACGCCCTAGAAAGGTTTGTATATAGCAATACACTAACTATATGAATCAAGGGCTACGTGGACCGCCTGGCACGTAACATGGAGAAACAGGGTTACCCTAGCAAACTTAAATACTGTCAGAGTAATGATATTAATGGCAACGGTAATAATAGAAATAGTAGAGACTACTGGTAAAAGGTACGCAAGTGGTGGAATACGTAATACATACAGATTTAAGCGAAAGACTTGTACACGAGAGTTGAAAAATGGAAACCTCGAAGTAGTGAAATAAAAAGCCTATAAGGGGTCATAATTAATGACAATTTAAATAAAAATTAATCTGAATTAAAAGGTGTTTATCTTATTATTAGCCTATATATTAAAGAGGGATTTCAAAAGTTGTTGTTAGAATAATAATACCTACAGTGCATTAGGTCAACTTTACTTACAGTAAAGTTGACTATACCGACTGCAAGTTGAGTGTATTGTGTTGTGGGTCTACTATATTGACTGCAAGTCAAGTACAGTATACGCTCACTTTACACTAGGGCACGGGCCAAGCAATTGGCTATAAAAATTACTATATAGATTGGCTAGCGGTCTGCCAAACATGAAACAATACATCTACCACATGACTAATGTAATACTACTATTACTTCAAACAATCGGATCGACAACATTATAACGTCCAAAGCCTTTACAACACTAATCAGTACTTATTAGGTTAAGAACAGATTAGCGAAATAAAAAAGAAGCTACTTTCCAGTTGTTAGGCTTTGCGTTAATATTAGGGTAAAAGAAAGATTTTTGGGAAGAGCCTCTCTTGGTCCTACGTGAGTTTACAATGGAAATCTGGAAGTAAGAGACGGTATCGTTACTTAAACACACTAAAAGATCTTTACCAAATATATTTTAAAAACGTTTAAATTGACTGTTAAAAGTCTTAAAGTTCAGAAAATTAGCAAACGGCGAAGTTAGTACTACTACGGTTGTTACTACTGTAAAACCGACTAAATCCCATGTCTAAAGAGTAAATAACCTTCGACCTTAACCTATAATAACTAACGACCTTCGACATTACCCTTTTCACCAAACCTTTATTCCTACTTTACCTTTTTCATTTCCCTTATATCAATTGAATCGCTAAGTTCGCTGCTTTAAATGAAAACACCTAAATTCGTTAAGTTACAATAAAAAAGTTTTGTCGCGCGATCCAGCGCCAAGACACCAAGATCCCACGCGACTTTACGCCTAAACACTAAATCCCTACGCCTAAAATTGCCGAGTCCTTCGCCCTACACGCCTTATAAACCCACCAAGTTCTATATAAACAAAAACCTTAAAATAACACCTACCTAAAAACTGATAAAGGCAATTAAAGCTTTTGGAACTAAGTTTATCAAGTATTACGACGAAGATTATTAGGCGTAAAATATCAGCGAAAGCTTAACAAAAAGTCACTTTATAAACTTCGTCGGCTATTATATCGTTAAATACTACGATGGTAAAAACCTTAACTACATTTTTCATAAGTTTCGTAATTTACTGAATAACAGGACTATTAATATGTAAAACGAAACCAAAAAGGTTTTAGTCCAGGTTTAATTCGAAATTCAAATAATAAAGGATTTATATACTAGTATAGGGTATTATAAAGCTGTTATAAACCCTTTTCGACCTAGCTTAACTTGAGGAATACCCTTAAGATTTACGCCCTAAGGGAAAGAATATTCAAGAACCTTAATACCTTTATATATGATTCTAGAGACATTTTTTACCTTAGTTAATTTAATCCCTTTTACACGTTAACGATAAGGAACCTATTAACTTATTTAGAAACCTAAGACCTCTATGCAGCAGCACGGAATAAGCATTTAACGGCAGCAAGACACGTAAATCAACGGCTGCCAACACGGCCAAAAGAATTAACGTCGGCTCTTTATACCAGTTAATTAAGCAAAATTTTCACGTTCCTTAAGACCTTGAAAACCTAATTACCCCCTAGCCTTTTCATCGTCAAATCTCTTCAAAACTTTTTTATGATAGGTTTATCTATACGCGTAAACATATTATAAGATTTTATCGGTAGAGTTTTAGATGTTGCAATGTTGTTGATTCTATTGGTCTAAGTAATAGTAGTATTGCATTTGTTAAGTGGTGGATGTATTGTTTTGGGTTTACCATACTGCTAGCCGGTCGGCACTATAATTTGTATAGTTAATAGTTTAGCCTGTGCCTTAGTGTGAAGTGCAGCGTACTGTATTTAACTTACACCTAATACAGTAAGTCCAAAAAAAAACAATAAATTTAGCTTATAGTCAGTATAGTTAACTTCACTGTAAATAAAGTTAATCTACTGTATTATAGGTAGGATTATTCTAATACTGGCGGTTTTTTAGTTTGTAAGTTTACGCTAGTATGGTTAACAAATATTTTCTGGTTACCGCCGAATTCCTTTCTTATTAACTGGCCAAATCCTTATTAATTTAAGTTGACTTCCATATCAAATTGCACTCAATTGTACTTAATGAAGCCCCGTTTCACTTTAATTAATCCGTGGCTCCGAGGTCTGAATTTATCGACTCCTATAGAAACTTCTTCCTCCACGGGCCTTTACAAACCTCCACTTTAGCAATACCAATTAAACAAGTTAATATCGTTAATTCCCTAATAGTCTTTCAGTTTGCCACTATATTCTTAACCATCGTCACGTAATTTAGGCTTTTCAGACGGTCTATTAACGTAACCACCGATACGTATAGTCAGCTTATTACTATTTATAAATCTCTTTATAGTCTTATTCTACGAAGCTTTAGTTATAGTATTAGTAGGATTATCTATACTGTTAATTTATCGGAACTTTTTAATTTGCCTTCTTTCGTAGTGTTCACGAAATACCATTACGTCGATTATAAGGCGTTCTTCGCTAAAATTTCCGAGTTTCGAAGGGCATTTAAATAGGCTCCTCAAATTGGTACAAATTACCACTGGAATAGTAGAAATCTTCTGCTACTTGGTAATAAGGTTAAGGGTTTCCTATAATACTATACCTTTATTAAAATCTACTATTATATTATAGACTTCCAAAAATAATAAATTTTGTATAATCCTCTTACAATTGATAAAAGTTTAGTAAATTAGTCTTTACGTAATACTAAATTCGGTTTACAGTCTATTTTAGATGATAAAGATTATTAGGAAGCCGACTTGTGAAAATGAATTGATGTTATTTACGTAAAATCTATTTGTAAATATTATGAATTTGGTCTTCGACAGTTCGATTAAAACTTCATTAATCCTTTGATTCAGATTATGCATTTATTCCTCAAACCTTTTATTTTGCCGGTCAAAGTATTTATCCATTAGGTATATTTGTATCGCGATAAATAGGTCCTAAGATATTTTCGAATAACATAATGTGTGAATATAGCTATTAAGAATATGTTATTTGAGTTACCGTTAAGCTTTAGCCCCGTTTGGTTTGTTAATCGTGGTTTAAATAATGCCTTAAACTTTTTGGTGAAAGTTAAGGCCAATATTAACACCAAGTATACAAATTAACAATTCATTAAAGTTAAGTTGACTATCTTTCACTAATGTCATAACAGGTTTATACTTTTAAAACTTGGAGTTGTTAATCGCCTATTGCTTCATTACCATAAATCCAGTCGTTCCAACGAAAAGGTTATTGTTAGTTTATATATACACCAGGCTAAAGTTCATTTCTTACGTTACTAAAAGGTACGGGCCGTATATTGAAAACTGTATGTCTAATAGTAATTTGAAATGCAATTGGTAAGTAAAAAATTAATGAATACCTGTTTTAACTAGTTTGTATAGTGGCTTAATATATCGTATTACCATCCCTAAAGGGTAAATGGCACGTAGTTCCTATGGTAATTTTAGTAGTTCGATCCGTTGTAAATATATTGTTAACTGTATATAAGCCTCTATGATATTACGGCTATTAAGCAAAAACTTAACTTAAGTTTTAGGTAATGAACTGGCTGCTAAATCGATCAATAATCGCTAGCTAATATTTTAAATCGTTATCGATTACGTAAGAATCTAGTTTTTACCTTTATCACTATATCCTTAAGTAATTAGACGTAACTTTTCGTACGGCCGCCCCGTAGTTTTTCCTTTAACCTCGTGGATAGTTTTCGATTTAAAAATCGTGATATTTGGGGTTTCAAGGTTAAAATCGGCCTTGGGCATCAATTATACAACCCTTTAAGTTAATATGCCATTAATTTCGACCTTATCGCTTTCTTTAATAAGTTTATCAAAGGTTTTGATATTGCCTTGTACTTGAAGCTTTAGTATCAAGTTTTTGTTATCTCTCTCTTTCTTACTTACTTAAGCAGTATTTTAAATGCGACCTGGTGTATATTTCTCCTTTTCAAAGTTTCTCTTTTTCTGGGGTCGTCCGCGCTGGTGGCTTTTTATCGGCTTGTCGATAACAAAGAGGAGAGGTTTATATTAGCTCAGTTGTTTGGCTAAAGGGTATTTATCATCAGTAACCCTAATATAGGGTTTAAAATAAGTTTTATGGAACGTTATAAGGCTGTTAGTAGTTTGAATAACTACTTCAGAGTTTGCTATACTTAAGATTTTATATGGGCTCTCACATTTTCCCGGCTTCCGCCACATAAGAACTTCACCTTATAACGGCAAAATAAGTAAGTCGATTGTTATAAGATTGTTCCTGATATCAAGGGAATTATTAACCTAACGACGTACCAATTCCCTTCATAGTTACCTTAATGATTTTCTGTAATCCGTAACTTGATTTTAAGTACTTATTAATGGTGGAAATTCATTTTTTGGTGTAGATACGTTTTAAAGATTAGTAGCGTTATCACTAAACCGTTATGGCCTGTAATATCATTTAAGCTATTCACTGCGATCTAAAGGCGTGCTTCTAGATCTGTGAAGCTTTCAATCTCTAGCGTAAGGATATTATACGTTCTACGAAGTAAGTCGTATGCTGATTTAACCTTCACAATACTTTAATAGGCTTTTATAAGTACCTGTTTACACTAAATGCACATTATCTCAGTATCTTCCTAAAATCCCGCTGCCGCAAAGTTAATGCCGATATCGTAAACGAAGACATTAGAAAAGCTTTAGTATGTGTCAATTTACAATATCCTCAATATTTCTCACGTATCTTTTGCCGAAAGATACTTTAGAAACTTAGCTTTGTAGGAAAAGGTTACGGAGTCAACGACGTAAATAACAGGCTCATTATCCAAGAAAAACCCATTGACAAAGACCTCGTAATTGAAGTTCTTAACGTCTTTTAATGTAAACTTAAATCTTTATGGGGCTTAGTCATACTTTTAGTAGTAGTAATAAAGCTCTTTAATAGCTTTTATGGTAGAATATTCCACACTTTTATACCCTATGGACTTTAAAACTTTATAGAAACCATTAACGGCTAGGTGGTTAAAGCTCCAATGTAGTTAATGTATCTTCAGATTTATTAGGTTTAATACCACCATTTCGGGCCTTTCAAAATAAAACCATAAGTACTCTTACTTGAAAGTAAAGGGAAACCTTTGTCCATTTTTAATTAACTTATTGGTATTAACGTTAACTTTAACGCCGAAGGTTGTTATATCCTTTAAGTAAAGAAGGAAAGGGGTAAGGGACTTGAGGATATAAAACATAATCGACCCTACAATAGTTTTAATTACCGTTATCCCTAATAACGATAATTATTCGCCTGTTCCGAAGCCAACTTCAACGTTACCAACATCGTAGCGATTAATCCTAGTAGTCGTAGTACTTTCCCTCCTCAGTGCTACGTATAATGAATAGAATTCTGTTAAAAATCTTGCTGCCACTGTATCTTGCATAATGCCTTAAAACGTGTGGTCCGTATAACAATCGCAAAGGTTAAAGGTATTCGAAAGATTAGGGGCTTGTTTAAGGCAGAGGTAAGAGTCTTTACCACCCAAACGGTATAGGAAGGTTTGGTGGCTAGTTATTAGGCTGAGTTAGGAACTATATTTTTATTCCATTTAATGTACTTAAGGATATAGTTGCCATTAATTATCTCGTTGCCCTCCAGATCTGCAACGTGGTTCAAGTTGTTCTATTTAGAATTCATAAGGTACTAGATGTAGTACATTATCTTTCTGTCATTTTTTTTCGGTGAGGGGGTGGTGAGTTAACTAATAGCTAGGTTTGCTCCATATTTAACAAATATTGCTACTATTACGACGATAGTTTTTACGCTCAATAGATCTATTTAAATATTGACCCTATTATCGTCAATGCGACTGTTGCCTTTAGTTCAAGGTAGATGTGCCAGACTTTAAGCTTTAGAGGCGTCCTTAGCCGTATTTACAGTTGATATAATTAAGTAATGTTAAACCTTTTACATTTACATTAAAAACGTTGCCGGCTTAAGGGTATATACCAAATGATTTTGATATACACGTTATTACAGTTCTAAACGAGGAACGTAACTGGTTAAAAAAGCCTTCGCAGGTGGTACCTGAACGTTATAAGGTGTATTAGAATTCGTTAACGCTTATGACTACTGTTCGTACCTATTTACAAAAAATGGCTTCGTTAGTGTAAGCTTTCCTCATTTCTTTTTATCATAGTACTAACTTGTTAATTATATGGTTAAACACATTTATCGGTATATCCTCTTCCTCCTTTTTAATTATTATAATTACCCACGTCGTAATAGCCTAATTTGTATAGTATTACATAAAGTGGACGTCGTATTTTAAATTGGTTTCTGTGTTATTATGAATCTCGCGAAACGTTTTTACTTGAGTTCAAAAGATAATGTAATAATCTTTAGCGTACTTTATAAAGATTCCGGAAAATAATAAGTAAAAAATAAAAGATGTAACCTCTATTTACTTACAGATGTTTAAAAAGGGTATTATATTCGTGTTAAAAAGGTTATTGGGGTTTTTGTTATATTTTTTATATCGTTTCAAATCTTAGCGAAATCCGTAAAAAACTTGTAGTTAATATTAACTATCCTAATAGGTTTTGGTGATAAGTCTCGATAATTATCCTAATTTTTATTAGTGGTATCTTCTAATAGTTTAAGCTTTAGAACCTTCGAAATACGGTACTAAGAGTATTTGCTCATCGCCTGGTGCGAAGGGTAAAGTCCTATAGTAGGATTTGTAGTGGGTTTTCGCATATAGGCAAACCTGTCGTAAAAAGGATTTTAAAGAGCTTGGAAATTTTGATTAAAGTGTTAAAGGGTAAAAGAAACCTAAAGGTTTTGAAAGGCTTGACGATATTGCTTAATTTACTGGTATAAAGCGTCAACGTCAATTCCTTCAGCCGTTTAGTCGGCCGTTGCTTTACGTGTTTTTCCGCCATTAAGGACGTACTATATACTTTCGCGTAAAGTTGTTGGACTGTTTAGCTGTTTAATAGGTTTCTTATCTTCAGCGCATAAATATGTTTAACTTAGTTAAGGGTAAAGGTGATATCTTTCAAAACGTGTATAGGGATGTTAAGGTTTTTTAACGCTTTTACCTTTCCTTCAAAAGTTTTAAGGATTAAGGTTTTGAAGGAGTTTTTTTGTTAACTTAGTTTAAAAAGGGTTTAGGTTAATCTTAGTGGCGTTTTTTTGGAATGTAGATACTACAGCGGGTAACTTTTTTCTTTAGCTTAGCTTTAACCGTACATTAGATTATTTTCCACATATTAGGCGTCTGGTAATTTAAAAATTAAGAAAATCTTAAAAAGCGCGAGCGCTATAGCCGTAGTCTTCGCCGAAATCCGCTTTGAAGATATACTAGCTAACGTAATTGATTAGGTAAGATTTAGTTGAGGTTTTATTAATATCTGTAATTCAAAGCCATTTGTTATGGTGGTTAACGAAAACTTTTTCGAAGGCTTTAATTGCCTTTTTTCAAATAGGGTTGGTAATGGCTTAAAAGTGGGTGCTTACGATAGTCATCTTAATGTTCTGGCTTGTATATAACATGAAGATTAAGAACTTGGTGATCTTTAGGCGTAGATATTTGGTGTTTTAGTGTAAATTTGCGTGGGAACTTAGCGACTTGGTATTAGGTCGCGTAACATGGATTTTTTACGCAACTTAGTGTTTTCGCTTGGAGTAGCAATCTTAACTATTAAATTGATATAGAGGAAGATGGAAGGAGTAAAGTAGGGGTAAAAGTTTAATGTAAAAGATAAGGTTAAAGATCGTTTATTATAGGTAACTGTCGAAGGTTAAAATTTGTAAGCTGTGGAACTTAATCCTTTTTGTAGTAATAGCACCCGTAATAATACTTACTTTGCCGTTTTCAAACTTTACGAACTTCAAGACTTTTAACAGTTAATCTTAACATTTTTAAAAATGATCTTTGTTAAAAATTTCTTGGTGTTTTTTGATAACAATACTATCTCTACCTTGAAGCTGCCGTAAAAACCGATAAAACAATAAAGATCCTTCATAAAAATCTTCCCTCTACCTTTGAATTTCACAAAGCATAACCGGAAAATAACTTCTTCTTCTACTTAACTTATTTGTACTTAATCTAATGAGCACTAATCAGTGTTAGTAAGTTTTTAGACGTTACAATTTTATCGATTCAATTGATCGAAGTAATAATAGTATTATATTCTTTAAGTGGTGGATGTATTGTTGTAGGTTTAGCAGACCGCTAGCCAATATGCACTGTAATTTGTACGGCTAACAACTTGGCCCATGCCCTATTGTAAAGTGCAGCGTACTGTACTTAACTTACAAACAATACATTCAATACACATAAAACAATACACTCAACTTACAGTCAATATAGTCAACTTTACTGTAAGTAAAGTTAACCTACTATATAAGAGGTAGTATTATTCCAACAGTTTTACTATCGGACTTTACTCCTCGGGCCAGACAACTGGTAATTACCCTTAATACCGTACTTCGTAGGCTCCAAGGCTTTAACTGCTAGAAAACACTAATAATAAAAACTAGGATAACAATCGCAACCTACCCCCAAAACCTATTAAAATGGTTAATGTTAATTATAATTTTTTTACAGACTTTTATAAGATTCAAAAAGATATTAAAAAGTATGACGTAAAGTCCTATAATCTTTTCGATACAACGATTATACCCTTTTTGAATATCTGTAAGTAAATAAAGGTTCTCTTTTCTGGTTTTCACTTAATATTCCATAAAATCCCTACAGGTTACGCCAGGGACTATTACCTAACCTTTCCAACCCGAATAACCACCTTTTTCGAAGTTTATAATAATATAAAAAGTTACATTGAATACAATATCTACCTTACCTAATACCATATAGACAGAGCTACTATAAGGTAGACTACGATAATAATAAAGAAGGAAGAAGAGGAAATATCAATGGATATTGTGGATATTACTATATACACTCATAGATAGTATACATAGGTCAAGTATCAGTCCACTATATTGCAGGGTGCACTTCTGCAGGGTGTACGGTAACGTATCACGCTGCAGGCTACACTCTTGCAAAACGCAAAGTGTATCATGCATAGATCGGTCTGGAATGGCTATTCCAGACCGACAGCAATACGTAAATCGGTCTAAAAGAAGTATTCCAGAGTAATACGCTCTGGATGGAGGGCTTATCAGCCCTTACCTGTGGCGTACACCTATGGATGTTTCTTCTTAAAAAATCATCTTCTAATATACTACAATACTAATCATTATGATTACTCTTTAAAGGCCTTAGTTCACGTGAACCTTATAGACTTGAGACCTTACCGGAAGATATGTTAAACTAAATTTTAATAAGTTAATGTTATGCTAATAAGCAATAAGGAAAGTATACATTATCGAAGCTTTATTTCGCAAGTAGATACAGACAGTTGTTATAGAAGTTAGCGAGTTCGAATACGCCTTACAACGTCTAAACGCTATTTTCGAAAGCTTTTTTATCTAATTACGTTCCTCGCTTGCAACTGTAATAGTACGTATACAAAATTCGTTTGGTATATACCCCTAAGTTGGCAATTTTCTTAATATGGAGGGAAAAGACCGTGCGGTAGTTAATTACGTCGACCGTAAGTACGGCTATAGGCGCCTTCAACGCTTAATAGTCTAAAACTAAAAGTAATAGCCACGTTAACGCTAATAATACCAAGATTTAAACAGATCTGTTAACCGTAAGAATTATTATCGTAATAGTGATAAGAGATGTCAAATTTTTGGTAAGACTGGTTATTAGTTAACTCGTTTCCCTTTCGTCGAATTTAATAATAAGAAGGTAATGAATTATATCCAATATTCTATTGCTTTTAAAAAAGATTAAGTGAATTAAGTTAATTAAGTGATATGAAAATAATACTCCCAACGCGGCTTTGTAATTAGCCGATTATGTTTTTCTATGCTATTGAGACGGTAAAGACCCTTATCTTTACCCTAGCCAAGCCTCTAACCCTTTGTACACCTTTAACCGCCGCGATCATTATGTAGACTATACGTTTTAAGATATTATGTTAGAAATAGGAATAATAAGGTACTTAATAGGAGGCTATTTATAATATGTGATATTGCAAAGAGAAAATACTACAACTATTAAGATTAATCGATACAATATTAGCAAGGCCAAAGTTAATATAGGATTAAGCGAATAACTATTATTACTAGAGATGACAATAATTTAAACTATTATTCAGTTAATTACGTTTTATATCCTTAAATACCCCTCTCTTTCCTTCTTTACTTGAAAGATGTAAAAACCTTTAGCATTAACGTTAACGTTAATGCCATCGAATTGATTAAAAATGGCTAAAGGTTTCCCTTGGTTTTTAAATAGAGGCATTTATGATTTTATTTTTAAAACCCAAAGGTAGTGGTATTAAATCTGACAGAGTCAACGATACGCTAATTACACCAGCGCTTCAATAACCTAGCCGTTAATAGGTTATATAAAGTTCTAAAATCTGTAACGCATAAAAATGTGGAAGAATTTACCGTGAAATC
Source organism: Anisogramma anomala (assembly GCA_038502455.1). NCBI lineage: Eukaryota > Fungi > Ascomycota > Sordariomycetes > Diaporthales > Gnomoniaceae > Anisogramma > Anisogramma anomala. Next base: position 22,101,825 of record JASMMZ010000006.1, on the reverse strand, counting down.
TATTCAAATGCGTTATTATCAATGTTAAATATATATCCAAACCCCCCAAATCTTTAAGTTTACACTAGAAAATGATAAGGACTTTGATTATAATGTTACTATTGATATATTTTACTTAAATCATTAACTTATTCATTATATTTTTATATTTGAAACTTTTTCCGCGGGGTTAAGTTTTCCAAATCCCTATTGACAAAAGAGAAGTATAAAATTCTAAGGATATTATAAATTAACACGTATTTAGATGCATTGAACGTCGTCGTCCACAATACTGATACTAAATATACAGCAACCAAGTTTTAAGAAAATGTTTAAATAATGGGTATCCAGTACAAATAGGTACCCGTAAAGGCTAATTAAAGCATTAAAAAAGTCGAAAGGGTACACGCACTAATTTTCTGAGCCTATAATATCCTTACGCTGGAAATCGAAAGCTTTAACGATCCAGAATTACGCTTCTAAATAGCGGTAAAGGGCTTAAATATCATTATAAGCCCTGAGGACCTAATGCTAACGCTACTAATCTTTAAACCGTACCTACTCCTAACAATTAATTTCCTCCATTAATAAATACATAAATGAAGATTGTAGCCTACAAAAAACGTTAGTGGAATTGAGAAAGGAATTGGCACGCTGTTAGGTCAACGATGCCCTCAATATTAGGAACAGCTTTCTAATAATCGAAGTGATTGCTTTTCCATTATGAATTAAAGTCCTTTTAAGGCAGAAGCCGGGTAAATAGAAGGGCCTTTAAAAAACCTTAAGTATTGCAAACTTTGAAGTAATGATTAAAATTACTAACGGTTTTGTAAACTTTCGGATTACCTAATTTAAACCTTATATTAAAGTAGTAAATGATAAAGACCATTAAAATAAATAACCAAGTTAAAATAAGCCTTCTCCACCTATAATCGATAAGCTGATAAAATGTTGCTGGCATGGAGGACCCCCGAAAAAGAGGATTATTAAATAAGATAAATATACACCGGGTGTCGATAAGGACTCTTCCTAATTTACGTGAACGTAAAAGAGTAAAAGAGTAATCGTAAAGATTAGTATTATAATATTAAAGATAGATGATATGTTAGGAAGAAGCATTTTAAAGAGTGTACGCCACGGATATGAAATTATAAACCTTTTATCCGAGAAGTAGCCCTTTTGCTATGTACTTTGGAATACCTCTTTTAGACCGTGTCACATATGATACACTTTGTACCTCATAAGAGTGTAGCCTGTAGCGTGATACATCATCGTGTATTTTTGCAGGAGTGTACCTTACAATATATTGTACTACTACTTGGCTTATATATACTAGCTATAGGTGTGTATAGTAATATTTACACAGGTAATCTTTTTTTTGTGTTCTGTACCCATAGCCCAGTAGCGAAAATATATTTGTGACGAGTCCGTTCCGTACCTATAACCTAGTAACAATAGTGTAGTTGCGGCGAAAATTGTTAGAGTTTAAATTAGTAGCTTTTGTAATAATAGTGTGGTTGCGGAACCGATTGTAGAGGTTCGAATTAGTAATTTCTAGCCACAGTGGTAATTGTAGTAAGGGTTTGATTGATGTAGTTAGTCGGTGGCGATATAGTTATTGATAGCACTTTTTGTTGTTACCGATAGGGGTGTAAATGCGTAAGTGTTATAGGGGTGATTACATAGGAGTAATTATGCCATTACGTGTTTTTAGGTTAATATAAATAGATATATCACTATTGGTTTAGGTAAAACTTTTTTTCTTTCCCTTTTAAAAGCATGTACCTGAAGTTAATATATGTTTTTATTTTAACTTAATTTAACCTCTATTTAAATTAATTGATTTAAACCGCTCCGATGAGTAGGTTACTCGAATAATGCACATATATTAACCTTGCCTTTGAATAAATATCGCGTAAAAATAGGTTTATAAGGCGTCGTTTTATGCGTAAGCGCCGCTGCGCCGCTACCGCCGTTACCGCTATCGCCGCTACCTCTACCACCACCACCAACAACCCGCCATCCTCGGGCATTATTTCCTTTATAATCACCTCGCCCCTACCCTTGACGTCCTTCGTCGCTGCCGCAGTTTAAACCGTTACCCCCCTCCCCTTTTTTTTCTTCCTCCCATTTCTCCCCTAGCTTTTAGGGAGAGAAGCGGAGGGCTTTAAGGTTATAAACCTTACTTTTCCCCCACGGGTAAAACCCCCTTTACCCGCAGGAATCCTCTGGTACCGTAAGCGTAGCTTGGAAGAGCTACGCCAAGGTTCGTATTTATTATGTTTACCCGTTTTTTTACGTTTGATATTTTTCCTAGACAAGGAGGTCGAGGCAGACCTCCTTCGCCGCCTTGAGTTTCGTATTGTTAAAGTGCGTCGCGAAGCCTTTTTGACGCGTAAGGCGTTGGAGCGACGTATCCGGGTCCGTAGCCCCGAGCCGCTAATAGATACGCATTATATGTCATGAATCTTATCTGCAGCCGCGGGGTAAGTTCATTAGCGATTACTTAGAGAACGAAGGTCGTTCGACCTATTACTACCGTTACAAATGGAATGGTAATGGATACGCTTAAGTTTCATTAGTCTTAAGGCTATAGGCAGAAGCTGTGTTACGAGTCCTCCAGCTTTATAGTAAATTTTAGCCGATTTTATAAAATACCCTTTCTTTCAAAGTAGTACCCACAACGCTTTTAAAAACAACTACGTTCATAAATAATTAAAATAAACCGACGTTAATTAGTAATATGAGTTAACTGGCGGACTAAAAAGTCAGTAGTTATTATTAACGCCTAAAAGAGGGTCTTACGTATATACTACGTAGGTAAATTCGACAATGTTATCTCGCATCGCTGTAAAAAGAGTAAAGACCCCCCCGCGCCTTTTCTTAAGAGTATGCGGCTCAAAACGCGATGCCACCTTTTTGCTAGCGTTGATAGTGGCGTCGATAACGGTTATGGCGGTGGCGCTAATATAAAGGAGAAAGGCGATAGGGATGATGGTGGGGACGCGACATCGTCGCCTTTTCCCTTTTCTTTTAGCAGTGATTAACTTCTCTTTACAGCTAGGCCGGCGTGCTCGGTCATAGTATAGCACATTGAATAGTAATGTTATTGCTTGTCAAAAGAAATAAATAGTAATACAAGTGACAAATATAATAGGTAAAATAGGTTTGAAATGTATAAAATAAAAATTGATAAAATATTAGAAGCGGTGCTGACTTGTAGATTTAAACAGAAAAATATCAGAGGTGGGAAACTTAGTAAGACCGAAGCGCGTAAAACAAGGAGTGATAATATGTCAGAAGCAGCGCAAAATGGAAGATTTAAGCAAAGGCAAATTCGTAAGGTCGGTAAAGTTGTAAGTTATGGATCGTGACACAATTCGAGGAGCGGTATAAATAATAGGTTTCGTATTCTTTTATATTTTTTAAAGTAGTGTAATGGTGTAAAATAAAAAGCAAAACGTAAGGCGTAGTTTTTCATCCTTATTAGGGTCGTACAAAGTTTTCATCAATACTAATAAATAGCATGCTTATGGATATAAGCGTTTTTAATACTCCTTTCGGCGTATTTTTAGTTATTATGACTGTTTGGTTGGAGTTTCCATCTATTTACGTCGTTTTTTCAATTTCCTATCGCTTATATAACTTGCGTAAAACTATAATATCGATTATCAAACGTTTTTAATTCGTGGTAATAAGTTTTATATAGATATTTATAAATCGAAAAGGAGTTATTGTATATAACAAGAGGGATGGAGTATAAACTAAGGTTGGAAATAATTATTCGGACCGTTATCGTTATAGTAATTCCCGAATCAAAACTTTTAACTATATTATATATTTCTGAAGCTAAAACGCTTTTTAAAACCCATTTACATTAGTAAATCTTTAATGAATAATGTTTTTTCGAAGCGTAAAATCATTTCGAGTCGGTATTTTATTTCCGAGGATTAAAACGAAGTCTATTTGCGAACTGTAATCGTTATTATTATCGAAGAAACCGTTAGTAAAAACAAATAGCTTTATTGTACGAATATTTAGCGGTACAAACTGTAAACCACGTTTTAGATTGTATATTTTTTATATGAGGCGCTTATTAAACGCTTTGTATATATTGTTTAACGGGAAGGTTTGGTATTACGTTGATACCGAAAGGTTAAATGCCGTTTCTGGTTAGGTTACTAAAGCAACTTAAACGCTACATATGCGTTGGTATTTATATTCGTCAAACCGTTTTACATTATTGAAAACGATAAAAGAAACTTTATTTAACTGCACCTTTTACGTAATCCTTAAAACGCTGTTTCAAAAAGTGATAGTAACATTATTAAAGTCGATTATATAGTTCTTCATTAGGTATATCTTATGTTTTGCCTTTAAGTCGTCTTTGAAAAGTTACCTTTTTTGGATGTGAAAAACGACGCGTTATATAATATTAATGTGTTGTTAATTTATATTTCCGTTAGTTTAAAGCTGTTTTAATGGATTAGTAACATTAATATATATAGGTTAAACATTAACGTAGTTATTTCGAATCGTTTTTATAATATTTTTCGTAAGTGTTATATTATTAAATATAAACTTTAGCAAAAATATAAATCTGTTTCATAATACGTAAAATCGTTTTAAATAGGTGGTGTTTTTTAAGATTTGTAGATATATTAGTGTAAATACGTAATTTAAATCGATATTTATATTGGGTATAACCTTAAGTAATATTAGGAGATTGAAAATGTTGTTAATAAGGTGTATTAAGGAAGGTTATAAATATAAGAATTAAGCAGTGGTTAACCTATTGTAAGGTAGGCGATTGGGTTACAATATCCTTTTTGCCGTCGTCACTATAACCTTTTACAATTAGACGAATCTTTTCTTATAATTTTTCGGTTTTATCTTTAACTTTATAGACGAGGTAAATAGGAAAAATCTTATAGGTGCCGTAAATCGTTATGTTAAACTATTTAAAGCGAAATACGCTTTGGTCTATTGAAATAGATATTTTTATTGGGATAAATTATTCGAATAAGTCGTTTAATGTGGTAATAATACAGTTGTAGGGAATCTTTGGGCAAAATTCACAGTTTATCATTTACTTTTAAATAATAAAGAAATTTTCGGCATAAGTTTCGGGGCGTTTTTTTTAGTTTTCGAACTAAAAGGATGGTCCCGGAGGCGAGGTAATAGTGGGGTTGGTATAAACAGACCATTTTTGTCGAGTGAAAACGGATTGGAAGTACGATTCGAGGAGTAGGTTAGAATTGGGAGCGGCTTGAATTCGTCGTTTTTAGGAGTGTTCCGTCGGTGATTTTGGTCGGATTACAGTTTTAGACCGTTTTTATTTATCTTTTTTTTGTACTTGAGTATTATCGTTTAGCAAAAAATTAACAAGTAAATTATAGCTTTTTAGTTCGTTTATTTTTATAAGGTTCATTTATCCGTCTTTCATTTTTTAAACTATAATCTTAAATTATAATAGTAAGTTTAAAACGTTAGTTTCACATATACCATTTTTCGTAGTCATCGTTTTGAAAACGTTTTTTCAGCCTATAAGGAACGTAACTTTATTATCGGTTTAGTTATAATATTCGCCTTTTGTACCATAGTTGGTAATGGTGTAATGTCTATATAAATCTATAGGTAAATACCAAAAATAAAGAGCGTAGGGATTAGCTTACTCGGAATGAAAGTGTTGTTAATAGCATTGATCGTTATTTATAAGATAAATTCCTTAAAACTTACACTTTTTAGTCTTTTGGATAACACTGTATTTATCTTTTTAAACATTTTATCATAACTTTTATATTTATTAATACCTTATAATACTTTTACCAGTATTTATTTATATTCGTTACTTTACCGATAATCTTAACTTCAACACGTTATTTAATAAAATCGAAAAACGTATTGAAGTCGTAAGGAATTTAATCCGGAGGCTCTAAATAAAATTTGAACTAATTGTTAACTAAAGCGTTTTAATAATCTATAGTAAAAGCGTTTCGTGTACATGAAGTGATTTGGAATAATATTGTCACGTCGATGGCATACATTAGTGATTAGTTATTTCAATATATAATATGAATAATTACCTTGTATTTAAAGTCTACGTCGTTTTTAAAGCGGAATTTAAATTACCGTAGGGTTTATAAGTATAGCTAGTACTTATAGAAAAACTTTTCGATAGCTTTTAATATGTTTTTTCATATATCCGTATAACTTGCGGCGTAAAATAGTCGTAAAAATTGTTTTGTAATCGGGTATCTTAATCGGTGGTGTAATATCCGTAATTTCGGTTACGTTAAATAAATAACCTTAATTGTACGTAATTTGGGGGAAAACTATATGTAGCCGAATTTAAGTTAAAGCGGTATAGATATACCATTCGAAACGTAGATAACGAAATTAGTTCTATTCCAAACCTTAATTCCGAATTGATTTATATTAGTAAATCAAAACAGGAATAGTATTTTGAAATTTATTACGTAAAACTTAATCGGTCCACATCGTATATTTATAACAACTATCTTAAGCGACAACGTTTTACCTTTATTTAATGAAACCTTTCGGTGTTTTATTTATTTAATTTTATCAAAATTTAAAGAACTTCGTTACGAGTGCGTCGAATTGTCGTTTTCCGACCGTTGAAATTTCGGCCATATTAGTATTAGGTATAATACCCTAAAACCGGTTCCTGTATTTATCTGAAAACATGAAACATAATGCTGTATAAACGTTTAGCACTTCGTTTACGTAATGAAATCTTATAATATATAGAAAGAAAGCGTCTTATAGGCCTGTAAAAATGCGTTAAGCGGTCTCGTCATTTCATGTTATTAAGTAAGTATTATTACCTTCAAAGTTTTTTCTACGAAGGTATATTCGTAGGGGTAGGCGTTAAACTTATTGTTTCCGCCTTCGCACTCAGGCAAAAATATTATGAAGTTAGCTTTTATCCGATTCTTAAATAAGTAGTCGACCTAAAATTATTTTTCAATCCGAATTTTCTCGTATAAAACGTAATTTATAAATCAACAGCCGATTTTACCGTATACGATACAACGTTTTTACAAACTTGTAAGGCTAAGTATACTTTTTAGTATATATTATTATAACTGCGGTACGTTTTGCCTATTAACATATAATCGTTTTTACCTTTTATTACCAAAGTTTTCTTTCTATATATATACTTCAGGCGTTTGTTTTGCTTTGTATATACCTAAAATCTACGATTTGAAACGTAATAGATAGTTTCAACGAGGTTTGTTTTCGTAATTTAGACCTCACCTTTGGTTTCATCAGCTACAAATGCTAATCTGAAGCTCGTTTATCGAGGTATATAGGTTTTAAACAATATTTTAAAACTTGTACAAAGTTCCTTGAAATATTTTTGAAGTTTAAATAATGTAAGGTCTGAATTGAGGTTTCCGCAGTATACTTTTATTATTACTTAAATAAATAGTTTATCACCTTTGTATTCTAGTTGAAGGGTCGCCAGGAATTTTCAAAACTTCGTTAATAAAAAGGTAAGTACCTTTTATATGTTTTAATTAACGTTTTTTATCAGTATTTTACAGACTTTCAGGTTATGTTAGTTCAATGCCTATTGTATAGCTCGTAGTTAATTTGGGTATCAAAGTGTAATTTTAGGCGGCTATAATATTTCGCAAATATATCCACCTCTATAAAATGATATATATATTACTCCTTAACTTGCCTAAACAGTATTCCGGGTAAAATAACATAAAATTATAACGGTTTGATATTTAACCTTTTTAATATATCAGGTATTATGCGTATTTTATTATGGAGTATATTGTACGGTTAGCCGTTATAGTTTTCATTATTATTCTAAAGTTGGGCGAAATTGATAAGCTTTATAGGGTCGCTTTCATTAGTGGCAAAGCGATACGATAAAAAGTTACAGTAAAGGTTATAGTGGGTAAATATTAGTCTCTAGGATACGTATTGGCGTTTTACACCGCTTATTTTTTTTTTTTTTGAAGCGGGCGGTTTCTTCATTCGGGCCGTTTTGATCATAGCCGGGATAATTGTTAAAGATATCCGGGGCGTAGTCTTATCTTGGCCTCTATTCAAAATTACGTTTCGGGGAGGGTTTATGTTTAATCCTTATTGTAGATAATCATTACGACGCTTTCTCCTCTTCCGTTAATTTCTCCAACTTCGTCTATACTTCGCGACTAGCGTTTAACTTTACTGAGCCTTTCCTCTTTTTTTGCGAAGCCTTTTTTCGTTTACGGTCCGTTATTTTAAGTAGGCGTTTTTAACGTTTGTTTAACTAGTATCCTGTTATAAACTTCACTTTTATCACTTTATCGTCTATCCATTTCGGTATTTGTATAAACTAAGTCGTTACTAATGATTTTTTTGTAATACGGCTGTTATTTTCACCGGTCTTATTAATACCTTTGTTCCGTAATTGTTTTCTTAGTATTTTGGAAATCGTACCATCGACTATAAATTATATATCCGCAGTTAAATTTACAAAATCTTTTTCAAAATCGTCGAATAAGTCGCACCATTTAATTTCACCGTTATAATAGTCAAAGATTATGTTGATAACATAATTATTTGCTGTATAAGGGTTTAAATCCTTTATTAATACCCAGATTTTATTGTCTTATAGGTTTAGATCCAAATATTTTAAATTTTTCTTATAAAATGGCATTTATATAAAAATGTACTTTATATATTCGTTAGCTTTTTCCTGATCCGTTACTAATTGGGTTATCGTATTCGTTAGTATATAACTGTAATGTTCAGAGCGGCGTAAATTACTGCTTTCGCGCCGTAATTGTAATTTAGGTGCGTTCGTAACATCAAGCAAAGCGTATAGTTGCGTAAATATAAATGAAATGAATCATTTAACATTTCCCAATGCAAATTAATTTCAAGTAATATATTAATAAGGCGTAACCACAACTTGTTTGGACTTTTTAAGTTAGTATTCTCAGCTTTTGTTAATGTTATAACAACAAAACAGCTGGGGAAATTTAAATGTCAAGAGTACTAAACTTAAAACATATGGTATAGGACGAATGTGGGGAGGTAATTAAGGAAAATGTAAAAGGGGAAAAGGGAAAAATGTGGATATAGGGGTTGTATGGTATGATCCGGTGTATAGGGTTTGGTTCCTGTTTGTAGGCGGTTCAGATTGTCATGTCGTAATCGTTTCTGGTGGTTGCGAGCAGTATGGGTATTGTGTTTGTGACCGCTTTTAAATTTAGCGAGCGGTGTGGATATTGCGTTTGTAACCGCTTTTGGATTTTGTAAACGGTTTGAATATTGTATTTAGATCGGGTGAGTCCTAATGAAGGGTTCCGAAACTTGGTAGTTTTAGCTTACGTAGCCTGATGTGTGATGGAACGCCTTTTAAGAGGTGCTCAGGCACGTTTAAAGCGCCAAAACAAATTGATGGTTAACTCAACAAGGTTTTTAGTAGACAAGGCTCCAATTGGTTAATAATATTGTATTAAATTAGTCCTTCTTAAAGTTTCTCCGGATTTTACAGTTTTACTACGTTTTAGGTTTTAACAACGTTTTTATATAATTTTACATTCCTGTATGATCTTTGTAGATCATAGTGGTTAAGTACAAACAGTTGAGACAGCTGAAACAGCCTGCTATAGGTATTTAACTTCGGTTTGTCCTTCTTTTCTTACCTATTTTTAATTAATCTAATTGGCTACTAATTAGTATTGGTAAGGTCTCTACTTAATTTACGTAAAAGTAAAAGTGAAAAAGAGTGATCGTAAATATTGGTATTGTAATAGTAAAGATAGATAATAGGCTAGGAAGAAGCATTTTAGAGAGTATACACTACAGATAGAAAGTTATAAACCTCTTATCCGGATAGTGGCCCTTTTGTTATATACTCTGGAATATCCCTTTTGGACCGCGCCACGTATGAAGCAATATATACCTTATAAGAGTGCAGCTTACAGCGTGATATGTTATTATGTACTTCTACAGGAGTGCACCTTACAATATAGTGCACTGCCACTTAGACTATGTATATTATCTGTAGTGATATATAGTAATATCTACACCGGACCGTATTCATAATACTATTTAGGTAAGTAGAAAAAAAAGGATAACGAAAGCTTAATACTACATTTTTAAATACTAGGTATCATTAAAACCTTTGGTAAACCTTTTTTAAAAAGCGATAAGGTTAATTTCAACAACCTATCAACTCGAAAAGTAATATAATTTGTATCAAAAGATAGATTTAACCTTTAAAATCCAAATATCCCGGTGTTTAGGTCAAAAATTATCCACGAGGTTAAAGGTAAAACGACGGGGCAACCGTACAAGAAGTCACGTTTAATCTCTTAAAAATATAGCGATAAAGGCAAAACTATATCTTCACATAGTCTCCAACGATTTAGAAAATAAGCTAGAGCTTATAAGTAACTTTAGAAGCAAGTTTACTAGCAAAAATTAAAGGTAAGTTTACGCTTAATAGCCTAGATATAACGTAAGTATATATATAATTAACAATCGATCTACAACGGATCGTCTCACCAAAGTTACCACGAAAACTACGTATCATTTACCCTTTAAAAACGGCAATACGATATATTAAACCATTACACGGATTATCTATAACAATCATCCATTAGTTAATTACCTGCTTATCGCACTTTGAGTTATAGTTAAATACAAAGTTTTGAATATACGACCCTTATTTATTAGTAACCTAAAGAAAGAACTTCGGCCTAATAGGTATACAAATTAACGATACCCTTTTCGTTAAAATGGCCAACTTTATAACATCAAAATAACAAGGGATTGAAAACTCTAAGTTTTGAAATTATAAACCGGTTACAACGTTGGTGAAAAGTAACCAATTTGACTTTACTAAATCCTTAATCCGTATATTTAACATTAATACCAGCCTAAAGTTTCGCTTAAAAGTCTAAGAAACCAACTTGGTTATAATGAATAAAATTAAAGTAGCTAAAGCTGAATGGTACCTGGAATAAGGTGCTCATAGTAACTATATTGCCACCTTATACCAACCGAAGGCCTTCTACGACCTATTTGAAGCAATGCAAATATAAAACCTCATAAATAACGACTTTAACCGGTTAAACAAAAAGCTTAAGTGGCAGATACGTAAATTAAACCTAAGGGTTAATATATTCCTAATTGGCTTATGGAGAGCTAAGTTCATAATCTTTACAAATAGGTTTTTAATAATAAAGACCGACTTTTCTCTAAAACCAGGTTTCTTAATAACCCTCGTTGAAAGAAATAGGTGAAAAGATTAATTTAATATTATCGGTAGTTGAATTCACCAAGCGTCTATTAAATGCAAAAGAATTATATAAAACGTACTAACTTTCAAGGCTTAAAGTATAATGATAAACTTTAATATAGGCATAGTACTATAGGAAACCCTTACATTTATTACTAAAGAGCTAAATATTCCTTCTATCCCCGTGATAATTTGTACTGATTCGAAAAACCTATTCGAATACCTTTCGAAATTCGAAACCACGTGTTGGAATGATAGTATTTGTAGTGCAGTAGGTCAACTTTACTTAAAGTAAAGTTGACTATACTGATTGCAAATATAGGGCATTTTTTTGAGTGGGCCTACTTTATTTGCTGTCAAGAAAGTATAGTATATGCTTACTTCATATTGGAGCACAGAATAAGCAATTGGCTATACAGATTACTAAGCAGACCTCTGAGTAGTCGACCAAACCTAGAATAATACATCGACAACTTGATTACTTAATACTACTGTTACTTCGACTAATCGAATCGACAATTTTATAACGTCTAAAGTCCTATTATTACTAATTAGTATTTATTAGGTTGAATACAATTAAGTTGATTAAAAGAATAAATCACTTTCCGGTTATACTCTATGTTAACAATGGCAGCTAGGGTAGAGGAAAGATTTTTTTTTTTGAGAGGCCTTTACGAATTGCTTCGGTTTTTATGGGAGTAAGGAGAAGAGACTTCTAGGCTGTATCGGTTTTCACGGTAATTTAGAAGTAACGACGGTATCATTATCGAAAATACAAAGAAGTCTTTACAGATATTTTTTAAAGACGCTAAGATTGACTTTTAGAAGTCTTAATATTCAGCATATTGGCAAACGCCTAAGTTAGTACTGTTACGGGTATTATTATTACAAGAAGAACGACTAGGTCTTATGGTTAAAACAATAAACAACTTTTGACCTTTACCTATAATATTAAACGATATTCAACCTTACCGTTTATACCAAAACTTTACCATTACTTTACTCTTCTTACATCCCTTACATTAATTTCATCGTTAAGTTCGTTACTTTGTGCGAAAATACCATGAATCGTCAAATCGCGTTAAGAAAGCTACGTCGCGCGATCCTACGCCAAAACACCAAGTTCTTATACCAAAGATTACCAAGTCCCTTGCCTTACAAGTTCTATACAAGTCAGAACGTCAAAATGGCTAACGTTAACGTTTATTTCGAAGTTATTACCAACCCCATTAGCGAAGAGGCAATGAAGGCTCTCGGACACCTTTTTGCTAAGCATTACAATCACCACCTCTAGAGATACGAAGTTCATAAAAACTTAACTGAGGAACACATAACCAATTTCGTCGGTTATTATATTCTTAAATATAATGGCGGCGAAGACTCTAACCGTGCTTTTCGCAAATACCGTAAGTTTTTCGACGATTGAATAACTAATATGTAAAAGGTAACCTAAAAGACCATTTAATCCAAATTAAAGGTTAAATTTAAGTGGTGTAGGATTTACGTACCGAAGAAAAGCTCGTCTAGGCTAATAAAGACCCTTTTTAAGTTAGCATATCTTAAAAAGTGCCATCAAGACACATGCCCTATAGGAAAGAATGTTAAAGAACCTTAACATTCTCAGACGCGATCCCGGGGACCCCCACTTTACCTTTAGCTAAGTTAAGCTTTTTTATGCGTTAATTATAATGAACCTGTCATTCTTTTCGGTAGCTTAATACCTTTACGCAACAATGCAGAGTAAGTCCTTAACCGTAGCAAAGAACGTAGAGTAATAGCCATTAATGCCGTTGGAGGAATTGATGTTGGCGATTTATATCAATTAATTAAGTAAAATGGTTAAGTCCTTTAAAACCTTTAAGCCTTTATTATCCTCCGAAAGCCTTTTCACGGCAGATTTACCTATACGTGAAAGCTCACTATATATCTTATTACGAGATTTTACACATTAAGTAAAATGATTGGAAATAACCCTTAATACTGTACTTTAGAGGCTCCAATGCTTAAATTGCTAGGAAATACTAATGAAAACTGGGATAAATATTTTAATCTGACCCCAAGACCTGTAAAAATAGTTAACATTAAATACAAACTATTTACGGACTTTGCTAAAATCTAGAACAACGTAAAGAAGTATAACTGGAAGCTTTACAACCTCGTCGACACGAAAATAATACCCTTTTTAAATATTTACAGGTGGATAAAGGTTCCTCCTTTTGGTTTTTACTCACTATTTTCCAAAATCCTTATAAAGTACGCCAAGGATTATTACCTAACATTTTTAATCCGAATAACTACCTTTCGCAAGGTTGATAATAACATAAAAAGTCACTATGAATACAATATTTACCTTACCTAATATTACACGGATTAGGCTATTAAACGGTAAACCACGACAATAGCGAAGAAAAAAGAGGAGAAAAAACTAATAGATACGCTTAACCATATATTTAACAAGTTGATATTATGCCAGTAAATAATAGAGAAAGCCTACATTAACGAAGTAATAATTTGCGAGTAGGTACAGGAAGCCATTACAGGTATTAGCGAATTCGAATACGTTGTACAACGCCTAAATACCACTTGTAAAGTTTTTTTTTAGCTAATTACGTTCCTCGCTTACAGTCATAATATTATGTATACTAAACTTGCTTAATATATACCCCTAAAACGGTAATTTTCTAAACGTAAATAAAGAAAACATTGCGGTAATTAATTACGTCGACCGCAAATACGGTTACTGGCGTCTTTAACACTCAAGGTTTAGTGTATAGACTATATATTAAAGTTAACAATTACGTTAGTATTAATAGAGCTAATATTCAAACGGACTTATTAATCGTAAATATTATCATCGTAATAGTAATAAAAGATATTGGATTTGTAGTACGTTTAGCTATTTATTAAATTGGGAAGATTTATCCGAATGAAATAATAAAAAGGTAATATACTATATTTAGTACCTTATTACTTCTAAATAAAACTATTTAAATCAAACCCCAAACTTCGAAGGCGATGAGTTGATTAAAGGCGAGAATACACCTGAGTAAATTAAGTAACATAAAGTTACTGTTTCCGGCGCGGCTTCATAACTAGCCAACAACGCCTTCCTATAGTATTAAATTGTAAAAACCTTACATTTACCCAAATTAAGCCCCTAACCCATTATATATATTTAACATCTATCATCTTTATACGAATTATACGTTTTAAGGTATTATCACAAATACTGTGGTAGCAAGGTATTTAATGGGAAGTCATTTATAATATGTAGTATTACAGAGAGAAAACACGATATTTATTAAAATTAATCGTTATAATATTGTTGAAGTGAAAGTTGGTTTCATATTAGACCAATAATTATCGTTATTAGGGATAACAGTAATTTCAACTGTTATAAAATCGATTATGTTTCATATCTTCAAATTTCTTACCTTTTTTTTATTTAAAGAATATAAAAACCCTTAGCGTTAACTTTAATGTTAACGCCAACGATCTAGTTCAAAATGGCTAAAGGTTTCCCTTCACCCCTTAATAGGAGCGTTTATAGTTTTATTTTGAAGGCCTTAAATCAATAGTGCTAAAAATGACGAAATTGGAAATACGCTAATTATATAGACGTTGTAACCACCGAGCCATTAAAAAATATACAAAGTCCTTAAATCCGTAAGATATAAAAATACGAAATATTTTGTTTTAAAAACTATTGAAAAACTTAATTACTATTATTAAACCTATACCTAAGCCTCTTTAATAGTAAAGTTGATATAAAAAGACTATAAAGACTTTAATTATAAGGTTCTTATCGATGTGTTTTACTTAGATAACAAGTTTATTTTTTACGTCATTAACTTCGAAACTTTTTTTCACGAAGTTAAGTTTTTGAAATCCCTTTCGGTAAAGGATATATGGGAAATATTAAGGATGCTATAAATTAACACGTATTTAAGCTTATCTAACGTCATCGTCTACGATACCTATATCAATTGTACGGCAATCAAGGTTTAGAAAAATGTCAAAATAATAGGTATTTAGTTTAAATAGGTGTTTATAAAGGCCCATTAGAATATTGGGAAGGTTAAGAGGGTATATGACCTATTTTGCCGAATGTATAATATCCTTAGGCTGGAAATTGGAAGCTTTACGGACCCGGAGATACGTCTTTAAATGGCGGCAAAGGGTTTTAATTATACTATAGGCTATGACAGCTTGGTGTTAACGTTATTAGTATTTAAAACGTACCCACGTTTAACGAGTAAATTTCCGTTATTAGTAAATACATAAAAGCGATGATTAACCTTTGGTAAAACTTTAAAAGAACTACGGAAAGAATCGGTACGCCATTGAGTTAATGATGTCTTTAATACCAGAAACGGCCCTTTAATAATCGACGTACTTGTTTTGCTATTGTAAAGTAAAGTCCTTATGAGGTGGGAGCTAAATAAATAAGAGGGATTATATAAAATCTTAAGTGTCGCTAACTTTAAAATAGTTTTTCAAACTGCTAACGATCTTATGTTTTTCCGAATTACCCAGGTTAAATCTTACATTGGGTTTACTAACAATAAATACATTCAAAATAAACGACTAAGTTAATACGAACCTCCTATACCTATATTGATAAGTTAATAAAATGTCGCTAGCGCAAACGACCCCTGAAAAAAAAGAACGTTAAAATGAATAATATACACCTGGTCGTATTTATAATAATATTTTGGTAAGAAAAAAAAAGGATAATGAAGACTTAATATTAAAGTTTTGAGTATAATGTATTATCAATACTTTCGGCAAGTTTTTTTTTTAAAAAAAAAAACGACAAGGATGAGATGAACGGTTTATTAACTTAAGGAGTTATATAATTTGTACCGAAGGCCAATTTTAAATTTCAAAATTTAAACGCTACGATATTTAAATTTAGTATTATTTACGAGATTAAGGATAAGACTATAGGGCGGGCGTACAAAAAGTTACGTTGGATCGTTTTAGGATGCGGTGATAAAGATAAAACCTAAATCCTTACGTAATAGTTAACGATTTTGAAAATTAACTAAAGTTTAATAGTTATTTTAGTAATAAGTTTATTAATTAAAACTAATGGCAAGTTTACATTGAATGGCTGAAATATAGCGTAAGCCTATATGTAATTAATAACCGACCTAGAACGGATTCTATTATTGGAATTATTATGGAAATTACGGAATATTTACCCCTCAGAAACGGTAATACGATATATTAAGCCTTTATATATATTAGTTAAAGTAAACGTTTATATGTTTTTTAGTTACCAGTCGTATTTAAAATTACAACTAGTTATAAAATTTTTAACATACGACCCGTACTTAATGGTAACGTAAAAAAAAACTTTGGCCTAGTAGGTATATAAACTATCGATATCATTTTTGTCGGAACAGCTGTTTTTGTAATAGCAGAATAGTAGGCTATTGCAAACTTTAAGTTTTAAAATTATAAGCCGGTAAAAACGTTGGCGAAAATTAATTAATTTAACTTTAACGAATCGATAATTCGTATACTTAATGTTAATAATAATAATAGTTTCGCTAAAAAGGTCAAAGCATTAATTTGGCCACAATCGATAAGACGAACGTGGCTAAAGCTTAACGGTACCTAAAGTAGTGTGCCCATAACAATTATATTACTATCTTGTGCTAACCGAAGGTCTTTACCGGTCTCTCCATCGCGATTCAAGCATTAAATCCAATAAATGACAACTTTAACCGGTTAAATGATAATATTTAGTAGCAAATACGAAATTTAAACCGAGGAATTGATATATTCCTAATCGACTTATCGAGGGATAAATTGATAATTTTTACGGACAAGTCTTTTATAAATCACATCAACTTATCTTTATAAATCGGCTTTCTGATAACCTTTGTTGATAAAGATGAGCGGAAAAATTAGTTTCATATTATCAGTAACTTAATTTACTAAAACTTTGTTAAATATAAAAGGATTACACGAATTATACTAACTTGAAAGGTTTATGAGATAATATTAAATTTCGATGTAGGTATAGTATTGTAGGAAACCCTTAATGTTATTATTATGCAGCAAAATATTTTTCTTATCCCGGTAATAATTTATATCGATTCAAGGAGTCTGTTCAAATGCCTTTCAAAACTCGAAACCACCAATAAAAAACACTTAATAATCGACGTTGTTGGTATACGTGTAGGGCGGCAACGTAAAGTCGAAATAGTGTAGTATTCTGACGATAAAAGAGGAAAAAACTAGAATTAGAGCGAAGCTTAGCGAAGCTGAGCGTTGAGCTGTATAGCCGCATAGGTACATACAGTACCTTCCTTCCCTTTTTATATATGTAACCTCCCCCAAGTACAATAAGTTCACGGGATTAAAAGAAAATTTAATATCCTTATTGCGTAATAATAGGGCGAAAAGTAAGGTGTAAGCAATAAGCGAGATATAAGACGCAAGGTGTGAGATACGAGACGTGAAATACGAGACACGAAACGTAAGACGCGAGACACGAGATACGAGATCTAAGATGTGAGACGCGAGATGTAAGACGCGAGACGCGAGAATCACATGCCGAGACTCTTTTTGTATACCTTAATCAGTTCCTGTAAAGGAACTAAGGCTGGAGTTTTCGTTTGAGGTAGTCGGATTTTGTTTATAAACCTCGATGAATAAAGAGAGGAGAAATCCTTGTTAGGGAGCTGTTGTAGAGTTGGAAAGACGATGTAACTCGATTACATGACGTATAGGATTGTGTTTCAATATAGCTATTTCTTTTCTTTAAAGTATTGTAAAAACGTAATGTATTACTAGGGTTGAATCCCTAGTAATATTAGCTAGTTATTAACCTATAATATTACCCTTGGAAATACTTTAACCCCCCCCCCCCCTTTTTTTTTTCTGCGGCGGTACGTGACGTACAAAAGGTACACGGGATAGTAAATGCGAAATAGCCGTTTGGAAGTCGTTTAAAATGTTGTAATTTCGTATAAAAGGTACTAGGCAGAACGATTTTTCCGTTACGTAAAAGGCGTATTAACGCCTTTCCCCCTATAAATAACTTGTAAATTTTCTTTTTCAAAAATTTTAAAACCTTTTTTTATAATATTATTAGTATTATAACGCTTCTGATGGTAAGGTTTAATTAAATTTTTTATAATTGCTCTTCTAATACATTTTATAATAACTCTATTGGAATAGTATTGTATATAATGTAGTAGATTAACTTTACTTATAGTAAAGTTAACTATACTATAAGTATATTTCTTTGTACGGATTTACCGTATTGAGTTTAAGTCAAGTACAGTACGTTGCACTTTACTTTAAGTTACAGGCTAAGTAATTGGCCACATAAATTACGGTGTAGACTAGTTAGTAGTTTTCCAAACTTAAAATAATAGATTCACTATTTGACTATGTAATACTATTATTACTTCGACTAATCGAATTGATAAATTTATAATGTCCAAAGCCCTATCAATACTAATAAGTATCTATTGGCTTAAGTATAAATTAGCTAATTAAAAAAAGGCTACTTTCCGGTTGTTACGTTTTACGTTAACGTTATGGTAGGAGAAATTCTTTTACGAAGGGCGTTTACTATTATATCTGTTTTTTACGGCAGTAAGTAGAGAAGATTCTTAAATTGCGTCTGTTTTTACGGTAGTTTAG
This sequence comes from Anisogramma anomala, assembly GCA_038502455.1. NCBI lineage: Eukaryota > Fungi > Ascomycota > Sordariomycetes > Diaporthales > Gnomoniaceae > Anisogramma > Anisogramma anomala. The sequence continues at coordinate 22,082,900 of JASMMZ010000006.1, read as the reverse complement.
AGGTAGCAATGGTATCGTTATTTAAAATACTAAAATATATTTATTAACCTTTTTCAAAAAACGTTAAAATTAATTATTAAAAGTCTTAAAGTTCAGTAAGTTAGCAAACGGTTAAGTTAATATTATTTCGGGTATTACTACTGTAGAAAAACGACTAAGTCTTTACACTAAAAAACTTTCAACCTTCACCCTTTACTACTAATATCAAACTTCGACTTTACCCTTCATATCAAATCTTTATCTTACTTCACTTTTTTTTCTCCACAAGTTACTTTAATCGACAGATACACTACCTGAAGCGAAAATATCAAGTTATGTTAAGAATGCTACGTCGTGCGTTTTAACGCCAAATCGTTAAGTTTACACACGATTTTACGTCAAAACACCAAGTACCTACGTTTAAATATCACCAAGTCTCTCGATTTACGCGTCCTACACGTTCTTTATGGGCTAATCCATTAAAATAGTTTCAATTTAGGAATATATAGAAAATATTGAAGCCCTCGGATCAATTTTCGCTAGGCATTGTAATTATAACCTTTGTGAATAGAACGTTAATGAGGAATTAACAGAAAAATACCTAATTAACTTCGTCGGCTGTTATATGATTAAGTAGTGTAATACTAATAATTTTGACTACGCCTTTAGTAATTTTCGTAATTTCTTCAATGATTGGACTATCGTTATATAAACTTTACTTTAAAAAGTGATTAAAATAAGGATTAAATTATAGTTTAAAAGGAAAGGAGTTCATATATTATTATAGGAAAATATGAGGCTAATATAAGAACTTTTCAACCTAGCTTAGCTTTAGAAACACTGTTAAAACTTATATTTAAAGAAAAATGATGATGAACATTACCGCCTTCATATGATATCTATGAGACCTTTAACTTACCTTTAATTAAGTTAAGCCATTTTATGTGCTGACGATAAGGAACCTGTTAACCTACTTGGTAGTTTAGTACTTTTACGTGATAGCGCGAAGTACTTTTTTAGCGGAGGCAAAGCACGTGAAGCAGCAGCCGCCTACGTAGCTAGAGGTATTAATATTAGCGATTTACATTAATTAATTAAATAAGATTGTTGGGCCTTTTAAAACCTTTAAATATTTATCGGCTTTTAATAATTTAATCGGCAAGCCTTTCAAAACGATTCCTTATTTAGGTTCGTATATAAGCGAAAGTTTATTATAAGTTTTGTTATAGGGATTTACCATTTAGGCCCCGCGACTGGCAATTACCTTTAACATCGTGTCTCGGAATCTTTAAGGTTTGAAATACTAGAAAGTACCATTTAAGATTGAAATAACTATTACGACCTTCCCCTAAAACCTGTAAAAATATTGAATATTAATCATAGACTTTTTACGGACTTTGCTAAAATCTAAAATAACGTAAAGAAGTATAACGGGAATCTTTATAACCTTTTATACTTTAAAATAATGTCCTTTTTAAATATTTGTAAATGGATAAAGTTTCCCCCTTTAGGTTTTTACTTATTATTTCCCGGAATTTTCATAAGGTACGCCGGAGACTATTACCTGACTTTCCTTATTAGAGTTACTAATTTTCGCAATATTTATAATAATATAAAAGGTTATTTCAAATACGACGTCCACCTCGTGTAATATTATATAAACCTGGATATAACGCGGTGGATTATAATGATAGCGGAAAAAAAAGAGGAAACACTAATGGATATCCTTAATTAAATGCTTAATAATTCGATATTATACTAGAAATCAATAGGTAAAGTTTAAGTTAGCAAATTTATATTTCGAGAGCAGGTACAGGGAGCAGTTACGGATGTTAACGAGTTCTAATACGCTTTATAACGCTTAGATGCTACCTACAAAAGCTTTTTTAGCTAGTTACAACTTTTGTTTACCACCATGATGGCGCATACACTAAAATCGCTTGGTATGTACTTTTAAGCCGGCAAATTCCTTAACGTAGATAAAAAAAACTTTACCATAGTTAATTACGTCAACCGCAAGTACGGTCGCCGATAATACCTAAGGTTTGACCTATAGATTATATACTAAAAGCAATAGTCACATTAGCGCTAATAAGGCTAAGATTCAGGCGGACCTGTTAATCATAAGCATTATCGTCATGATAGTGGCAAAATATATTAAATCTATAGTAAGTCTAGTTGTTAGTCAACTCGACACCCCCCCATCGAACGCAACAATAGAAAAGCAATATATTACGTCCAATATTTCATTACTTTTAAATAGAACCATTTAGATTAAATCGTAAACTTCAAAGGCGACGAGCTAATAAATAGTGTTAATACTCTCAAGAAAATTAAGTAATATAAAGATATTATTTTTAATAAGGCCTAATAACTCGTCGACCACACCTTCCTATACCGTTTAGATAGTAAAAACCTTTACCTTTACCTTAATTAAGCCCCCAACTCTTTATATACCATCAATTTTCATAATCGTCACGCGGATTATACGTTTCAAGATATTATGTTAAATATAGGGGTAATAAGGTACTTAATAGAAGGCTATTCATAATATGTATTATTGCGGAGGAAAAGTATTACAGCTATTGAGATTAATCGTCACGATATTATTAAGGCTAAAGTTAGCCTTAAATCAGGCGAATTATTATCATTATAATGGGTAACAGTAATTTCAACTGCTATAAAAGAGATTAAGTTTTACATCCTTAAATTCTTTACTTCTTTCCTACTTTCTCTAGAGGATATAAAAACCCTTAGAGTTAACATCAACGTTAACGTAAAAGAACTAGTTAGAAACGACTAAAGGTTTTTACTTGCCCTAAAATAGGGGTACTTATATTTTTATCTTTAAGGCCTGTAAATAATAGGGTTTAACTTAATAAAGCCGGATGTATGTTAACTATATCGGCGTTTTAATCGTTCAGCCGATAACAGGTTATATAAAGTCCTAAAGTTCGTAGGATATAAAAATGATACTTTGCTTTAAAAGCTATTAAAAGACTTTATTACTCCCTCTAAACGTATATTTAAGCACCCTGGAGATTTAAGTTTCCATTGAAAAACGATGAAGTCTTCAATTACGAAATCATCATTAATATATTTTATTTGAATAATAAGCTTGTTTTTTACGTCGTTGACTTCATAACCTTTTTTTACGAAGTTAAGTTTTGAAAGTCCCTTTTAGTAGAAGATACATAGGAAACGTTAAGGATGTTATGGATTAATACGTACTTAAGCTCACCTAATATCGTCATCCATGATACCAGCACCAATTTTACGGTGGTAGATTTCTAGGAAGATATTAAAATAATGGGTATTCAGTGTAAATAGGTACCTGTAAAAGCTTACTAGAGTATTGGAAAGGTTAAGAAGGTATATGCCTTACTTCGTTGAGCGTATAATATTACTACAATAGAAATTGGAAGCTTTACAGATCCGGAGGCACGTTTATAAATGTCAGTAAAAGACCTAAACGATATTATAGGCTTTAACGGCTAAGTATTAACACTACTGGTCTTTGGAACATATTTACGTCTAACGAGTGAATCTATGCTTTTGGTAAGTATTTAGAAACGTTTTGTAGCCTATAGCAAAACTTTAAGGGAATTACGAAGAAAATCGGCACGCCGCCAAATCAATAAGGAATTCAATACCAAAAACGGTCTTATAATAATTGACGTACTTACTTTACCGTTAAAAAGTAAAGTTCTTCTATAGCGGAAGCCGGGTAAATATGAGAGCCCGTTTAAAATATTAAATATTGCGAATTCTGAAGTAGTTGTTAAAACTACTAACGGTTTTATATCTTTTCACATTATTTAGGTTAAGCACTCGTTAGTACTACTAATAATGAAAATCTTTAAGCCTAATTACCAAGCTAATACGAAACTTTTCTACATATTATCAATAAATCGATAAAACGCTGCTGGCGTGGATGACCTCCGAAAAAGAAGAACGTTACAGAGGAAGAATATATACCGGGTCGTATTTATAATATTGCTTAGGTACGCAGGAAAAAAAAGGATAAAGAAAACTTGGTATTAAAGTTTCGAATGTAAGGGATTACTAAAACCTTCGGTAAACCTTTTAAAGAAAACAACAAGGTCGAAATTAACGGCCTATTAATTTAAGGGGTTATACAATTCATACCGAAAACCGATTTCAACTTCTAAAACCCAAACGTTACGATCTTTAAGTCAAGGATTATTTACGAAGTTAAAGACAACACTACGGGGCAGCCGTACGAAAAATCACGTTTAATCGTTTAAGGATATAATAATAAAGGTAAGGACTAAATAATTACGTAATCTCCAACGATTTAAAAGATTAGCTAACGTTTAGTAGTTACTTTAGTAGCAAATTTACTAGTAAAAACTAAAGGCAAGTTTACGTTTAATAGCTATAATATAACATAAGCCTATACACAATTAATAACGGATTTATAACGGATCGTATTACTAAAACTGTTATAGAAATTCCGTGTCATTTATCCTTTAGTCACGGTAATACAATATATTGAACCACTATACAAATTAGCTAAAGCAAGCGTTTATTAATTCTCAACCCATCAGTTGCATTTTAAATCAAGATTAGCGATCAAGTTTTCAATATACGACCCTTATTTATTAATAACTTAGAAAAATACTTCGACGTAGTAGGCAAATCAATTAACAATACCCTTTTCGTTGCAATGGCTGGCTTCATAATACTAAAATAGCAGGCGATTAAAAACTTTAAATTCTAAAATTGAAAACCGGTGATAACGTTAAATGAATATAGCTAACTTAACTTTAATGTATCGTCAATCCGCATGCTTGATATTAATTCCGGCTCTAATTTTTACGAAAAGAGCTAGGATACTATTTTATCCATTATTCATAAGACTAACGAGGCTAAGGCTTAACGGTATTTTGAATAAAGTGCTCAAGATGGTTATATTACTAATTTATACTAACCGAAAGCCTTTTACGATCCATTCATCGCCGTATGAATATAGAAACCAACGGATAAAGACTTTAACTGGCTAAATAAAAGGTTTGGGTAGTAAATGCAAAACTTAGACCGCGGAATTTATATAGTTCTAGTCCACCTGTTAAAATCCAAGTTAATAATCTTTACGGATGGGTAATTTACAAATAATAGCGATTTATCTTTATAAATTAGCTTTCTAATAACCCTCGTTAACAAGGATAAACATGAAGATTAGTTTAGTATTATCGGTAGCTTAATCCACTAAACCTCCGTAAAGTACAGAAATATTATACGAAACGTACTAGTATCGGAGGTCTACGGCATAATGGCAAGCTTTAACGTAATTAAAATACTGTAGGAAACCCTTAATATTATTATTAGGTAGTTGAAAATTCCTCCTATCTCAGTGGTAATCTGTACCGATTCGAGGAGCCTTTTTGAATGCCTTTCGAAGCTCGGAACCACCAGCGAAAACTGCCGAATAATTTACGTAATAGCATTCCGTAAAGCCTACAAAAACAGGGAGATTAAGGAATTCTGATTAATCGATGGCAAAGACAATCCCGTAAATGTCATAATGAAGGTAGTGTCAAATAAGGCATTCGAAAGGTTTATAGATAGTAATAGGCTAACTATACGTATCGAGGGTTACGTTAATAGGCCGCCCGGAAATCCAAAATCATGTGACAGCGAAGAGGGATGTGCTAGCAGACTGGAAGCCTGCCAGGGGATTAAAGATAGTGATTTGTTTAAGTAACATACTTAAAGTCAAGACTTGTAAAGATCTATAGCATATAAACTTTTTACAGGAGTTAATATACTCGGAACTCGGCACAACGAAGTAATTAAAGTCAAATAGGGTTAATTGACATGTAATTTGGTGCAATTAAATAAAGGATTTAACTGGAATTAACAGGGGTTTGGCTAGTTGACGAGAAGGCAATTTAGTTGTAACCGGGAAAGATTAGTTAGCTATACTGGCGTACGCGTACAAATTAAAAAGCTGCTAGTGTTGTAATAGTATTACATTTAGTGCAGTAGGTCAACTTTACTTACAATAAAGTTAACCGTACTGCAAGTGTATTGCTTTGTGCGGACTTACCGTATTGGGTGTAAGTTGATTAAAATCCACTGCACTTTTCTCTAAAGTACTGGCTAAGCAATTAGCCTTACAAATTACAGTGCAGACCAGCTAGCGATCTGCCAAGCCCAGAATAATACATCCACCATCTAACCATGCAATACTACTATTACTTCAACCAATTCAATCGACAACATTGTAACGACCAAAGCCCTACCAACAGAACCCCTAATTAGTTACAAAGGTCAATAAAGTTATTGAAAATGTAAATTAACTTTATTCGGAAACTATTTGGTATTTATTAACGAACGTGTAATTCCCTAGCTTACGCGTTATGAAAACATATCCTAAAGAAACTCGTAAATAAATATACTTTAAATATGTTTACCGGATAACATATAATCCAAAAAGATTTTATTAAGCAATTGAGGGTAAATTATTTATATAGTCGCGAAAAAGCTGCTAATAATTAGTTAAACAATAGTATTCGATATTGCTATTATTTTATCGGTATCAGAAGTTGTAATTCGGATTTTTTATATACGATTTAAAATTTAAATCCTAATATAAATAAGTTTGTTCAAAATTGTTAAAATTTTATTTAATATTCGATAATTAGGGCCGGAGTAAATCGAGGTATTCTCGAATCGCCTCTTAAATGTTAATAAACAGGTAAAAAGCGTATAAAACTAGGTTATCCCTACCAACAAGGCTATGAAAGTTTAAAGCGCTATATAATAAAATGTGTATATTTGAGGCAGAGCGGGCTTTATACACATTACCTTTTTACGTTTTAACGGCTTACGAACTGTATAACTTATAAACGAAAAAGCGTCATACCTAAGTAAGCCTTTTATTATGAAGCGGAAACGTGGAGAATATGATTAATGAGTGGTTAGGAAATATAATTAAAAATAACTCAAAAGTTCATCGAATTTTTTAAATATATTAACTGTTGGAATAGCAGTCAAATGCAATACAGTTAATTCAATTTTACTTGCAGTAAAGTTGATTGTACATACTGCAAATTGACTGTAGTTTGTGGGACTGCACTGCAAGTGTAGTACAGTAGGTATCCACTTTAATGTGGGGCATAAGCCAAAGCATTTGACCATACAAATTAGTATGTAAACCGGCTAGCGTTCCACCAAACTTAGAACTTACATACCAATCAACAATATCAACGAAACACTAGTTACTTCGACTAAAGTGATTCGAATCAACTATGTTACAACGATAAAGGCCTACTAACACTGATCAATGCTTATTATATTAAGCACATATTGGCTAAGTAAAAGAAAAAACTGCTTTCCGGTTACGATTTGTTTGTTCAAGCAAGGTAGAGGAAAAGTTCTTGCGAAAGGTCCCTATACACTATACAGTTGTTCGCGGCAGTTTATAAGTAAGCGACGATATCGTTACTCGAAAATACCAAGAAATCTTTATTAATCCTTTTTGAAGAGCATTAAAATTAACCGCTAAAAGTTTTAAAGATCACTAAGCCGGCAAGTTGGCAAACGGCTAATTCAATATTGTTACGGATGCTATTACAGATACTATAACTATAAATCGTAAAAACGATTGAGTCCCACGACCTTTAACTTATACTAATTTTAACGGCAAACCTATTAACCACTACCCTACACCACTCTTTTACCCTCCTTATATCAATTTAATGGTCAATATCGTTTCTCCAAACGAAAACACCAAGTTGCGTCAAGAATGTTATATCACGCGACTCCACATTAAATCGCTGAGTCTTTACACCCCCAGATCGCCAAATTAACCACTAAGCCTTATACTATCCAGAACGTTATGATGGCTTCAAAACACGCCAGAATTAATGCTTTCAACGACCCCAAACGGAAAAAAGTAATTAAGAACCTCTGTAACATCTTCGAAAAGTATTACGACGAAGAACTCTAGTTTACCGAAGCTAATGAAAACTCTACCCCAAAGCATCTGACCAATGTAATCCGCTAATTTATTCTCGACATAAATACTACTGGAATTAGCCGTGGACCTATAGCCCTTGAAGACTTTTAAAAATGGTTTTAAAACTAGAGTCTGAATATCTAAAAAAAAGTTGGAAAAGTAAGTAAGGATAAGACTGAGAGTCTAATTATTTACTCGAGGAGTCAAAATCCCCGCGGAAAAAGGGGGAAAAGGCAATCTAACCAATTTACTTTACGAGTACGCTACGAATAAAAAACCTTAATAGACCTTAGTTAAGGAAAAAAGAATTACTAACGACAGTAATCCTTAACGCTCATATATAAATTCGCAGGGACTTATCCAAACCTAGATAAGTTTTTCAAACCCTATTACGCGGGATTTTCAACGTGTTAGTATTACTGGACATAAGGAAGCAGTTCATCTACACCTCGTAAACCCTTAAATTTACCAGTTAATTAAGTAGTAATCTCGACGGACCCCTTAATACCAACAGGAGTATTACCAAGTCCCCCGCTACGGAAACCCTTAATCCCATTTCCCTTAAGCTTTTTAATACGTTCATTTTTAGCAGCTAAATTAAGGAAAGACCGGATTTACGCGCGAATCTACTCTGGGCACGATTACTAGCTTTTCCCCTCTAAACTTAACCAAAGGTAACTATCCGGCTTACTAACACTAATAATAGACTTAGTTTTTTCCCTAGCTAATAAATATAAAAGGTTCTTACGACTAATACATTACCTTTCTCCCCCGACGCGTTTCAATAGTAGATACAGACTTTACGGCAATTACCATATTCGTTAAGATCTGAGTAGAAAAAGAAAAGTATAAAGATAAGCCCTATAACCTTTTCGACGTTAAGTTACGTTTATTTTTCAATATTTACCGCGAAATAAGGGTTTAATTACCAGGTTTTCACTCGCTATTTTCCAGTATACTTACCGGCTAAGCCGATGATTATTACCTCCTGTCTCTAACGAATTGTTTCTCCCCTCACAAAATTTATAATAGCCTTAAAGGCCATTTCGAATACGATATCAATTTTACCTAATACCATATCAACTGGAATATTATTAAGTGGTTTTACATATTAAATTATAAAAAAATTCGAAAAGTAAGATAAACTTTTTTAATTAGATGCTTAATAGGGTAATACTTTACTAATAAGTAATGGGGAATGTAGGAGTTGGCGAAAGCACCTTACATCAACAGGTCCGGTAAGCAGTTACAGATTAAAATGAGTTTAAATATGCTTTTTAATTCCCTGATACCACTTAGGAAGGGTTTTTTTTAGCTAATTTCGTTGCTCGTTAACGACTGTAACTGTTCGAATCTTCGGCCTGGCTGATATATACCCTTAAAATCCTGAATTTAGTAACGAAAAAAAAACCCTATTCGTACTACATTAATCGACGGTACGAAAGGCCCGGCTAATACAATTAATAGAAGGTTCGAACCACTACTTAAGGAAAAGAGTATTCCTTTTCCTTAAAGTCTTTAAGCCGGCTAAACAAGTTTATATTAAACGAAGAAAGATATTGGATTTACAGTAAATAAGGTTATTGGTTGACACGTTATATTACCATCGAATATAAAGTGAAATAGGTAATATATTACACGTAATGACCCTTTCCTTTTAACCGTGATTATATCAAATAAGTTATATAGTTGAAAGGAAATAAAAACGAAAAAGAGAAAATTAAGCTAAAGGTCATCGGCTGGCACGAATATATCAACACCGGTACTAATACGGAAGTAACGTAATAAGTAGCCGATTACGCCTTTTCATACTAGCTTATATGTAAAGACCCTTGCCGCCGACATAATGATAAAAACCATAGCTCTATATATCTTTTTACTATTCGAAACCATTATGTGAAACAAGTCTTTTAAGGGATTATACCGGATACAGGGGTACACGATACTTAATAAAGGGTTATTCGTAATATATAGCGTTATGAAAAGACATTAATACTATTATGGAACTTGACAATATGGATACTAATAAGGCTAAATTTGGCTTTGACCCGGAAAAAAGCTATTTTTACTGGGATCGACAATGGTTAACACTATTATTAGCTTTATTGTTTTCAATATATTGAAATCCCCTACCCCCTTTCCTCTTTACCTAAAAGATATAAAAAGCCTCGGCGTTAACGTTAATATTTGAACTAATAAATGAATATAAATCGAGGATAGTAAAAGGTTTTCACTTAAACTTAGGTAAATATACCTTTAATTTTACCTTTAAGGGCTAAAGGTAGTGATGTTGAACCTAACGGAGGCGGAACTTAGGTAACTATATTGTAGGTTTAACTATCTAGCGATTAACAGGCTTTACAAAGTATTAAAGGCAACTAGCTACAAAAATATAGATTTTCTAACGCTAACAATAATCAAACAGTTTTACTACTATTGCCAAATAATTCCTAAGCCCCTTGAAGGTTTTAGTTTACGGTAAAGAAAAATCAAAACTTTAATTCGGAAGTCTTCGTAGACGTGTTTTACCTAGACGGTAAGTTAATACTCTACGTTATAAACTCCGCTATAGATTTTTACAGCGCCGAATTCCTTAAAATCATTACGGTGAAGGAAACATAGGTGGTACTACGAGCTTTATAAATTAACACGTACCTTAGGCCACCAAATATATTAGTTTACGATACTGATACCAACTTTGTTACGATAAAGTTTTAAGTTAATTTAAAATTAATAGGTATTTAGTGTAAATAAGTCCCTATTAAATTTTACTAAAGTATTGGCAAGGTTAAAATGGTATACTCCTTTTTATGAAAAGCCTATGATATTCTTACATTAGAAATCGGAAGCTTTATAAGCTAAGAAACACGGCTTTAAATGAAGGTAAAGGGTTTTAACAATACTATTATCCCTAACGGACTTATATCAACTTTACTAATATTTGGGGCCTACCTACGTATAATAGATGAATCGCTACCCTCTTTAGATACCAAAAAACATAATATAACATATATCAAAGCTTTGAAAAAGCTAAGAAAAGAATCGGTACGCCGTCAAGTTAATAATGCCCTTAAATTAGAAACGGACTTTTAATAACAAACTCACTATTACTCCCCCTTTAAAGTGAGGTTTTTACGTGGCGCAAGCCAAACGAATTAAATAAGCTATATAAGATTTTAAGTATTATTGATTTAAACGTGATGGTTAAAACTGTTAACAGCCCCGTAAGTTTCCGAGTTATATAAGTAAAGCCGGACCGGAAGCTTTTCGGGTCCTTTGAGTTTAAAAAAAATTCCGAGGTCGATAACCTTCAAGCTAAACAAATCAGTTAATATAAACCTCTGAAGCCGATTATTAATAAGCTAATAAAACGCCAACGGCGTAAACGACCACTCAAAAGGAGAATACACATTAAAAATGAGGACAGCGATAGGAAATACAGGCTCGGAAGGGCGTGTATAATGTTGAAGGTGTCTTGAAAGGAAAATTTGAACGGAAAATTTGCCTTTAAGCTACGTAACGAGAATATTATTAATACACCAAGCAAGCCTTTTAAGGAAAGGAAATAAGTGGAAATTACAGGCCTCCTATTATGGGTGGTTATATAATTTATACCGTTAACGTAATTTAAAAGTTAAAATATCACTATTTTTAAGTTAAGGATAATTTACGAGGTTAAAGGTACAATTACGAAACGGTTGTACGAAAACTTACGGCTAATGGTTTAAGGATACGGTAATATAAATAAGGACTGTATCCTTACTTAATCGCCTACAATCCAAAAAAATAGCCAACGTTTAATCGTCGCTATTACTACTAGTTTGACTATTGGCCTAAAAGGTCAGTTTATACTTCATAGCCAGGATATTTCTTAAACGTACACGTAGTTTTCCACTGATCTTTAACGGATTGTACTGTAAAAGTTACCAAAAGAACTAAGGAACAAGTTTATAGCTAATACGATAATACGTTATATTAAACCTCTATATGAACTAGATGAGGTAGGCGTCCACTGGTTCCTAACATACCAAGCGCACTTTAGAAATAGGTTTGGTATAGAAAAATTTAATATCGTATATATACAAATAGACGATACCCCTTTTCTTGGCGATACTAGGTTTGTAACAGCAAAATAACGTGTTATCGAGAAGTAAAGCTTATAAAAGTATAAGCTGATCGAAATATTAGCCGAAGGTATATAACTTAATTTTGATGGATTATTACTCTGCATTTATAGTATTAAGGCCAAAAGCGGAACTTATATTAGTTTACATTAAAAGAGGAAAGTTATAAGCCTAGCGATTATCGATAAGGCTGACGAGATAAGATTACAAAAATATTTGGGATAAAGGGCCCGTGCAGCCTACATTGTCACGTTATGCCAACAGGAAACATCGTACGACCTTTATATTAGGACACAGGTACAAGACCTATAAGATGATGACTTTGACAAGTTTAATAAACAGATTTAGTAATAAATAAAACATGTAAAAAGAGAAATTAACATAATTTTTATAGACCTGGTGAAGGCAAAACTAATAATCTTTACCGACGGGTTATTCGCTAATAATACTAACTTTATATTGTAAATCGACTTCTTAATAATATTCGTCAACGGGGATAGGTTTAAGAGGCAATTTACGATTACCGGAAACTTTATACACCAAATATCTATGAAGTACTAATTCTTAACCCGGGATATATTTGCCTTTACAGTCTACAGTATAATAACAGGCTTCGATATTAGTATAGTAATTAACGGTATATTAAAAATTATTACCATACAACTGGAATTGTTACCTATATCTGTAATAGTATATACCGACTTTCGAAGTTTTTACGAATACCTATTAAAGCTAAATATGATTAATGAAAAAAATCTTATAATAAGTGTAATAACTTTGAGTAATGTATACGAAACCCAGGAAATCGATAAGTTCCGGTGGATTAACGGTAAAAAATAACACTACTAATGTTATAAATAGCGTACTGAAAAGGTGTGTGGACAGTAATACGCTGACTATAAAAATTAAGGTATATGTAAACCGCCCGGCATATAAAGTGGAGGAATAGGTTTCCTTAGCAAATTAAAAGACTACCAGGGTAATGGTGGTGATGGTAATGATAGCGATGGCAAAGGTGGCGATGGCAGTAGTTTGAACTACTGGCAAAAGCTACGCAAGTGGTGGCATACCTGATTTGCGTAAGTCTGTGGCGAAAGATCTATGTACGGGATTTAAAAAACGGAGGTCTTGGAGAGGTAAGGTTGATTTTAGTACAGATCGATCGTAATTAGCAGGGGTATAGCTTGTGGATTAACGATGGATCTCAGAGGTTGTTTACAATTGATAGTAAGCCACGCTGGCATATAGGTACAGAACAAAAAGCCGCCAGTGTTGGAATAGTAGTCAAATGCAATATATTCAAGTCAACTTTACTTGCAGTAAAGTTGATTGTACGTATTATAAATCGACTGTAGTTTGTAGGACTGCACTGCAAGTGCAGTACAGTAGGTGCCCACTTTAAAGTGAGGTATAAGCCAAAGCGTTTAGCCATATAAATTAGTGTGCAGACTGGTTAGCGGTCTGCTAAACTTAGAACTTATACACTAATCAACAATATCAACGAAACACCAGTTACTTCGACCCCAGTGATTCGAATTGACTACGTTGTAACGATAAAAACCTACCAACATTAACGTAAAATTTAGTAAATTAGTCAAAATAGATGAAAAGTTTTTAGGTAAAAGATCGGACGAGGATTTTGAATATATATTCGAATAATTTCGTTGTTAAAGTTTAATTCATATTATATTACGCTTATTCAATACCCATGAAGAAACGGCCTTACATTATTCCCGTTTGTAATATAAAATATAAAACATTAAATCCACTTATAAGCCAGACCTAAAAGCCTGTTATTATATTCGACTCATTCGTAACTTAATTCTAAAGTATCAAGTATTACAGTATTAAAAAGATTAAAACCGACTTTTACGTTTGGCATACATAACCTACCTACTTAATTAAAATTTACCGTTCCAGTAGGCTATAAATTCGGGTGCGTCAGATTTAAGGTTTATTATGGGTCCGTAATATATTTTCGCTATAGTATTCCGGTTTGTTTTCGCCGTCGTTGTTAATATTATTTATAACTTACTATTTAAAGTCGCAAATTTTTAAACTTAGGAACGGATTCGAAACGGTTCAAATAAGTTAATCTATAAAAAATCGAAAATATTTTCCGCTCAATACGTTAAGTTTGATAATATAAAGGTTGATTAAACGTATCATATGGTACTTATTATGAAGTTAATTTTACTTTCTTAAAAGCTCGTTCGGTTTATAGTTTTTTTTAAAAAAAAGTTCAACGTTATTACCAACCCTAAAAGGATTTGAAGAAAATCACCATTTATCAACGGTTTCCTTTATACGTTATTACGTAACCGCTTTTATTTTTGATACGAATTCCATAAACTTACGAATATATTTGATAAAATCTTGAATTTATATATGTGCTATTTTAATTAACACGAAAAAACGTTAAACCAGTTATATAGAGTCGACATAATAATCGTAAGTTATAAAACCCAAATTAATACCGATAATAATCGTATTCTTATCATTCAATACTAATTAATAACCAAGTAATTAAATGCTTTGATCAAATTGCGTATAAATAACGAAAAATTATAGTTACGTTAAGACTTTTCATTAATATATTTGGTTACACCATTGGTTTCAGGGTAAAAAGTAATATTGAAACGTTATTTTACCCCGATTAAATCTTAAAATCAGTTTTAAAATCCACTAATCTAATTTAAACCACGTTCGTCAAGAAACGTACGAGGAAATTTATAAAATTGTTAATAGTAATTTAAAAACTGCGTTATATAAGCTTCGAAGTTTGTAATAATTATGTCTTTAAAGATGATGACTTTACTCAAACGGTCCATAATAATTATAAAGTAACGTGTTTTACTGGTATGTTCCTAAGGCAGGTTGATTATACAGTCTATAGAAAGCTTGTTTCAAAGCCGCTTGATAACTGGAATGGGTTTTAAAAAATCTTTTCGGCGGTATTTCCAATAGGTTATACATTTATAAACATTGTAGTTTCGGCAAAAGAAATAAACTACGCCATATAATCCGAGTTAAAAGTACGTTTTAAAAAGGATAAATATAATAACATTATATCTCAGGTAATTAGTAAAAAGTAAATTATAGGTAACTTTAACTAACGCAGTAATAAGTAGCTTATAAATAGGTACCTAAATACGGCTGCTAAACTATAAAATATTATCGTCCTTTATTAAACATTCCGAAGTTAAAACTTTTAACATTTTGTCGTCATCAATACGAATATCCACAGTGAAATATCGATCATCTATACGAATTATACGGACTAATCGATGGTAGGTAATATCGCGTATAATAATGGCGTTTTAATAACTTAAAGATTAATATTGGTAAAAGTTTTGTAACCATTTAAGATGGATTTACTAGCAACGGTTAACCGAAAGATATATATACGTAAAAGTAACTTGAGAGCAGCCTATTTAGGGCGTAAGAATTAGAGTTGTTGGCTAAAAAATGCAAATCGAAAAAAACTTTTGAAATATCTTAATTTACCTGTAATAACACGTTGAATCGTATATAATTTACCGCCTTATTATAAACTAACTAAAAATTAAATTACGAAAGGCGTTTAAACTAGCGGATTTGACGTTCAAAAAGCCATTATATAATGATAAAGTGTTTTAAATTTTGATAATTTGTAAAAATCATAAATAGGCGTATCATACCACAAAACTCAGCGTTTGATACTTTTAAATAACTTATAAGACCGAGTAGTTACTTAATATAAATTCCATAATTATATTCGACGGGAAATAAACGATGAGATCAACATGTTATTAGGCGTAAATTACCGCAGTCGTTGCATTAAAAGAGGTAGTCGCCTAAAACTTAACCGAAATAGTCGGCTTTTAAAAAGGTGTAACGCTTGAGGTTTTATTAAACGGTTATAATTTCGAAAAAAAAAGCTAAATTCAAGCCGTTCGAAAATAACCTTTTCCTCAAGCCCCTAACGAAAGGGGATAACTTTACAGGTTAACCTAAATAATGGTTTACCAATCGTCTAATAGTCGCGGATAAAATGCCAGTGAAATTTTACGAATTTAAAAAAACTTCATACGTTCAAAATTAACGTAAAAGCTATTTTTTTCTAGATAACGCGTAACTTTTCCGAATTTATACAAATACCGATACCAAATTCGATAACGAATTTCAAATATTTAGTTTTTTAAACGTTGAATTCGTGTTGAAATACATCGAAGTTGAATTTTATAATGTTTAAGGCATTAAAGGCTAATTTAATCTTGATGTTATGATTTTTTAAAAACCCCACTTCGAAAACAAAAATATCAATAACGTAAACGAAAGGGAAAATATTGAGAAAAACGAGTAACGAATTGTTAATATATAGTTAAAAGGTAGCTAACCTATAAAAAAGGTTAGGGGGGGTAATAAATTATTCAAAAAATTCGAAATATATACGAAATATAATTCCTTAATCGTTCCCCTCTTTAATGAAAAACTTGAAAAAATAACTTCAATATTTAACTTAGTAAATTATTTCAATCAAAAAAATTAGTAAACGTTTTTTTAATAAGTGAAAATAAGTAACGATTCGTTCTCGTAATAACGTTAAGTCGGTAATAATTAATATAAATATGTAAATTACCCACGAGATTTTTAACAAAAAATACGAGAGCACCCATTAAAAAAATATTCGTTCGAATATAGCCTTAGTTAAGTAATTCGGTTAGTATTTTTCGTAATATAAGGAACTTTTTACGCGATATACTGTATAACAGGCACTACAGAACTTTTGAAGGTTAGCCCTAGTTATCGGTACAAAACACGATTTCGTAATTTACTTCGAATTAGTAAGGGGGTAGTTTGTCGTTAATGGTTTTATAGAATAAGAGGGAGAACTTTTTAAGATCTCTAAGGAGTTTATTATTAACAGAAACGAGCCGTTTCGGGGAGAATACCTTATTAATATTTTTAAGGGAGACGGCGGCGACCTACGTAGTAACGGCTCGATCCCTACGAGCCTTTCGTAAAATAACGTGGAATATAGCAGCGCCGACCCTTTGGGATGTTTTTCATACGAGAGTAAATACTCGTTTCCAAATACGATGGTTACCGGCTCGTTTTAAAAATAAGATATGCTTTGAAGTATTGTAAATAACTTATAAATATTTTATTTAAGTTTTACCTAAAAATAGAGCTATATTATAGGAAGGGGACGAGATAAATTTATATCCGGTAACGGTAACTATTAAAGTCTATATTTGAAAATTTTATAAAAAATAAGTTCTAGGGAAAAACCAGGTGCATAATAAATGATTTCGCTGAGTCACCGTGATAAAATAAAAATGAACAATAATTTTGAACGATCAGTAAATTATTCATTCGCGGAGTTATAACATTTAGAACCTATATTCATTCAATCGTGAATAGAATAGATATAATTTCAATATAAATTTACTTTAAACGGAAATTTATTTAAAAGTTGGAACAGAAATATTAGATTGAATGAAAGTCCTATAAACTCTTCTACGCGATTATATACAAAAGGTATACTATTTATTTTAAAAAAAATATTTGGCTAAAATAACGTCAATTCCTATAACAGCTTTAATATTAAAGTTGCTCGAGAATTACGCTGAATCCAATAGGTAAATACGAATACGATAACTATCTGCATTGTACCTTAAGTATAACCTAAGTTTTTTACGACGGAAGAATTCTAAGTGGTTAACGTAGGCGACCCACCGTTGAAAAGTGGCTCGAAAAGCGTTTATACCAATTATAATAACATCGCTCTGATTATATTAGGTAAACACGTTGTTACTATTATTCCTATCACGTAAAATATTTTCAATAATAATGTTAATATAGCTGTAACGAATGTAAAGGTTATAAAAGCGTTTGTTGATAAATTAAGTATAAATAACTTACTTATTATAGTCTGCAGGTATATATAGAGGAAGTAATATGTTTAATAACATATCGTTAATAGATTTCTTTAAAATAGCGAGTTTAGCGCCGAATTCCCAGGTTATATCGCCAATTTTCGTAAATGAAGCCTTTGAAACATCAATAAAGATGTGAAATGGTTTGAGAATTTCTTATTTTTCATTCGTAAGCTAAACTATAATAGTTTTAGCTGCGTGAAATTTGTAATAATAGGCTTAAAACATAATTATAAAGGTATTAAGGTCGTTAATACCACCGTCGCTTTTACGGGAATAATAATTTTATAACGGTTTTTATAAAGCCCTTGAACTATTAAAATATAGCGTAAAAGTAAAATTTTTAATACCGATAAAATTCCAATTCCAATTTGATTTACGTATCATCGTAAATTTTCATCATGGAAATCATAATTGAATAACGAAAAAATCAACCGATTAGTTAAAAGGCTTATATTTAAATTGTTAAAACCTGTTAAATGAGGTGCCGAAGTTGTAGTTGAAATTGAAGGAAATTGAGTTTTTGTTGTTTGAAAAGTTAATTCGATCTCTATTAGAAAACAATGTAATAATTATGTCGTTTATAACGTGTGTAAGGGAAACCTTTTAAAGGGGGTGTAAATCCGAAAACGTAAGCGAACCGGTATTATCGAATTATATTTGTTGACGTGTTTAATACATCAATACTTCTTTATTTCAAATGTATAACGTTTTTTTGAACGACTTAATTCTGTTCGAAAAAATCCGTACGTAAAACGTTGTTTAAACATTTATATTGAGTTGTAAGGTAGAATTATGAAGTCGTTAAAGCTTTTTAAAGTTATTCTTAACGTATATGTTCAGGAATTACTTCAGGGTTTAAAAGTTTTGATTCGATAGGTTGAAGGATAATAATATAGCCCCAAATTATAGCCGTTAACAAACAGTTAAGATACTGTCGAAAAGAAATCGAGGTTTATATATAAAGTAACTAAGGTCAGAGCTGTTGTTTAAAGTGGTCGAATTCTATTTATAAATCTCGATGAAAAAGGAGAGGAGAAATCCCTACTAAGAAGCTGCTGCGAAGCTGGGAAGATAATACAACTTGATTACGTAACGTGTGGGAGCGTGTTCCCATATAGATTCATCCTTGCTTTAAAGCATCCTAAGAATGTGTAGAACTACCAGGATTGGATTCCTGGTAATACTAGTTAGGCAATAGCCTGTAATAGTTTCCTGCAATATTCCAATTCCTCTATGGCATTCCACTTATCGTCCTTTGAAATGTAGCCCTTTTAACAAACTAAATATTAAATTTAGTTCACTTTACGGCGACGGCGATCCAGGCGCTTATTTACGATTTTCTCAATTTTATATTTATTCTCCTTAGGAGCCTCTTCGTACTGCAGTAGCACCAGTGGTGGAGGTATATGGTTAAAGGGATAGTTTTTAAGCTTATTGAATAGATTTAGGTATCAAACACTGACTGTAAGTAAAACTTATAAATTGGCGGGAAAATCGAATATATACGTAAGTTTTCCCACACGGTTTATTACAATAAAGGAACCTCGGCGTAAAGGTAATAGTTTCCTTTACCTATATGAGGATTTGTAGTCTTTCTCTATGCGTAACCACATACAATCTCCTACTTTAAATTTAATTTAATGGTGGTATTTATTTTAACGCCGTTTTTCTTCATAAATAACAACGTTTATTGTAAGTTTAACGTTGCGATGAAGATGTTTTTAATAAAGAAAATTTCGACCTATTATATAGGCAAGGAAGAACTAAAATAGTCTACTAAAACTCGCAACCTAAAGCCAAATAATTATTCGTAAAGACTAGCAACGACAACGCTAAAATAAGAGTTATTAATGTTTTATTACAATACTGGAATATTATCAGTTTATACTTATTTAGAATATTAAATGACATAATATCGTAATATGAGTTCAACAACTTAATTTTTTCTTTTAGCTTGCATATTCAGTTGCGGATAATAAGTTGTTATTATATAAAGTTTAGTACTAAATCCTTTTTATAAAACTTACCAAAAGGTAAAAAGCGACTTCATATTTCGATTAAAAATAATTTTTCTCAGGTATACCCAAATCAATAGTAGCAAGTATCGGTATAAAATCGTTACCTAATAGATTGCTATATAAGTTATATATTTGAGTAGAAAAAAAAGTACGTTTTAAAGTTTTATAAATAACCGTTATAATTTAGTTAAAATGTTTATAAACTGGTAATACCTAAGAAATAACATTGAATAATATTAATAGAAAATTGTAGCAAAGTTAATATAAATAGTATATATAGAGTTTCTAAGCATTTAAATTAGCTAAATATATAAAGAGACTGAAGCCGAAGCTGTTGCTCAAGGTCGTTGGATTCTGTCTATAAACCTCGATAAAGAAGAAGAAGAGAAATCCCTATTAGAGAGCTGTTGCGGAGCTGAAAAGATAGTGTAACCTGATTACGTAACGTTTGGAAGCGTATTCTCATACAGCTTCCGAGCTGCTTCAAAGCATCGCAAAAAAGTGTAAAACTATCAGGGTTGGATCCCTAATAATACTAGCTAGGTACTAACCTATAACATTACCTCGAGAAATACTTCGAACACAAAGCCACCCCTATTCTTTCCTACGCAGAGGTACGCGACGTACGGAAGGTACGCTGGATGGCAGGTACGAAATAACTGCTTCTTAGCCGTTTAAATATCGTAATTTCGTGTACAAGGTACTAGGCCTAACGACTTTTGCGTTACATAAAAGGCTATCTAATGCCCTTTCCGCTTATAAATAACTCGTATATTTTTCTACTAAAATATTTAGAAAAAATCCTTCTATAACATGATTAGTATCATAAAACAGGTCGACGGTAAGGTTGAATTTAAATAATTCTTTTTTATGTTCGTTTTCGTGATATTTTTTATAATCAACCCCTGATTGGTCATGGAGGTCAATGAGTCTATTAAGATATAAGTTAACCCTAATCGAAAATTATTTAATTCATATTAACGAATATAGAATTTCCTCATCTATAACCTATTGAAATATACGTTGACAGAATTCGTAAATAAATATATTTCAAATATATTTACTGGATAACTTATGAATTGAATTTTTTATTAGGAAACTGAAGGTAAATTGTTTATATAACCGCAAGAAAGTCGTTCATAAGCGGCTAAATACTAGTATTCAGTGTTTCCTGTATTTTATATGTGTTACGGATCGTAATTAGGGTTATTTATATATACCTTTAAATTTAACTCCAATATCGATAATATTATTAAAATACTATCGAAAGTTTATTTAGTACTCGATATTTAGAATCTAGTTAAGTAGAGGTATTCGTAAACCGTTTTTTAAATATTTACTAACGGGTGAAAAACGTATAGGTTTAAGTTATTTCCGCTAAAAAAAAGTTATAAGAGTTCAGCGCGCTATATAGAAAAAGATAGATACTTAAGGTGGGGTAAGCTTGATACCCGTTACCCCTATACGCTTCAATGGCTTACGAACAGTATAATTTATAAACGAGGAGCGTAATACCTAAATATGACTTTATAGTAAATTAAAAGCATGGAAAATGTAGTTAATAAATGGTTAAGAATTATATTGAAAGGCGATTTAAAAAATCGTAAAAATTTCCAAACATATTAACGTAAAATTGAGTTGTATCAACGTAAATTTTATTAAATTAATAGAAATAAGTAAGAAGTTTTTAGGTTAAAATTCGAATAAGAATTTTAAAGACATATTTTAATAGTTTTGTTGTTGTTTAGCCTGTGTAAATATTTTATTACGTTTACATAATACCTGAAAATAACGGTTTATACGTCGTTCACTTTTATAATATAAAATTTAAGGTATTAAACCCTCTTGCAGGTTGAATGTAAAGGATTATCATTAAATCCGGCTAATTCGTAACTTAATTCGAAAAGGTTAAGTATTATGGTATTAAAAAAACTTAAAAACTACTTTTATATTAGGTGTACGTAACCTGATTATTTAATTTCAATCTGTTATTTCGGTAGGATATTAAGTTGGGTATATCGAGTTTATAGTTTATTACAGGTTCTTAATATACTTTTAATATGGTATTTCGATTGCTTTTTGCCGTTGTCATTGATAACATTTACAACTTACGATTAAAAGTCGCGAGTTTATTAGATTGAAAGCGGATTCGAAGAGGTTTAAACAAATTAATTTATATAAAACCAAAGGTATTCTCCTTTTGATACATTAAATTTAACATTATAAAAGTCTATTATACGTATTATTTAGTATTTATTATAAAGTTAATTTTTTATTCGTTTAACTTATTTTTTTTTAAAAAAAAAGTTAAATGTCGTTATTGATGTGAATACGTTTTGAAGGAGATTGTTGCTTATTGACGGCTTGTCTTTATACGTTTTTACGTAACTGTTAGTAGGCTTTAAACGTTGCAACGTTTTTCGATTCGAATCGTGGTCGAAGTAACAATAGTATTGCAGTAGTCAAATGGTGGATGTATTGTTCTAGGTTTGGTAGACCGCTAGCTGGTCTGCGTAGTAATTTGTATTCCCAAGTGCTTGGCCCATACCCTAGATTGAAGTGCAGCGTACTACACTCGACTTATATCTAATGCGGTAAGTCCGCACAAAGCAATACACTTGCAGTACGGTCAACTTTACTTACAATAAAGTTGACCTACTACACTGCATGCAATAGCATTGCAATACTGTTCTAACAGTAACCGTTATTGTAACTTGTACGAATTTCATAACTTTATGAATACGTTAAACAAAATTTTTGGCTCGCGCGCATAATATTGTAACTAAAACGAAGGAATGTTATACTAGTTATATAAAATCGATATAATGATTGTAAATTATATAGAACGTATTAATACTAATAGTAATCGTATTTTTATTATTTCATATTAATTAATAATTAGGTAATAAACATTTTTCATTAAATTAGGTATAAACGATAAAAGAATATAAATACGTTAAAACGTTTTAGTTAATACGTTTGTTTATACCATTGGTTTCGGGGTGAAAGGCAGTACTTAGACGTTATTTTACTCTAGTTAGGTCGTAAAGTCGCTTTTAAAATCTATTGATCTAATTTAAATTACAGTCGTTAACAAATATACGGGTAAATTTGTAAAATCGCTAATAACAGCTTAAATCCCACTTTATATAAGTTTCGGCGTTTATAGTAATTATAGATTCGAGGGTGATAACCTTGTTTAGGCGGTCCGTAATAATTATAAGATAACGTAGGTTACCGGTACGATTTTAGGGTAAGTTAATTGTAAAGCCGTTTAAAAGCCGGAAAAAGTTTCAAAAGACTTTTTCAACAGTGTTTTTAACAGGTTATACGTTTATTAACGTCGTAATTTCGGTAAAACAAGACGGATTATACAACGTAAGACGGGTTAAAAGAACGTTTGAAAAACGATAGTAATAATAATATTACGGCCCGAGTAACTAGTAAAAAGTAAATTGTAGGTAACTTAGGCTAACTTGGTAATAAGTAATTTGTAAATAGGTTCCTAAATATAGTTGCGAAATAGTAAAACCTTATCGTCATTTGTTAAATATTTCGAAATTATAACTTTCGATACCTAGTTATTATTGGTATAAATATGGATAGGGAAATAACGATCGCCTATACATATTATACGAATTAATCGAAGGTAGATAACATAGCATATTATAACGACGTTTAAGTAACTTTAAAGGTCAATATTAAAAAAAAGTTCGCGATCTTTTAGGATGGATTCGTCGGCGACTGTGATCTGGGAAATATATGTGCGCGGAAACGGCTCGGAATCAGCTCATTTAGGATGTAATAATTAAAGTTTTCGGCCTTAAATACGTAAATCAAAAAAACCTTTCGGAATATGTTAATATCATTATAGTAACGCGTTACGACGCATATAATTTGCCGTTTTCTTATAAACTGATCGAGAAAAACATCATAAAAGGCGTTTTAATTACCGGATGAATGGTTTAAGAAGCCGTCGTATAATTATAAAGTGTTTAATATTTTTATGATTTATTTAAATTGTAAACGTATACGTTGTATCACAAAGATTCGTATTTTTTATTTTGAAATGACTTGTAATTTCGAGTAACCTTTTATCGTGAATTTTGTAATTATATTCGGCGGAAGATAAAAGATAAGAGTAATAATTTATTAGTCGTATGTTATTATAGTCGTCGTGTTGGAAAAGGTAATCGCTTAAAGTCTAATCAGAATAGTCGGTTTTTAAAAAGGTGTTATGGTCGGGGTTTTATTAGGCAAGTATAAGTTCAAAGAGGAAGTTAAGTTTAAGTCGTTCGAAATTAGTTTTTTTTCCATATTTCTTTAATAAAACGGGGTACTTTTATGGGTGAGTTAAAATAACGGTCTAATAATCGTTGAATAATCTTGAATGAAATACCAATAAAAGTTTACAAATTTTAAAAAAAACCCTTATACCTAAAATTAACGTAGAATTTACTTATTCTAAGATAAAACGTAATATTTCCAGGTTTATACGAATGCCGATATTAGTTTCGGTAACAAATTCTAAATACTTGGTTTTTTTAAACGTTAAATTCGTATTAAAATATATTAAATTTAATTTTTATAACGTTTAAAACGTTAAAGACTTATTTAACCTCAAATCTGTTCGTTTGGGTAAACAATGATATTGTTAAAATGAGTATAAGAAAAAAAATATTAAGAGAACAGCATAACGAATTATTAATATATCGTTCAAAAATAATTCATGGATTAAAAAGGTAGAAACGAATAATAAACTATTGACAAAGTCCGAAACATATATAAAATACATTTTTATTACTCATTTTCTTTTTAATACGGAATTTGTAAAACGTAACTTCAATATTAAACTTAATAAATTATTTAACTTGGAAAATATTCGTAACCATTTCCTAAAGAAGTTGAAATAAGCAACGATCCGCTTTCGTAATAACGTTAAGTTGGTAATAATTAATATGAAAACGCAAGTTACCTTTGAGTATTTTAATGAAAAGCACGGGGGTAACTGTTAAAAAGCGATTTATTTGAATATAATCCTAATTTAATAACTCGATTAACGTTTTTGATAATATAACAAACTTTATACGCGATATATCATATGAAAGGCCTTACGAGACTTTTAAGGGTTAGCTTGAATTATCGATATAAAAGACGATTTCAAAATTTATTTCGAAGTGGTGAAGGGGTATTTCATTGTTAAGAGTTTCATTAAAAAAAAAATCGAATTACTTAAAACCGTCGAAGAATTTGTCGTCGACGGAAAAGAATGTTTTTTGGGCGAATACCTTGTTAATATATTCGAAAAAGACGGCGAAGAGTTACGTAATAACGGTTTGTTCCTTATGGGCTTTTCATAAAAAAAATGGAATATAACAGCGCTAACCCTTTTCAGCGTTTTTTATACGGGTGGAAACCCCCATTTTCAAACGTAATAGTGATCAGCTCGTCATAAGATTACTATATATTTTGAAATATTGTAAATAATTCATTAATATTTTATTTTAAGTTGATGTAAAATAACATTATGTTGTAAAAATGGTATGATATAAGTTTTTATCCGGTAACTATACCCATGAAGGTTTATATTTAAAAATATTATAAAATAAATAAGTTGTCAGGAAACAGGGTATGTGGTAAGTAACTTCATCGAGTCGATATAGTAAAATTAGAATATATGGTAACTTTAAGCGGTTGGTAGTTTATTAACTTACTAAGTTATAATATTTATAAATTGTATTTACTGAAGTATGAATGAAATGAATGAAATTATAAAGTAAATTTATTATAAGCGAAAAGCTACTGAAAAGCTGAAACGGAGTTGCCAAATCGAATCAAAGTTTTTCCAACTTTTATACACAACAATACATAAAAGTTACGCTGTTTATTTTTAAAAATTGATTAGATTTTCGGCCGAATTAAAGTGAATTTTTATAACGGCTTCAACGTGAAAACCGCTTAGGCGTTACACCAATTCCAATAGGAAAATACGACTAAGATAACTATTCGCATCGTATTATAAATATAATCCAAGGTTTTTACGACGGAAGAGTTCCGAGTGGTTAACCTAGGCGATGCGTCATTTAAAAGCGGTTTAAAAAGCTTTTACGTTAATTATGATAATATCGCCATAGTTATCTCAGGTAAACACATCGTTACTATTATTTTCATTACGTAAAACACTTTTAATAATAATATTAATATCACTGTAACTATTATAAAAGTTAAGAAGGCGTTTATTGATGAATTAAATACAAACTACCTATTCTTTATAATTCGCGAGTATATCTAGGATAAATAATATATTAGTAAATATATCGTTAATACTTTCTTTTAAAATAATAAGCTTAACAGCGGATTTCCAAGCTATATCGTTAAATTTCGTATATAAAGTCTTTTAAACGTTTTAAAAACGTAAAATAGTTTATGAATTTCCTATTTTATATTTATAAATCGAGTAATAACAAGTTTAATTACGTGAAGGTTGTAATAGTAAACGCGGAATATAACTATAATGACATTAGAGTTGTTAATACTTCCATAGCCTCCGCAGCTATAATAACCTTTTAGAAAGGTTTTTATAAGGCTTTTTAACCATTAACAATAGAGTAAAAATATTCTTTAATATTGATAAAGCTTTGTTTTTTATATAACTTACGTATTATCGTGTTTTCTTATACCGAAAATCGTAATTTAATACCGAAAAATTCAACCAATTAGTTAAAAAACTTACCTTTAAGTCGTAAAATTCTATTGAATAAAACGTCGATATTATAGTCTAAATTAAAATATTATAGTTCTCATCGTTTAAGGAGTTAAAATAGTTTTTAGTAAAAAACAACGTTGTAATTATGTTATTTATAAGGTATGTAAGGGGAACCATTTAAAGGGGATATTATCCTGAAGATATAAACGTATCGATAGTTTCGAATGATCGAATTATATTTGTTAATATATTGAATACGTTGGTAATTCACTATTTTAAATATAAAACGTATTTTTTCACGGTTTAGTTTCGCTTAATAAGTTCCGTACGTAAAATGTCGATAAAACGTTTATATTAAGCCGTAAGATAATCGTATTAGGCTGTTGAAGCGTTTTCAAATTGTCCTTAACGTGTACGTCAAGGAAATATCTTAGGATTGAAAGGTTTAAATTTAATAATTTAAAATATAATGATATAACCTTAGGTTTTCGTCGTTAACAAATAGTCAGAATTTTGTCTAGAAGGAATTAAGGTTGATATATAAAGGAATTAAATCCGGAACTATCGTTTAAGGTGGTTGGATTTTATCTATAAACCTCGATAAAGAAAAAGAAGAGAAATCCCTGCTAGGAAGCTATTGCGGAACTGGGAAAATAGTGTAACCCAGTTACGTAACGTGTGTGAGCGTATTTCTTTATAGCTTTCAAGTTGCTTTAAATCATTGTAAGAACGTGTAGAACTACCAGGTTTGGATCTCTGGTAATACTAGCCTGAGACTAGCCTGTAACAAAAGGCGCCTAATAGGTTTTTAATTTTTATTACGTATTTAGCTGCAACGAACGTAATACTAATAATAATACTCTACTGATTTTAGTTTATACTTAAAGTATAGGTTATTTAGAAAAACTGTTATACGCTTCAGCCCAAAATAATGTCTATCGTTATAAATATTGTTAATAAAGTCTAAAATAAGTTTAGTATGAATAACGAGTCTTTTACAGCTATTTACGTCTCAATTATAAAGGAGACGGTCTACTAATAAAAAAGGATAACCATCTATAAAACCATTAACAATTGCCTTATTATCTGGTTCTTTACGAGTAAATTTACTGTAATTGCTGGCCAATTTGCCTTTTCTTTATATATAAACCAGAATCTGGGTTGTATATCTTTAGGGAAAACAACTTTTACGTAATATAAAGTAAGATTAATCTTATTGAACACTATAAAAAAGTTATTGAAAATTAATGGAGTATAGATACTTTTTTTAATAAACGAATGTTTTTATTCGTTTACATTAGAATTTGTAATAAGGTATTAAAAACAAAATGAAGTTGTTTAGGTAAATGGACGACGTCTAAATTATATACGTTTAGGTAAATGTTAGAATTAATAAGTATTTCATTTATCTGGTATGTAAAATTTATGTTTAACGACAGTCGATTAATAATAACTATTATAGATTTATAATTTGTAAAAACGATTATTAGGTATGAGTTTTCAGGTAAGGTTATTTTAAAGCATTTATACACCTCAACTACACGTATTACCTTATATTCCGAAGGTTCGTAGTTTAGCCTTACATTAATAAAGTATTTATTAAAAAATATAATATACTAAATAACGTTAGCAGGAATTAATTTACCACGTTTTTACTGATATTTAGTTTGAATTTTAAAAATATTAGATTAAAGCCTTTTTTTAGACTTTTATTAATTTTTAAAAACGAAAGTTGAATCGGTTTTATATAATATAAACGTAATTTGTTATGTAAATACTTATATAACGCGATAAAAAACTTCTTTTCGTGGTAGGTAAGCGTAATTTTAATAGTTCAAATGTAATATATACGCTTTTTACAATTATTATTTTTAAGTCGCCCAGCTTTACAACTAAAGGTTGATAAAAAAATCTTTATCTTTTGTAATAGCTTCAATAATTAGTCAAAATATAGGACTATTGGGCGTAAAAAGCCAGCAGCTTCCAAGTACGTTTTCAATACTTTAAAAGTAGTTAGAAAAGAGAGATTGCGAAAGGCCTAACTACGTTAAACGTTTGTTAAAAAACCGAAACCGTCCATAAAAAATCCGAGTAATTGCACGGACTGAAATCCTATATAGGATTTTTCTAGAGATAAATAAAATTCTAACTTAATAAACAAAATTAAAATTTAGGCCCAATGTTTTTAATAATCCTTGAATTTTTCGGAAAAGATGATAATATTATCTATGAAATCTTAATAAAAGAATTTATATAGCTTTAAAGAAAATTTTATCAATTTTAATACAAACGTTGTTAAATTTTGAAAAACTATTAATATTACTTTATAACCTTTAAAGCTTCGATAGCTTATGAAAGTAAATCGATTTCGGTAGTTTAAATATATAAGCCATTAAAAAAAAATTATTATGTTAACAAACGAAATGTAGGAAAATCCTCGTAAAAGTCGATAACGTTTACTTAAAGCGGTAATAAATAGTTATCTAGGGTATCGTATTTATTAAGAGGCTTAATTTTTACTATTACGCGGAGTTTTTTATTATTATAAAGTTTTTTTTTGAAATTACAAGGATTAATAAAGGGAATAGTAAAATATCGTTTATAAATTCTATACGGCTTTAGCGGTATAAATTATTCATTCATTTATTTAAAAAAGCCTCGTCTTGTTGAGAAACTAGATAGCGATAACGATCAAGCTTTTTTTTTTTTTACGAGGAGAACCTTTATTATTTAGTTACAAGAAAGCTTAATAGGCTTGAAATCATGTTAAATATTAGGGAATTTATCGTTAATCTTTGTAAATTTAGAAACTTTAAACGTTTCCATTACGTTAATGTAAACTCTGCATTTGGCTTTTAACATTAGTATGTAATCTGGAGTTTTAATGCCGAAAAAAACCGGAAAGTCTTTTAAATGAGGCTCCTCCTATTAATTTGCAAAATTTGATTTTTTCGCATTTTTTATAGATTTTCGCTAAATATTTTCAAATTCTCGTGCCGGGTCCTTGATAAACCCAGCGATAGTGTCCAGGAAGAGTGTGTCAAACTATAGATTGACGAGAATTTCCGAAAAAAAGCGAGAATGCGTTCTCTTTACTATCTTGGTAGTATAAGAGTCCAATCGAAATTCGGCTCCCATAGCTGGGGTCTCGGAGTGCAAGTCGCTTGTGGTGATGAGAGCCACTAGAGAATTCCCAACAGCCTCACGAGTGGGGCGAGCAATCTCAGAGGCCACATTTCCAATTCCTGCTGCCCACGACAGCGCTTGCACAGCGCCGTTCCAAGTAGTGTAAAAATAGACCGTATCTTCACATTCTGCAATAGTTCTGAGACGCGTGTGCTTGAGAATGTCAACAGCTGTGGCAGTAGGATTGTGAAGCAATTGTTGGTATACGTATAGGGCGGCAACGTAACGTTGAAATAATGTAGTATTCTGACGATAGAAAAAGAAGAAACTAGAACTAAAGCGAAGCTTAGCGAAGCTAAACGCTAAGCTGTGTAGCCGCATAGGCATAAGTAGTGCCTTCCTTCCTTTTTTATATATGTGTCCTCCTCTAAGTTCAATAGACGTGTTAGCACTTTGCAAAACCTACGAAAGGAAGAAGATTAAAAAGTTCCGATAAATTAATGGTAAAGACAATATTATTAATGCTATAATGAAAATATCGCTAAATAAGTCTCTGTAAAAGTTTATGGATTATAATAGGCTAATTATACGTATCGTGAGTTATGTTAATAAGTCACCCAGAAAGCCCAGATTACGTAACAAAGGTTAAAGATATGCTGGTAAATTGAAAAAATATTAAGGAATGAATGATATTAACTTGTTTGACTAGCTTAGTTCAAGTAGAAAATTATATGGGTTTATAACAGAAAAACTTTTTATAAGAGTCGATAAAAGTGGATCTCGAAGCCATAGAGTAATTAAAAGTAATTAGGGTTAATTTAAATGTAATTGTGTGTAATTTAATACGAAGCTTATTAAAATTGACAGGGGTTTGGCCAGTTAATAAAGTCGCAATTTAACATTTACCGGAAAAGATTAGTTAACTATACTAGCATGTGCATATAAACTAAAAAGCCGCCAATATGAGAATAGTAATATTTGCAATACAATAGGTTAACTTTACTTATAGTAAAGTTGACTATACTGACTGCAAGTATAGTATATTGTTTTATGCGGGCTTACTGTATTGGCTGGCGAGCATATATAGTATATGCCCACTTCATACTAAGGCACGAGCGAAGCAATTGGCTATACAAATTACTAAGCAGACTGGCTAGCGGTCTGCCGAATCTAAAACAATACATCAACCACTTGACTACATAATAATACTTTTACTTCAACCAATCGAATCGACAATATTGTAACGTCTAAAGCCCTACCAATACCACTAGTAAAAAAGCCTAATAATCGACATAATAGCACTCCGCAAAACCTACAAAGGAAGGGAGATTAAGCAGTTCCGGTAAATTAATAATAAAGATGATCCTGCTAATACTATAACAAAGGCATTACCGAATAAGGCTCTTGAAAGCTTTGTAAATAATAATAGGCTAACTATACGTATTAAGAGCTACGTTAATAAGCTGCCCAACAAGGCTAAATCACGTGGCGGCGGTTCAAGATATATTAACAAACTGGAAAACTGCTAGGGGACTAACGATAACGATTTATTTAATTAGCACGGTAAAAGTGGAGGTTTATATAGGCCTATGATATAATTTTTTTATAGGATTTAATAAACTTCAACCTTAAAACTATAAAACAATTAAGGGTAAATGAGGTTAATCTAAGTGTAAATAAATGTAATTTGATGCGAAAGTTAACTGGAATTGACAAGGGTCTAGCTAGTTAATGAAAAGGTAATTCAGCAGTAACTAGAAAAGATTAATTTGCCATACTAACATATACACACAAACTAAAAAACCGCTAGTGTTGGAATAATAATACCTCCAATACAGTAGGTTAACCTTACTAACAGTAAAGTTAACTATACTAACTGCAAGTTGAATGTATTGTTTTATAGGTCTACTATATTAACTGCAAGTCAAGTACAATATACACCCACTTCACACTAGGGCACGGGCTAAGCAATTGGCTATACAAATTACTACAGAGACCGGCTAGCGGTCTGCCAAACCTAAAACAATACATCCACCACCTGACTACTGCAATACTACTGTTACTTCGACCAATCGAATCGACAACGTTGCAACGTCAAAAGCCCTACCAACAGTTGCCACCAATTGATAATAGGCTACGTTAGTGTGCAAGCACAAAACAAAAAGCCGCTAGTGTTAAAATAGCAGTCAAGTACAGTACAGTCAAGTTAACTTTACTTGCAGTAAAGTTGATTATACGTACTGCAAATTGACTGCAGTTTATAGGATTTGAATACACTGCAATGCAAGTGCAGTGCAGTAGGTGCCCACTTCAAAGTGGGGCACAGGCCAAAGCGTTTGGCCATACAAATTAGTGTGCAGACAAGCTAGCGGTCTGCCAAACTTAGAACTTACAACGTGCAATCAACCAACTTCAATGCAGCAACAGTTACTTCGACCACAGTGATTCGAATCGACTACGTTGCAACGATAAAGGCCTACCAACAATACGGCACTATGAATATGAATATAGGAAGGACAAGATGGGGAATCGGACAGGGGGTATAATCAAGTTGTGCCAATAACGGCAGAAAGCGAGTCTAAAATGCCGAGCCCCAGATACAGAGAAATACATACCAGGCTACGTCTATAATACTGCTTGGGTAAGTAGGAAAGAGAAGGATGGGCCAGGGGTTGTCAAGAGAGAAAAAAAAGAACTTTTCTTGAAAATACATACATATATATGTATTTAAAAAAATTGGGCCTTTAGACGCTGCCCTCCGGCGTCGCGGTCCGGTCCTTCTTCCCCAGAACCCCCTCCCCGGAGCTGGCGGACCGGTGGTGCTGGCCGGCGGCGCCGGCCCCGTGGACTGCGTAGTCGAGCTCGCCCGCGAGCTCCTCGAGCGTCTTGCGCTTGGTCTCGGGGATCAGCAGCGTCGAGAGGCAGCCGACCAGCATGAAGAGCGAGTAGATCTCGAGCACGTGGCTGAGCCACGGGCTGGCGCTGGCGCTGGTGGCGCCG